>CM062294.1:480140783-480524814 GCA_031216915.1 Pictodentalium vernedei | reverse complement strand
CGTCCCGCCTCTGCCCCTTTTTGTAAGCGCATTGCGCATCTTTTTGTCCCAACCCAATAGGATTACAATGCAGGCCTGCCCCCGAACCAGGGAAGTTCGGGTCTTCTTCTTGGTGGTCCCCGAAAGGGGTCGTTGTTGTTTTCCTTCAAAGAGTCCAACTACAACAGAGACAAACTGAGGCAGACTATACTTGCCAGTGATGGCCATCACTCATAATCATCCTCGAAGCGGCAGACTATACTTGCCCAAAAATCCAGATCGACTGCACCCTCGGGGAGAGGTAGTACCTTTGTGAGAGGACCCAACCTCCCACACTGGTCCTCACCCGAGGGTCTAACCGACATCAGTCAACGAGACCGCCTACCCACAACTGGAGACACCTGCCGAGTACCGGATCCTTTTCCTCCTTCCACACGCCTAGACATGTGACAGCCATCTTATAAAGCTACCGAGGGTCGAAAGGGGCTTGTCCTCCATACCGTCCCTGCGCGCCTTCGGCGCGCGAAATCATTTCTTTCGAACTTTGTCATTCCACGTTTAACCAGCGATGGATCAACACCACACCTGCGACGAGCGTCAAAAATCATTCATTCATTTCAAATGCCTCCTACTACACAAGCGAACCATCCACGGACCTAAGAGGTATCAATGCCTAAAGTGTGCAAAGACGTTTAAACAGGAGACACCACGTATCCAGACACGAGAAGGTTCACTCACCACTGGAACTACGGCAATTATGCAGAAGAGAAGAACGCAAACGAATAAAACGAGCTGAACCAATGGAACTGTCAAAACCGTACCATGTGTATAACAATGAACCAACCAGAAACTTGTGGGTACCAAACAATATTTATTTTTATTTTTTTATTTATTGGTGTTTAAGGTCATTATCAGCATCTATGGCTAAACCGGAGAGCAACATAGATGTGAAGTCAAGGTTAGCCAATCGTTCATACCTATACTACCCACATTAGAGGGCGTACCCACCCCAGACGTTGGTTACCCGTTGGAATTTGAGGCACCCCATAGAAACACTTAACCCTTTACCCAACGAATCGGCAACATCCGCCCGCGTAATATGCAAACTCAGCACCTAAAAAAATATTATTTTACAAAAAATTTCAACAAAGCCATATCATGTGACCCCTCATTGGAACGAGCTCGACGAGCTCGTTCCATTGAGGGGTCACATGATATGGCTTTGTTGAAAATTTTTGAAAAATTTAAAAAAATGATATTTAAAATAATAAATATGGTCTGCGTTGGGTAAAGGGTTAATCTGCTATTTGTATTATTGCTTTCTTCTTGATCAAGGATTGGAGGGAATGAATTCTACCGTACAAGTAGCGGATATCCGTCATGTGCATGGTTACCCCCTCTCAAACTCGCCGTCTCGCGGCTTCATGACTGTGCCATATGCACAAAGGGAGACAATCAAAGGACCTGGGTCCATAACAGAATTGACCCCGAGGCCCGAATTTCCTATCGATGTCCCTTTATGCACTCAGTACTGATTCATATGGCCATGTTTCGAATGACTGAAACGCTGTGCTGTTTTATGACGATCACGTGCCATCACCTTTCTTCAAAATGCCCCCCCCCCCCCCACCGCTGCCGTACTTTGCGATTAAAACAACGAGATCTTCTTTTAAACGGCACGCTGATGTGATAAAAAGAATATCAAACTGGTTTGCTTTCGAGTATGTAAAATTTTTGATGCGCGTCCACTAATTACAGATCCCTAAAATGGTGAGATAAAAAATTTAATATAACAGTTTTATCGCACTGACGTGTTATAGAAAAGATCTCACGGACTCGCAGTTTCTATAGTAAAGTTCTGTTAAGCCCTTGTTACATATTTGCAACTTTTTGACACGATCTTCTACGACTTGAAAATCTTGGGCAATCGTGGATATCCGTACTGAGATCCGGACTGCTTCGTAATCATTTTTGAGTTTTCTTGGTTGATCGGTATACGCGTACCAATGTTTTAAACTGATTAAAACTTTCGTACTCCATCGTGCGATTTTTCAATTGCGTACTGCGTCGTACCACTGTCGTACTAGACCGTACTAAACCGTACGGGGTATTCTTGGGTATTCGTGAGTGTTCATGCGCACTTATGGCCAGTACGGTTGCGTCAAGATTCACTAAGACCTAGTAAGAGGTATTAAGATAAAAAAAAACGTGATGCAATTCTTGTCTTAAATATACAGTCGCATTTTTAAGAATGCCAGGCCTGTATAAATCTGATTGAAATACTGACTTATTTCTCTTTACTGGAAAACTCTATTGTACGAGAGATTACCAATGAACGATAGTCAGTCAAGAAATGGTTGAAGCCTATTAAAATTGTTTATTTCATTGAATTACAAATAATAAAAACGTTTGAACACAAGAGTACAAATAATATTATTTTGGGGATACCTATCACAGGTATTAGGATCCAATCATGTACTCTAAAATGAGTTGGGTTAAAAATCACCCCAGACCAACTGGGTTCAGTGAATATGAACCCAACTGGGTTCATATTCACTCAACCCAGTTGATTTGGGTTGATTTTTAACACAACTTCATCTGGCCTGTCTACGCCCACGGTGAAAGGTCGCTGTAATATCTGTAACACAGATATTGTATTCATAAAAGGACATTTTAAAATCGGTATTATTTTTATCGATCATGTTACTATTTCGTACTAGTCCGTACCGGTTTCGTACGAGCACCGTACAAGATCGTATCGATTCGTACTGAATCGGCTTGGAAAACCTTAGTAGATTCTTACTAGAGTCGTGATGAACCGTACAGGGTGGTATGAAGGTTGTGTGAAGGTCGTGAGAGAAGCCGATTCAGGGGGATTTTAAAAAAAAAAATCGTGGTCAATCGTGAAGTTTGAACTCGTCGTTATTCTTGGACATTCGAACAAAAAATCGCAAAAGTGTGACATGGGCTTTGAAGAAGAAACCTCGCCCATACTGAAAATATATCTTTGCGCGTGACCTTATAGGACGTGTTCTTTTGTGATAATAGCCATTTGTTTTCATAAACCCTTTTCCTGTTGCAAGGTGCTTGCGATATGTTTTCCTAAACAATAAAAACGTTAATTTTTTGCTTCCAGAATATAACTAAGTGCCTACATATTGAAACTTACTCGCTGAGGTTAATTGTACACACTCCAAATAATTATTTGTCTATATAAACAGACCTGGCATTTTCAGGGGAGCGATTTATTCGCTCACCTACTGCTCGTTTTAAAAAATTGAGGAGGGCGACAAATAGCCCTTCTAGCCTTAGAAAATAATGATTACCACAACAGCCTATTCCTAAAACCCACAGGTTTTCATATCTCTGCTATGTTAGTGTGGTCTCTGCAAGATGGCCAGACTGCCTCTCCCACACCTCCGGGCCTTGCAAAGGCCCGGAGGTGTGGGAGGGGCATTGTAGCCGTCTTACAGAGACTACCTTGTTAGCAGCAACAAATAAAATGTACAAGGCCCACAAACCAGAATTCAATAATAGTACAACTTCATTTTTCCACTTTTAGCTTATATAAGCTTGAGGAGAGCTAATCGCTCTCCAAGTTCATGTGAGGAGAACGATTTTAGCCCGCCTGCACTTTTAAGAATGCCAGGCCTGTATAAATCTGATTGAAATACTGTCTTATTTCTCTTTACTGGAAAACTCTCTTGTCCGAGAGATTGCCAATGAATGATAGTAAGTCAAGAAATTGTTGGAGCTTACTAAAATTGTTTATTTCATTGAATTACAAATAATAAAAACGTTTGAATACAAAATTACAAATAATATTGTTTTGGGGATACCTATCACAGGTTTTAGGATCCAATCATGCACTCTAAGATGAGTTGGGTTAAAAATCAGCCCAAACCAACTGGGTTGAGAGAATATGAACCCAAACGGGTTCATATTCACTCAACCCAGTTGATTTGGGTTGATTTTCAATACAACTTCATCTGGCCTGTCTACGCCCACGGTGAAAGGTTGCTGTAATATCTATAACACAGATATTGTATTCATAAATGGTCATTTTAAAATCGGTATTATTTTTATCGATTTCTAATAGATCACCAAAGATCCCCAGTTTGCATTAAAATTTACAAAACGAGTTCAGTAAATTAGGTATGGACCGAGCTTTAGCGTAGCGCAGACCTGATTTAAGGGGCGATTTTAGAGTGTGTGGTGTACCATTGCTTTGTCAGACAAATGTTATATCCATATGAGCAGATGATGGAAATGGCACGGCTCTATTGGGAAGTACACCCAATAGAGGATAGGTATTCATTCCTTCGTTCAAGCCGAGAAATATTTTTAAAGATGTATCTGTCACCATGAGAGATGAAAACTGGTTTATCTTTGTAAAATTCGGCTTTTTTCTCTTCGTAGACTCAAAGGATGAGTTTATAGCTAGCTATGTTATGTGCATGTGTGGTTTTGATGTTCTGACACTCGCAGTATTGATTTTTTTAAACGTGCCACTCGTTTCAAACCTTGAATTGATACATGAAAGTAAACTGCGCATTGATAGGTGGAAGTGATTTGATCAATACTATGAACAGGTAGCGTCTTGCGATCTGATTCAGCTGGCGGTTTTCATGCACCAATTCAAGGTGAATACGTGTTGAATTATTGCTGGAAATGATGAGTATCCATTCAAAAACTCTAGATTTTCTTTTCATTATACGTTTTTAGAACAAATTGATCATTTCCAGTGATAATTGGACTCGAATTCACCATGAAGTATGCTTTGAAAGCCTCCATTTTAGTTGATACCGTGAAAGTGAAAATTTCTTTGTCTTCACAGTGGGAGATACGATTTCTATCTTTCCCAAATTTTTTCGATAATCTATCGTTAAGCGTATAATAAATTATAATATCTCGCTCTCTGTAAAACGTACATACTGTTAAATAAATAAATAAAATCAAACTTTAGTTGGTTCATAGGTATGCTGATGTCATTTTGTTGCCACATTCCGGTGTACGTAAAGTACAAGTATAAACATTTGTGATGCAGTATTATCACTATTTTTCTGTTTGTTTTAAACATTTTTGTTTGTTTTTTATTGGGGACGGGGAGGGGGGGGGGAGGGCTGAGTGTCATATTGAGCTATTCTAGTATCGCCGGTGTATTAAGACTGAATTACCAAACACCCATCGAGTGGAATTTACCACCCAGGAAAAAACTATTTTTTTTGAAATAGCATTAGAAATGTAACGTTTCAGAAAATCAACCCATGTGTTGGGCACATAGGTCCATTAGATGTGAACCTTGAATGTGGTTACAAAACCTTTTCACACAATATGACCGTATTTGACCTGTTGGTAACTTCACTCATCAGGTGTCCCATTTATAATCCACTTTCCATATACTGTACCTAACAAGTAAGAACCAATCCAACTCAACTATAGAAAGATGGCTGTGGGCCTGGGATAAAAGTTTAGTTGAAAATTCAACCTTGACAGAACTTATGAAAACAGCATAACATTTTAGCCGGAGATTTTGAGGTTCAATCGGGGGGTCAGTGAATGTTTTCCATCCTAGTTTTGCTACGTTTCGGAATGAGGGAGTCTTTGGAAGAGATGAGTTCCTTATCATTCGTTTTGTTTTTGCTTTGTTAAAAATTATCCAAAACTTTGCCTTAACGTCTTTGTGAATCCAAACTTTGTTGAGTCATGTAGATTGTCACGCAGTTTCTGCATATCGACGCATCATTCAACCAAAGCGCCCCCTACAAATACAGTCAGTTGCTAAGGCCCCACAAAATAAATCTTCTGATTCTCACACCATTTTCTCGTAAAACTGCATGCACGTGGGCGGTTTTTTATTTTATTTTTTATTTTTGTAATTATTTCTTTGCCATCCAAAGTTCATGTTCTTGGTTTGTTTTATGTTTTAGGCCTCATAATCTGGAGAACAGCATGGGTGGTGCTGTATTTCGTCCCTTGAGTGCAAGAAGGCTTTGCAATGCTAAAGCATTGCAAAACCTTCTTGCATTCAAGGTACAAATTTATTAATTTTATTAGTTTGGGTAAAATAGACAGACATATAAGACATTCAATTTTTATTTTTTAAGTTTGCTTTGGTTATAAAAGAGAGCATGCGGCAGCCAAAATGACCACGTGGGAGGGCCTGAGAAACAGAATTTTAACTTTGTTAGGCCTAAACGTTATCTTTTAAAATCTCGGGTCGTTTAATTTGCAATATGCAACAATACTTGTTTACAAACAGTTACTAATGATATCGATTACGTACTTGTTACATACGTTGCCATGTCTCCTTTTTCTTGTTCCCGTTTAATTGTGGCTGGGAATATCGTAAATCTAATTTTAGATAATAAATGGTTCGTTAACTTGTGGCAGTGATTTATCCAGTCATGCAAAGGGAAACAACTGCTTGGAGACTATTGGAACATGCTCGATGAGCTTGACGGGCTCATAAGCTGCGTTTTGGAAACAAAAGCTGAAAAGATAAGGTTCGTTTAGAACTGGCCAGATTTAACACGGAATAGGTAACTATTAAACTAGTTCTGCCAATCACAGTGTCTCTATCGGCTATTGCTTCTTTTGTATTCTGTTGTCAAGATACGCTTACTTTGAAACACATTTCCCCTATCCGCTTCATAATAAGCAAACATTTCTGGGAACAATCGATGGCCATTACAGCTAGTTATCGTTTAACCCTTTACCCAACGTAACGGCCAAAAAAGGGCAGGTGCTATTCTCAAAAATCGCCAATCAATTTTCATTATTTTTTCATTTTTTGTCTCAAAAAATATAGGTTATGACCCCTCGCTGGAACGAGCTCGTTCCAATGAGGGGTCACAGCCTGTGTTTTGGAGTCAAAAATGAAAAAAATAGGTATTCAAGATTTTTTTTGCAAGTGTCGTCTGCTTTTCATGTTAATGTTAGGTAAAGGGTTAATAAATGATAACGTGACCTGCAGTAATTGTCAGGAATAGTATTAGTAATTTTATTACGCCTCAAAGTTAGCTTATCCAATCAGAACGTTTGAATAACATCTAAGGGTTCCACCGTATCACGTAACTCACCTCATATTATTTGATATCAGGTTAGTAGCAGCCATTACTATTTTGATCAAATTGAAGCATTTCCACTCGCTTCGAATTTTCAAAATTTGAATTGAAACAAAATAAGAGAATTTAAGTATCAAAAATATTTTCAAGGTACCATATTTATTGATTTCAAAATATTAAATATTAAAAAATAGACAGAAAATATTATTTATAGTCCCAAATGTTCTTCGTTGTTGATGTTACGACTTTAGCCTCCCGACCAAACTTCAAAGTCTATCGATTTTTTATGCTGAAGCCGAAACGAACATTTTCTTTACAGTTAACTTTACTCAGTAGATTGAAAGTGATTTCTTTGAACATTTAAAAGTGCTTTTCTAATCCTTTTCAGATCGTAATGACAGTAAATGTGTGTAAGGGTATTTGAGATATGCTTGTAGCGATGTTCTATTTTGTAAACAAATCGTCCCCTGAGTTCCAATGTGTTCTATGTGCCTACTGGCACATAGAACACATTGGAACTCGGAGGACGAAATATCGCACTTCAAACAACGAAGATTTTTTACTCTCACCATGGATACATACCGGTGCCAGTTACTGTTGATGATTCTGCGCGGTGCTGTCAATTGCAGCTTCTAAAAAATAAACGCCTGGTCGTTCTTTGTTTCTCGTGAAAAATTATTAATCCCTTGATTTACATGGACTTCCGACATAATAAATATGTTACATGGCCTGTAGCTGGCTGATACATTTCCATACAAGGCTCTGAGAGGTAGCTGGCTGATACATTTCCATACAAGGCTCTGAGAGTTCATATCAGGTTCAGCTTCGCCTCACCTGATATGAACTCTCAGAGCCTTGTATGGAAATGTATCAGCCAGCTACACACCATGTAACTTATAATATTTGTAAATCTCACATGCTTCCTTGAGTAAAAAATAGAATGCTAAAATGAATTCCTTCTGCACCTAGTTAGTATAAGTATTATTATTTTTTCAGAGAGACAATTTTCTAACAAGGTATCGGCTTATGAAAAGGTTAATAATGAATGTCACCTCTCTCCACTTGTCATTTCGGTTTTTAATCTTCAGTCGTGTTATCTAGTGACAATACCAGAGTAACTAGCCAATATTAACAAGGGGAAATAGCACTATGTAACAAATATTTCAAATACAGGGACACGTTCAGAACGGGGCATTTCAGATCTGGCCAAATGTTCATTTCTTCCCATCCAACAAGATGATACTTGGCGTGTAATGAGTTGTCATTGTGCAACTGTTATTTGAGTTGCTTCTGGGACAGCCCTATGTTTCCTCGTTGGATAGAGCCTTCTCACAATCTCATTCACGTTCTTGCTTTTGTCCAGTCCACTCAATAAAGGAAGTTGTTCGCGAATGGACGCCTCCAAGTATGGGTCAATAGTCACAGGAGTTTTTCTACAGCGTCTCACTCCACGCTCACTTGCTGTTGTTGGAGCACTGACACGGTCTATTACAAACTCAAGTTCCTCTGGTGGTATATTTTTGGAATCAGAATAATCATAATTGAACGGATCCCATTCTTCGGTACCCGCTCTTTGTTCATGCTCATAACAAAGATGACACGTGTTGATGCCCTTAGCGAGAGTCGCGGTTGTTGGTCTTTGCAGTTTAGCCATCGCGCGAGCTGGGTCAGTACTTGCGCTTTTAGCACGCCTAATTGGCTCAGCAGGGATATGTTTCTTACACTCTGTGTCTTCGTACTCAATGGTCATTTTATCAGAGCTAATTGTCGATCTTTGCAAACGACGAATCATTCGAAGGAATTCCCTGTCCGTGTAATTTCGACGAGGATGAATAAAAGCGTTAGATGATGGAGTTTGACCACGTTTACAAGCGGTCGGCGTCTGACGACCACGAAAATTTGTCCCCACACGTTCATAGTTATGCAGCTGCAATGGTTCCGCACTGTACACTCTAGAAGAATACGTTGGTTTGGAAAGGCGCCCTACTATATCCCCCATTTCTTTCCTTGAAACCTTCTTGTAGCCATATGTTTCTGCAGGCGGTGGAACCTTCTCAACACGGTAGTACATGCAACTCATTATCTTTTATACTGGAAAACAACTTAATTGCTTTGTCAGGTCGCGCTACCGTCACCTGTAATAAGAGAGAGACATAAGTTATAAATATTATCCGGTAGTTACATTGACAAAAGAGGAGAGACTTACACGGGGTGCCCAAAGCTCTCTGGCAGACTCAGCAGATTGATGCTAGACCAAAAGCTCTTGAAATATATACCTTGTAGCTTACTTTGTTATTCCTGGTTTTCTATTCTTCCCGGCTTCCGAGCTAAATGGAACCGACGCGAATGCAGTACAAACAAAGTAATTTCAGAGGAGGACTTGGCCATATGGTCCACCTGGAAATTTCCCGGTGGGTCCCTCTATTGAGAACCACCCAGGCCCCCAAAATTACGCAGCCCAGCACCTGTTCGCGAATGACATTTCGTGAAAATGACGAAAAGGCGAAATGGATCTGATAGCACAGGCTGCCGGTTTATCTAAATGCCCTCTATGTGGACTGCCATTGGCAGTCCACATAGAGGGTATTTCGATATACCAGCAGTCTAGTCTGCCATTGATCGGTCAGATGCAAGTAAACAGCGTTCTTTCGGTTAAAAAAAATCCACATTTCCTCCAACTGGGCCGAACTATGGTCGGTCCGATGAGCCCGGGGCCCCTTTTGGAGCAACCATTTTTGAAAAATGAGCGACAAAGATGACACAAAAATGCTATCGAAAATGTCCTCTATGTGGACAGCCATTGATCGCTCAGATGCAAGGAAGAAGCGTTCTTTCTGTTCAAAAAATCAAACTTTTGTCCGGGTTCGGGACCCCCTTGGTACGTTTCCCGGCAACTTTTTGGCCTAGTCCGCCCCTCCATGTAGTGGAGTTTTCCTCTGCTCGAATTCTGGACAAAAGAATAGACCTCTGGGTTGAGCACGGAGATTCATCACTGGACACCTTGCTTGTGCTTCGTCAAAAAGTTTTATAGAGTAATTATAGATTAACGCCATTCAATTCATGAGTAGGGTAATCCATTACCCGAATAGCAGACAACACTTGCCCAAACAATTTAAATGACTAAATATTTTCATCTTTTGCCTCAAAAACATATCTTATGGCCCTAATTGGGGCGAGCTCAACGAGCTAGTCCCAATGAGAGTTCACAGGTTATAGTTTTGAGGAAAAACAATTAAAAAATAATTAAATTTGAAAAGTGATCTTTTTGTGAATAGCACTGGCCACTACAGACAACTCAATGTCACTGGACTTCTCTATTCTAAATACCTCTTCTCAGTTTTCTCTGGGAGAAACATGCCCCCGACCCCATACCAAACCACTGCCGTCTAGCATTGCCGGACGAATCGCAGTATACTTCCGACACCCTTGTTAACTAGAACAGAAACATCTCAAATACGCTTTTGACACATATATGTGCTGACGAGAACAATTTGTGTGACACTATTGTTTTTGATTCTGAACTGAAAATACAATGAAAAATAAGATGCCAGTAGCTCTCTTTCACTTTTCTTGGTTGCTTTGGATTCTCTGCACTTTAATTTGTTATGGCGGTTTCATGAGATATTCTATCATGCGACTTGAGATTAATATTGATAGGAAATATGAAATGAATAGGAAAGATGAAATGTCACTCAAAACCATCTTTGCGTGGGCGAACATGATGTGATGTCATTGCAGTGGTTATGGAAGATTTAACCCTTTAACCAACGTAACGGCCAAAACCGGCCAGCGCTATTCATAAAATTCACATTCAATTTTTATTACTTTTTCATTTTTTGTCACAAAAACAGCTTATGACCCCTCATTGGAACGAGCTCAACGAGCTCGTTCCAATGAGGGGTCAAAAGCTATATTTTGACGTAAAAAATCAAACAAATTAGTGCTTCAAGAATTTTAAATGCAAGTGTCGTCTGCTTTTCGTGTTAGGTAAAGGATTAATACATATGTGTAAGACTTGGTATGGTAACAAGTGTTTCCGTCAACCATTTTGTTTGATGGAGACTGCCATCTTGGTATCCATAGCGGCACGTGGTTATTATGGGTTTCGAATGACTTATAATAGAGTGAAGTGTGTTCGTAGGGCGTGTTCGATTGAATCGAATGGCTCTTCCCGAAACCTTGTCACTTATCAGGCCTCTGTTCTGCTCTTTCCATATCCATTTCCATTTTTTCATATTCCTGGACCTGTTCTACCTATTTTATGATTTATGATTACCCTACCTCTATTCTTTCTCACTCGAGCGGCTTTGATAATATTGTTCCATTTTGTATAGAATACTCTGGTAGTGTATTATAGTGACAGACTCTAACCGTCTGAGGTCTTTCTTCAAGTGACCCTTTTGGTCTCTAACCTTTTTGGTCTATCTCCGACCTGGTAAACGCCATTCGGTACTATCCAGCTACCTGTGTAACAACCAGTAGTGTAATAATCAACCAGTAGTGTAATATTAACCAGTAGTGTAATAAAAATTAACCGGTAGTGTAATAATCAGTAGTGTAATGCACATCAACCAGTAGTGTAATAACCAGTAGAGTAATAAACTTAACCAGTTGTGTAATAAACATCCATGCAAACCAACAAGTTTTCAACAAAATTTGAAAAAAATTTGGGGTGGCTCAAATCAGTTTGGGTACATCTTGTCGATTTTTAATCATTTTATCGTACGTTTAAAGGCGTTTTGCGGGTCAAACATCATTTCGTGGGTTCAATACGGCGAGGAAAGGTATTTTTATGATTTTTATGTGATGTGCGTATTTTCTAGTGTTTAATGTCACTTTCTGCATTTGTGGCTTTTGATAATGTGCTTTTTGAGATACGTCTTACCCCAGGCATAAGTTGTCAGGTACCATGCTAACAGAATACATTGTCAAGGTAACTTTCAGGTGCTGAAGTATGATATTCAACTTCAAGGACGTGTCTCCTGCGTGTTGTCTTCAATTATAATATTTAACGTGGCCCTGACGGATCACTAAAGGTCTCCCACACCCCATCTCCCGCTTTACGCGTCTACCTTTACGGGGAGGGTGAGGAGGTCTTATGTTTGACATTTACGACTTTTAGTTAATTTTTTCCCGATGAAAGGGAACATCGATCTCGTTGGCTGCTAAAGAAGTGTTAATTCTATAAGTTCTGGGTTAGTTACGTTAGTTACGTGCGCATCGGTTGTAAAGTATTCAATATTTAATTAGCTCTTTTCAGAACACCTTCTGGCTGAGGCGTTCATTAACACAAATTGGCTCGTTCCTGATAACGATTTATCTAGACATGTTTTACAATTATCACGCCATTGTTACGACATTCGAATGATGTTTTCGCTGATCCAAGGTCGAGAATATGGCACCATAATTCCCAATACCATGAAACACTGCCAATGTGTTGTCACACTTTCTGGACGTGACGACCGGGTGTACATGATACGTTAACGTAAAAAGGAACAACACGGTATACATTCAGTCCCAGTGACAAATGCACACTTGCATACGTGGGAGAAGGTGGGATCTTAGGAGGGGAGTATGAGAGGTTGAGAAGGGGTGGGGAGGAAGAGAATAGGATGAGTGACATATTAGGAGCAGATTGTACGAGAGCATCTAAAGAAAGACTAAAATATGCAATGACAGAGTAAACATTGATTACTCCATCCAGCTAATTTTTTACACTGAACAATTTCAATTATTACTTTCCAAAGTGTGATTTACTGGGATTTCCGGGTTTGATTATAAACGACAACTTCACAAGTGAATTATGCAATCAACAATTGTGTTATGTATCGGTGCGCGCAAACGAAGACGCTTTGCCGAGGGTGTAATGGGGACTTATCTAGATCTATTTTGTCCTGTATTATCTTGAACAAATAAACACCATACTTTGGTTGATTGGAGATTGTCATTTATACCAGATTTTCTAGGTAACAATGGCTAAGGATTACGCAACCAGATCCCTCGTTGTTGATAATATTTTGACACTGGATGGTACAGAGTAGACAGTTGGGGGACATACTTGTAGTATGTTCATAATGATAGCAGAACACTGTTCACTTTTTCAATACAAACTTTTGTTACACTTTCTATGATCTGTGGGCAAACCGAGAAAATATTTAATTGTGCAGATCTAGACTTTTTAAAAGTCTGGCAGCCGGCAAATCGAGTCATAACCGTTATTTACACACACAAAACATAGAACATACGGATTTTAAGTCTCCCAATAAAACCTTCCTGGCTGATTTGTCTTGATGATGAACAGACAAAATATTCATTTTAAAAATGTATTACTTTCCAAAGAGTGATTTACTGGGATTTCCTGATTTGATTATAAACGATAACTTCACAAGTGAATTATGCGATCAACAGTTGTGTCAAGTATCCGTGCGCGCAAACGAAGAAGCTTTGCCGTGGATGTAATGGGGGACTTCATTGTTTTTTGTTTTTTTTTAACCCTTTACCTAACATGAAAAGCAGACGACATTAGCAAAAAAAATTTTTTAACAACTATTATTTTCATTTTTTGTCTCAAAAACATAGGTTATGACCCCTCATTGGAACGAGCTCGACGAGCTCGTTCCAATGAGGGGTCATAACCTATGTTTTAGAGACAAAAAATGTAAAAATAATGAAAATCAATTGGCGATTTTTGAGAATGGCGCTGATCGTTACGTTAGTTAAAGGGTTAAACAATATAATTATCGTTAATGATGAAAAGTAATAAACAGAGTAATCACTTGACTGGACTGGTTACGTGAAATAATTCATTCGAGGCGAGGGACTATATTGTAAAACACTCGTGCAAATTCGCGCACTCGTGTTTGTACAACGTCCCTCACCTCTCATGAATTATTTCACGTAACTTGTCCAGTCAAGCGATTACTCTCTATATATTCAAAGTTCGGTGTAGTGAACTCCTGCGACATCCTGCAACAGTGGTTTCAGGCTGGAAGAGGTTTTAGTTTCTGGAGATGTTCTGATATTTTATCAATTTCTGTTGGAGTGGGTTTTATACTGAGGATGAGTCTTGCTGCCTTTTGGCATATCCTACTTCTATTTATACTTAGTAATATATAACAATTTATACTGACTGCTATACAATATACTTTAATGTACACATATACATATACCTCTCACACCGCTTATGTGGTCAAGGAGAGTGAATAAAGATTTGATTTGATTTGATTTGTGTTGGCCAGCTAGTTTACACGGTGGTATATGATATACATATCTCAATATCTGACAACAGGGGCAGTTAGAAAGAGGAAGTAGGGTGGAGTGAATGAAACTCCAAATACTCTGATTTCAAGAGATAAATTCATCAAGATCCTGCCGAAACAGTCTCCATTGAAACCCTTCATAGGGCTCTGCGAATCTTAAATTTCGGGTCGAATCGAATCTCGAATCGATTCAGGCAGAGGATTTCGAGTCGCATCTCAGGGCTCTTCAGCTTCAAAATCTGGCACCTTCTTACAGCCTTAAATATTGCTAGTGTTCACTCAAGTATTGTATTATTGATTTATTTATTGGTGTTTAAGGTCACATACTTATGCACAATAGCTAATCCGACCGTGACAGTTTTACGGGTGGAGAAAGCCGGAGTACCCGGAGAGAACCACCGAGCAACGACGAGCAGCTGTCAGCTCTCCAACATCGTAACTCTGAACTCTGCACCGCGGCACAGGCAGGGTTAGATTGGTTGAAGACATGCGCACCATCGACGTGTAGTACGCCTTAGTACACAACTTCATCGTGCCCCCATGTAGGCAATCGAGGTTAAGTGCCTTGCCCAAGGACACAACGCGGGAGCACGATTCAGTCGCTGAAATGGTCACCCATCCAACTACTAACCTCGCTCGACATTGCTTAACTTCGGTGATCTGACGAGAACCGGTTACCGCGACGCCGCCACCGCGCCCCCACTCAAGTATTGTATTCAACGACGACTCGTCTGCTTTCCAGAACGGGATCAAAGTAGTTTAGAAGCGGATCCATCATCCTCCTTGAAGTCTTCTTCTATCATCAGGCGCCAATACTATAAAACTTTTACAATTGTATTTTCTAGAATTGTATTTTCTAGTTACGGTGTGACTTTAAATGTGTTAAAATGAACCATTAGCATTTTCAAAGATCTGGCAATTTGCCAGTTGGCAAATTGCCATATCTTTGAAAATGCTAATGATTCATTTTATCAGTTATATTAAAAGGTAGAAAATATAAATCAAATGTACCGACCTGAACTGTCCAGCGCTGTAGGAGGAAAACTCAATTCAGTTTTTTAATTTTTATTTTTCATTTTCTGCCTTCAAAACACAGCCCATGGCCCCTCCTTGGAACAAACGCGTGCACTCGTCCTAATGAGGAGTAACAAGACATGCTCTGGAAGCACATTTTTTTTGGCGGGGGGGATACAATGGAAGTGTCAATGACACTGAAGCTTAACTTGACTGTGTGTTGTGTTTGATGAAAAGGATAATCTTCAATATTCATGAAAGGATTATGAAATACGACAAGAATTGTGATAATTGGGAATATGTTATGTATGCTATGCTTTCAATAAAAATAAATTGAGGTGTAGACTGTACTAAAGAATTGAGGGGTGGGTGAATGTGGCTCTTACAGTTAATGTATGTCAACCAAAGTTACCAAGTTACAGTGATATTATTCCAAAACGAGCAATCCTGTCGAGTTACAATGAAATCCCTTCATAAATATGGTCTGTAGACTGTACTAAAGGTTTTCGGGCTTCAGGCCTGTGTATCCATAACGATCGATCGACCGCAACCAAAAGGAGATTTTCTCATCTAGACATTATGCAGAGTCATCCTACCAAGTTAAAATGGAATCCCTTCATAAATACGACCTGTAGATTATGGTAAAGGTTTTCGGATTTTGGGTTTGGGCAGCCATCACAGCTGACCGATCGCGATTAAAAGGGCATGTCCTCATTTAGACATGACCTCAAACCTGCACATTAACTTTTGTGACCATCGGACCATAACTACGGGGTGAAGCCTGTGCTAAAGGAAAATGTGAACAGACTCCAGACTAACAGACTTCCGCATGCTTGATGGCAATAGCTTATCTTGACTTTGTCAAGTTAAGCTAAAAATTAGGAGGGGCGTGCACCAGGCGCCTTCTGAATCCACAACATGTGTAATAATATGTATAATATATCCGTTTTTTCACCACGATTTAGCCGTAGATGTGAATCTGACGTTACGTACAAATAAATAAATAAATCATTGGAACAATATCGAATCGACTCAAATTTCGATGCTTCTCGGAGCTCTCCCCTTTACTTACAGGGATGTGGCGACAGGGTGTGTGTGTGGGGGGGGGGGGGGTCTCACCCCCCCCACAGCTAGGAGCATTTTTTCAATAGTTGGAAATTCCGAGGTCAAAAATCAAATAGTTGGAAATTCAATAAATTAACATTTGTTCATGAAAAATATTAAAATTGCAACAAATGATGAGAAATTTTGATCTTTTATTTCCAACTGGAAACTTGAGTTTCAAATTTCCTACTCTAAAATTTCGACTCTGACATCAATCCGGTAAATTTTCTGACCCAGATACATTATAAATGATGCTTTTTCCGTTTCAGGACTAGTGAAAATTTTCAGAAGGGTTCATAACCCTTTACCCAACGCAGACGATTTCAAAATTCATTATTTTAAATATCATTTTTTATTTAAAAGAATTTCAACAAAACCATATCATGTGACCCCTCTTTGGAACGAGGTCGACGAGCTCGTTCCAAAGAGGGGTCACATGATATGGTTTTGTTGAAATATTTCGAAAAATAATATTTTTTCAGTAGCTGTATTTGCATATTACGCGGGCGGATGCGGGCGATTCGTTGGGTAAAGGGTTAAAAGATATCACCCAGCGCTGCAGTTCAACCACCTATCGAAACCACTCACAGTTGGAATTTACACCGGTGGCACTCCCCCCCCCCCCCCAGCTGAAACCCTCTAGCCACATCCCTGTTTGCATACTTACCTGTACCCTCACTTCTTCCTCAACACACTCACGTACGGCTGACTGTTGTCGTTGGTGAATGAAACCCCACCTGTCTCATTATACCAAATAAGCTGGTTCAGTAAACACCAGCTCACATTTGCCCCTTAGTTAAATTGGTTTTACAAAATGGTGACGGTATCCAAGAATCAAGGGTACACTTATAAAATGTGTATAAGTGATCGATCAATTTCTTTTTCTGTTTCACAATGCAGTTTTCTGTTGCATGTTAATTACTGATCGATAGATAAAATTCTCCGAATGCGCCGTTTTATTTTTGAACTCAAGCGTGCATAATTGACGCCATTTAAAATGTACCCTATTATATATATGTGTCTATTACAAGAAACAATTTCCAGAATGGAAAATGAATTGATCCTAAATGTGAACTGGATTAGAAGTTACTCATAATTAGGATTCCGTTTAAACCTGTTCCAAGCATAAATGTCAACCAACAGATCTGAAATAGTTTGTGAAGAGAATATTGCCACCAAACAACTTGTGGGGTAGATTTTTCACCCGAGTGGCAGTTTGAGCACAATTTCAGCCAATAGACCTCCGGGTTCAACAACCCGAAGGTCTGTTTGCTGAAACGTCTCTTTGATATCAAAGATTTTTTCACAGAATTTGAAAGATTTCGTCTGGTTTGAAACCCCACTCTGCATTTGTTTTAGCAATAGTCCACGCCTCTATACTGTTTGCCAGAATAGCTTGAACCTTATTCAAGTTCTGCAAAAATAGAATGAGTCCCCTGGTGCCTATCAACGAAGAAGCGTGCGTAACTATTTATTTATTTATTGGTGTTTAAGGTCACATACTTATGCACAATGGCTAATCATGACCGTCACAGTTTTACGGGTAAGGGAGCCGGTGTACCCGGAGAGAGCCGCCGAGCAACGACGAGCAGCTGCCAGCTCCCCAACATCGTAACTCCGCACTGCAGCACAGTCGGGGTTAGATTGGTTGAAGACATGCGCACCATCGACGTGCAGTACGCCAGTACAGCGTCATCGTGCCCCCATGTGGACAATCGGAGTTGAGTGCCTTGCCCAAGGACACAAGGCGGGAGTCCGAATCGATCGCTCAGACGGACACTCATCCAAGGACTAACCGAGCTAGACGTTGCTTAACTTTGGTGATCGGACCAGAACCGGTTACCGCAACGCCACCACGCCCCCGAGCGTAACTAGCTAAATTCTAAAAAAAAAAAAAAAAAAAAAAATAACAAAAATAAAAAAATTCTTTATCTTCATTATATGCACCTAACTTTCGGGGAAGTGACCGTGGGTTAGCAGACGAATTACCTCTGAACTAATGGAGTGATAAAATTCACCTGTTCCAAAAGCCGCCCCGTACCGTTTATATTTTTAAAATCGATATTTTGTCTGTTCATCATCAAGACAAATCAGCCAGGTAGGTTTTATTTGGAGACTTAAAATTGGTACGTCCAAAGTTTTGTTGGTGTAAATAGCGGCTATGTCTCGATTTGCCGGTTGCCAGACATTTAAAAAGTCTCGATCTCCACAATTAAATATTTTCACGGTTTGCCCACAGATCATAGAAAGTGTAACAAAAGTTTGTATTAAAAAAGTGAACAGTGTTCTGCTGTCATTACGAACATACTACAAGTATGTCCCCCCAACTGTCTACTCTATTAACCCTTTACCTAACACGAAAAGCAGACGACACTTGCCAAAACAATTCTTGAATATATAATTTTCTTTCCTTTTTTGTCTCAAAAACATAGGTTATGACCCCTCATTGGAACGAGCTCGATGAGCTCGTTCCAACGAGGGGTCATAACCTATGTTTTTGAGACAAAAAAATGAAAAAAAAAAAGAAAATTAATTAGCGACTTTTGTGAATAGCGCTGGCCGGTTTTGGCCGTTACGTTGGGTAAAGGGTTAAATAAATGAACAGTGTTCTGTCATCATTTTGAACATACTACAAGTATGTCCCCAACTGTTTACTCTGTACCATCCAGTGTCAAAATATTATCAACAACGAGGGATCTGGTTGCGTAATCCTTAGCCATTGTTACCTAGAAAATCTGGTATAAATGACAATCTCCAAACAACCAAAGAATGGTGTTTATTTGTTCAAGATAATGCAGGACAAAATAGATCTAGATAAAAGTACTGGTATATGATCTTACTTTTAATTTCATCAAATATTTGCTTTGAAATTCATTCAAATCTGCATGGGATTTGTTCTCACAAACTTGACAGCAGCGTAGAGGGGGGTGGGGGGTGGGGGGGTAGTGGAGGCTGCCCACTTTTTCTAATAAATGCCAACCTTATTTACATTCATGCCTGAAATTATTAAGGGGGTCCCTATAGACTCACCCTGATATTTCTGGGGTAGTTTTGCTATAATTATACCGCCATTTTCTGGGTACTTCCGCCTTAAATTACTCAGGGTCTTCAAATTAGGATAAAAAGATACCTTTTACTCCGGGGCAGACCCTGGATCTCCTTTAGGGACACACACGCTTAAATTTTTGAGTGCTAGAAGCCACTATCAGGGCTTTCAAAAAATGAGGGTACCAGAGGAAAAGCCAACATTTTCCTTGCTCGATTTTCATATTCTGTCAAATGCGAATAATATTTCGTGTACATAAATTTGTTTTATCACAAATTATTGAAGAGTGCCTATGGGCACTCTTCAATAATTTGTAATGAAACAAATTTGGATGAACAATTTCACACCATCAGTAGCCCTCAACCAGTTAACCCAACACGAGATGAAATAGAATGGGTGGAATCACCCCCCCCCCCCACCGCCACCCCCCCCCCCCCAACACACACACACTTTATTTAGTCCGGTTAAGCCTCTGAAATGTGACTCATTCTCCCCTTTTCTTCTCTACTCATCTTCCTTTTCAACAGATCAATGTAATATATTGCTTCTAGTTTATCTGACGGAATGCCGGATTAATTTATTAATTTAAATAAACAGAATATATTTTTCAGTATTTTTTTTAATTATCGTTTATGGGCGAGTGTCTATAATCACAACCCAGTAAACGGAAGCAACACAGGACAGGCACTTTGCTTTTAATTGGTTATTAATCATATTCAACGACTATGAAGCCTTAATTGTGGAACCAGTACTTTTCAACTAGAGCCTTGGCAGAGACTTTGTACATTGTCACAGAGGCGTTGTGAAGATGGACGACTGAGAATCGGGGGGGGGGGGGGGGGTGGGGGGTAAAATTGATTTGTCCCAGTCGCACGGCAGTGGAACAGCAGGTAGGGAGAAAGTTGAGATTGGAAGAGTGCAGACATTAAAGGTAGCCTTTATTTTTCTCCCCTGATTTAGGACGGTGTTCTTTAAATCCCTTCACTCCAAAATTCCTTACCATTGGCGTCAAATTGTGAGTTTGAGACTGAGGAAGCAGTATGAACGTGCGTGTTGACTCAAGTCCGGAACTTTGAGAGGTGACGATTCAGCCAGTTTGAAAGTTAGGGCTAGTTAAGTTAAACAGGGCCACACAGATTAAGGTCTCACAGTTTGGGGGGAGGGGGGGGGGGGGGGGGGCTTCTCAAAATTTCAGATTTGTTTTTCATTTCTTACAGTTTTATTATAATTTATATTTAAATAATAATTTAATTCGTGATATTTTGCATAATTATGTTCACTGCTGCTATTATCTCTGCCAAACATTTTATACAAATTACATAATAGCAATGCCATACTTAACAATGCATTGCATATAAATATATTATGATTTCAATTATTATTTACATTACATTTATATAGCGACGGCGGTAAGCCTCTTGTGCTTTACGTCTCAATCCGGTTTCTTTGAAAGTGTGTCGAAAATGCACGCGCCCAGCCTTTATGCTTTGTATTACCGTCGGGACCAAATTTTACAGAATCATACGTGGAGACCATGCATGGTTCCGAATTTTTAACAATATTCTCTGAAATGTGATTTTCCAACAACAGGAGAAAAACATACATTTTGGTATTAATCTTTTGTAGTCCTCTTAAAATTCGACTACTCAGTGGTTCTGTTGATTAGTAATTACCAAGTCGAAATGAGCAGGAACCAAACAGGGCCGCATTTGTTCTATCCTTTCGGGGAACTCTTTGCATACTGCTGGCGGATTTTACCGCACAGGACACAAAATCTCTTGCCAATCAATTAAGTATAATTTAAACACATTTAATCAAATTTCACCCAGGTAAATTGCAGTGACTTTTTGACCAATGATTTCCTGAGATTAATTTAGATGACTTTTGCATCAAATCTAGTCATGGCTGCTCTAAAGCAGCAATGAGTAGATTTCATGGAAAATATTTTGAAAATACTCAGAAGGTTAAGAGTTAAATGTTCTAGAATATGTTATTTTCTTGAAACTGATGATGTAATTTGGTGATTTGAGTTATCGTCTTGGGAGTGATGGCTCAAGTCTTGACTGATACATACAGGTGATATTGAATGTTTTACCAGGTTGAGCCTGTTTGTGCCCTCGGGGGCATGCATTGGTGGTGAGGTTGGATTATTGGACACTCGGGATTAAAATTAAAAAAACTCAGACTGTCCCTATACTGCATACCATTCTTAGAAATGCTCTTTTCGGAAGGGCGTCGCGAAGATGACTGATTGGTGATAGAAGCCTAATTTGTCCAGAATGTAATGTCTCGACCGACGAATATTCCAACTACATTATCCAAGGCCGGGGAAAGGATGGATGGGTAGTAATCCCAGGACCCGGAACTTTGGGGGCCCGAGTTTGGCCCAGGAGTCCAGGATTCTTGGGTTAGGCCCCCCCACCCCCTCCAAACATGGCCTGAAAAGACTTATTTTAATCTTTTGGTTTGATACGACCTTTGAAAGGACGTACCAAACCAAAAAAATAAAATATGGGCTTTCAGGTCACGTTTGGACAAGCCCACCCCAAGGTTCTGCCTCCTTTGCCAACAGTTAAGAAGGGGGTTGTTTCGTGAATGGAGCTCTGCACTTGATCAACAGTTGTAACTTTGGACCGCATGATTCTTGAAGTAATAATAAGTCACTGCAATTTACCTGGGTGAAGTAATAACTTTATTAAATCAACTTGACGTAATATAGTTATCACTTCAAGCAGTCAAAAGCTATACTCCAGATCACCGGATACTCACTGATGAAGTTGGAAATTTGAAACATACTCCTAAAAAAACATCATTTTGACAGCCAAAAAAATAACGTAATTTTTTAATCCCCAAATTCCCAAAGCCTCCAGAAGTCTCCATTTAATAACTGATTTCAACATTTTCTTGGGGGAAGAACCCCCTCCTACGAACCAGTGTTATGATCGCTCGTGCCTTTGGCACTCACATCAGTATCCGGACACTTTTTAAAGGGGTCCTGTCACAGAATTAACACCGGACCCGAATTTCCTCTCCCCAGCCCTGACTACATCACCAAGACATGCATTCAACAAAGCCATGCCTTGATGATATACTTCGAGTATTAATCTATCCGTATTATAGTTAAAAAAAACAAACTCAAGACTTCTTTGAAATTTATTTAAGAATTGAATGCAATTTTTATAATCTTTATTGGAGTATGAACGTGTGGGAATGGGTACAAATTATGTATGAATCCCGTTGGGATTCATACATAATTTGTACCCACTCCCACACGTTCATACGCCAATAAAGATTATAAAAATTGCATTCAATTCTTATAATTACATTTCGTAACTGTTTAAACTACTTTTTACCAAACAACAAAGCAGAAAGACGAAATAAAATATGTACGAACGAACGAGGGGAAAAACCACCCTCACACAAAATACAAAGCGCACAACTCTGATTTTTAATTTTCACAACTTTAGAAATGGAAACGAGTATTTTAGTAACGGGCTTTATGCCACAGTTGGGAAATGTCAACAAAAAAAAAAAAAAAACAGCAGGGGAGTTGATCACTGCGAGAGGCGCTAAAAGTTAAAAACCCGCCCAAACACCGCCCGAATTACATTCTGTCAACTGCGCTCTACCGTAAATGCGGGTCAAAGTTCGACCAAATGTATTCATTGGAAAATGAATTACATTTGGTCAGGACGTTTTTATCCAGCTGACCAATGGGAATTGAGTATTTGGACCCAAAACGTATAACTACAGTAACAATGTAATTATAAGTGAATAAATAAAATATTCATACAGTAGCTGTAATACTTGTTACATAAAAACCACGGCCCGTACCAACACTCCAACTTGGTTTTTCAGGGCTCCCAATCCCAGAATCGGGTACAACAGAGTCGAACAGACCTCCATTTGTACCACCACTTGTGCGACACAAGTTCAAGTATCAAATCTTGTATTTTAACCCTTTACCCAACGTAACGGCCAAAACCGCCCGCGCTACTCACAAAAATCGCCAATTAATTTTCATAATTGTTTGTCTCAAAAACATTGGTTATGGCCCCTCTTTGGAACGAGCTCAACGAGCTATGTTTTTGAGACAAAAAATGAAAAAAATTAGTTATCCAAGAATTTTGTTTGCAAGTGTCGTCTGCTTTTGGTGTTATGTAAAGGGTTAAGAAACTAGACATGATTACCAGCAAGAGAGAAACGATATCTCATATCCCAATCCTGACGAATATTTGGGGGAGGGGGCGGTCACCCCCCCCCCCCCCAAGAAAAACTCTTAGCGACTTCTCTAGCTCGACATTGGTCATGGTCCGATTAAGCTACTGCGGGCCTGCAGCATATGTTATAAAGGTCTTTTTAAGGCTGTAAATTGTAGCGGTATGAACAAAGGCTAGCGAACAATGACAAATTTATATGATTATTGTGGCAGTATATGAGCACGGTTGGATCACACGCGCTCAACAACCAACTGGGACGCGCTCAACAACCAACTGAGTACGAGGGTTTCCCGAACCCCCACCAATGGGAGGGTCTTACCAACCCCCACTTTAGGCCTACAGTATCCCCCTCCTATTAGTGAGGGTTTGGCGAGGTGGCTCTCCGAGAAAATTTTGAAAATTCCATACCATGAGAGTGAATCTGGGACCCTTTGGTGCTTTAATTTTCCCATTCTGAGGGGGGCACTGTAATTTTTAGGGGGTCATCGCCATCCTAGGGCCCCTTGGATACGCCACTGAACTGGGAACAGTGTTCTGAAAATCCTCTGCGAATTTGTTGACTGGAACTCATTTCAGTTGGGGAATTTTAAACACACAAAACACGTGTGGGCGTCCGTAAATTTTAAAACGTTAAAAATTCACTTATAGAGTGTTCCATCTATATCTTGTTTGTCATTAAATTTTGCTTAAAGTGCATAACGAAATGAAAAAATCTATTTTATCAACACAGAATTTGTGAATTGCCAACCCATGTTGATAGCTAGAAAGCGTGTGGCACGGAACCCCCGGAAGCGTGGGGCCCGTAGCATATGTCACTTTTGATACTAGGATAACCCGGCACTGACTGTTGTATCTCATTCCTCCGTTTGTATGACCGACTGGGCGACACAGAGGGGCCAGTTTTATCAGTTTTTACAATGGGGATTGGGAATAGTAAGATTCTGAAAACTATTCTAATCTTCCACATTTTGGCGTAGAAGCTCCCTCGTAAACCAAAAACATTTGTACTCAACTTTTCTTATCGCTTCCCAACCAGGAACATTTTCGGCCACCTGTGTCTGTCGGTATTTGATAAGCTATCTCCACGATATAGCCTTAACTGCTGATGTGGCGTAAAGCACCAATAAATGAGCTTGACTCGGGACATTCATAAGTCCATGTTTCAAATCTCTTCTCGTTAGAAAGTACATCACCACTTACAATGATATTTGAAACTCCAATCAAGACGAAAATGTTCCGACAGGAAAAATATTGAGGCGGGGAGCAGGGGCGGACTGGACCAAAAATTATTACCGGGAAATGCACACGAGGTGGGGCGGACACGGAGAAAATTTTGATTTTTCAAACTGAATGAATGCTGCTTCCTTGCATCTAAACGATCAGTGGCAGTCCACATAGAGGGCATTTGTGATGACAGTTTTGTATCATCTGCGTCGCTCATTCGGCAAAGATGGTTGGGATGGGGGGGGGGGGGGGGGGCAGGATTCATAGGGCCGACCACAGTTTGGGCCAATGGGAGACTATTTTGAGTTTATAAACTGAACAAATGCCGCTTCCTTGAATCTGAGCGTTCAATGGCTGACTAGACTGCTGGTATATCGAAATGGGCTCCATGTGGACTGCCAATAGCAGGACACAGAGAGGGCATTTCGATATACAGCCAGCCTTTTCAATCAGATCCATTTCGTCTTTTGGTCAATTTCAATTTTCAACCCTTTCCAGGATACAAAAGTTTCATCTGTTCCCATATACCTTTCGACTATTAGAAAGAGAGTTAACCCTTTACCCAACGTAACGGCCAAAAACAGCCAGCGCTATTCTCAAAAATCGCCAATTAATTTTCATTATTTTTTCATTTTTTGTCTCAAAAACATAGGTTATGACCCCTCGTTGGAACGAGCTCGTTCCAACGAGGGGTCATAACCTATGTTTTTGAGACAAAAAAAAAAAAAACGAAAAACATTAGTTATTCAAGAATTTGTTTTGCAAGTGTCGTCTGCTTTTTATGTTAGGTAAAAGGTTAACAAACCTTATTCAACGACCGCTTACATTAAGGCAGTAAAGCTATCTCTCATTTTAATATTACTTTTAGAATTTTGCTTCGTCTCTTTTTTTCTGAAAAAATGAAGAATAATGAAATAGCCTAAATACAAAATATATAGGCCTTTTGATCAAAAGAAAGACTGGAAACTAACGTACCTGGTTTTTAGTATCATGTTGATTCAAAGTCTCCCCGATGTCTGTCCCTGTGAGAAAAGAAAGATCCAAAATATGTCAACAAAGAGTGGTCGTACACGAGCAAACAGATCGATCTCAAACTCTCACACATTTCATATTACCTCCCTTCTCTGTCAATACTTTCCACAACAAACTCGGTTGCCCAGGGAAATGAAAACCACTTGTGACACACAAAGAGGGTATTATGACGCTCGATATGAAAGAAAACTGTCGCTTTGTTGGGATCAATATGAATACACCAAGACTCGTTAAACGTACCTGACCCCAAACTCAACAACTGCTTTATCGTTGTTTAAATACCGACATTATTTCTGCATGCGATAGATAAAACTCTTCCAAGCATTTCGAACAGATTTTTTTAATGTAATAAAATCTTATTTGTGGTAGTTAGAAATCTCAGTAGAAGTGTATTTTGTGGGTAATAAATAGCGTATTTGCAGAATTGCAGTACTATTGCAGGCAGTGGCGTGGCCAGCTCACATGAGGTCAAGGGAAGTATAGGCCTACGCACCTGAGTGGTGTGAGTAAGGTGCATGCAATGGTGGTGTGCAAACAAGTTTACATGAATAACAATACGAAAAGATGCATTGTGATGAATTCTTGATCATCACGTCCCTTATGCTGCCAGAATTCCTTTGGAGGTGGCATTTTTGTTGCATAGTTGTGCGCTTAACTACAAGTGGATTAAAAGTTGTTTATAGAATTTTTTTATGGCCCCGAGCCTCTTGGGGGCATTATGTTTTCACCATGTCCGTCCGTCGTCCGCCGTCTGTCGTCCGTCGTCCGTCCATTAACTTTTGGTTTCGGTCCAATAACTAAAGAACCGCTGCTTATTTGATCAAATAATAATTTTATGGGTTACTTGTGGATGAATAGTCAATGCTTTCTTTCGATTTTGGTCCAGCTAGCCAATTCAATATAGCCGCCATGGCGGCCATATTGAATTTTGTTTCCGTGCAATAACTAATAAATACTGACTCGAACCTCTCGGGAGCATTAAGTTTTAACCATATCCGTCCGTCGTCCGTCCGGCGTCCGTCCGTTAACTTTTGGTTTCCGTCAAATAACTAAAGAACCGCTTATTTGATCAAATCATAATTTTAGGGGTAACTTGTGGATGACTAGACAATACTGTCTTTTCGATTTTGGTCCAGATAGCCAATTCAATATGGCCGCCATGTCAGCCATATTGAATTTGGTTTTCGTCAAATAACTAATGAATGCTGACTCGAATCATTTTATTTTTTAATTATGCATTGTTGGCGTCTAGAGGAAATTTCCTTTCGATTTCAGACCAGTCAGCTGAACCATGATGACCCCCAGTAGCCAATTCATTATGGCTTCCATGACGGCCATCTTGAATTTGGTTTCCGTCCAATTACTGACTCGAATTAGTTTAATATTTTGGTTATGCATTATTGATGTCTAGAGGAAGCTTCCTTTCGATTTTGCATCAGCTAGCCAACTCAGTATGGCCATATTGAATTTGGTTTCCGTCCAATAACTAATGAATGCTGACTCAATCAATTTTTTGATGTATTATTGGTGTCTAGAGGAAGCTTCCTTTTGATTTGGTTATGCCCCCAAGAGACTTACCTACCCTTTTATGACACCATCTGGGACACATGCGTTGCTGTTGTTATTTTTTAAATTATGCATTATTGGTGTCTAGAGTAAGCGTCCTTTCAATGTTGGACCAGTCAGCTGAACCAAGATGGCCGTCAGTGGCCAATTCATTGTGGCTTCCATGGCAGCCATCTTGAATTTGGTTTTCGTCCAATAACTAATGAATACTGACTGGAATCAATTTCATTTTTTGTTTATGCATTATTGGTGTCTGGGGGAAGCTTCCTTTCGAGTTTGATCTACAGTACGTGGAGAGTGTATTAACACTAAAACACCCGCAGAGTGGAGATTCCACCCAAAGAATAATTGCAAATTTTTTGCAAAGCATAACCAGCACAAGCAAAATTTCAGCCAATGGACCTCTGGGTTTAACCCGGAGGTCCCTTGGCTGAAACATTGCTTGTGTTTTTTGTCGATATGTACAAAATTTGAAAGTTATAGCTTGGGTGATAACTCCACTCCGCTGGTGATTTACTTACAATCCACTCTCCACGTACTGTAGCTATCCAATTCAATATCACTCGAATCATTTTTATGCCCCCGAGAACCTCTCGGGGGCATTATGTTTTTATCATATCCGTCCGTCGTCCGTCTGTCGTTCGTCGTCCGGCGTCCATCCGTTAACTTTTAGTTTCCGTCAAATAACCAAAGAACCGCTTATTTGATCAAATCATAATTTTAGGGGTAACTTGTGGATGACTAGACAATACTTCTTTTCGATTTTGGTCCAGATAGCCAATTCAATATGGCCGCCATGTCAGCCATATTGAATTTTGTTTCCGTCAAATAACCAATGAATGCTGACTCGAATCATTTTTATTTTTTAATTATACATTGTTGGTGTCTAGAGTAAGCTTCCTTTCAATGTTGGACCAGTCAGCTGAACCAAGATGACCGCCAGTAGCCAATTCATTATGGCTTTCATTGCGGCCTCTTGAATTTGGTTTCCGTTCAATAACCAATGAATAACTGCCTCGAATCAATTTTTTTTGGTTATGCATTTTTACGTCTAGAGGAAACTTCCTTTCGATTTTGGATCAGATAACCAATTCAATATGGCCGTCATGGCGTCCATATTGAATTTGGTTTCCATCCAATAACTAATGAATACGGACTCGAATCATTTTTATTTTTTAATTATGCATTGTTGGTGTCTAGGACTTACCTACCCTTTTATGGCACCGTCGGGGGGGGGGGGGGGGGGGGGGCATATGCCACGCTTCGCGTTGCTCTTGTTTTCCAATGTGTACGCACGTGCACACAACCAGAAGCTGGAAAATAAGAGATACCCGGCAACGGTGTTTCTTAAGGTAATTATCAATTCATGTTCAAAGTATATCTCAGCACGACCCAGTTAACCCTTTACCCGCCCGCGTAATATGTAATTCAGCAGCTGAATTCGTCGAGCTCATTCCATTGAGGTATCATATGATATGGTTTGGTTGAAATGTTTTTAAAATGATATTTAAAATAATAAATTTTGATATCGTCTGAGATGGGTAAAGGGTTAAATGAAAGAAGTTGATGGTAGTTTGGAATGGGAATAATGAGCAAAATGGGTGTTAGTCCCCCAATGCAATTTTTCGAAACTATACAAAGGCATAATTAGTTTCATAACATTCTTGTGAATTCTATTTGGTTATGGATGTTCAATGCACTGCTCCATCCCTCCATACATCTCGAATTATTGTATCTGAATATATTCACAAACCAGGTTGACGGCTCATCCATCCGACCATTCGTCCACGTGTCTAACCGCTGGTGCCCGCATGATTTCGGAAATGATAATCGCAAACTGCAAATGCCTACACTTGCTTCTTATTGAGTCACTCAAAAAAAAAAAAAAAAAAACTGAATTGACTTTGAACACGAGAGGTTGCTTTTCCGGCCCAGGAACATGATACGTCATTCTTTCATTAAGTAGGGTGGCTACTGAGTTAAAGTGTGGGATAGACCAATCAATATTTTCAACGTGCAGTCCCATGGCTGCACGTTGAAAATATTCATTGGCCTACCCCCAAATAATAAATATGGACTCTTCCAATTGTTTCCATTGAACTGACATGGGAGATTCCACTAGGGTTCAAAAGGTTCAGAGGGTTAATAGCGATCGTTAACCCTTTATAATGTTTACTCTTTATATACCCAGCTACAGCCACATTTTAAAACTACAGTTACCGAATTTTGTACACTCGTTAGCCGTAACTTCTACTTATACAATTTGGTATTAGTTTTCTGATTTCCGAGGTTTAACCAAAATAACGTCACTTTTAACGATTTTTTCTATATCTTTTAACCCTTTACCCAACGCAGACGATTTCAAAATTTATTATTTTAAATATCATTTTTAAAATTGTTTCAAAAAATTTCAACAAAACCATATCATGTGACCCCTCCTTGGAACGAGCTCGACGAGCTCGTTCCAAAGAGGGGTCACATGATAAGGTTTTGTTGAAAATTTTCGAAATATAATATTTTTTCAGCTGCTGAATTTGCATGTTACGCGGGCGGATGCGGGCGATTCGTTGGGTAAAGGGTTAAAATCAACTCCTCTATCAAGCAAGCCTCCCTATTTCAAATTTTGGATATAGCACCTTCATCAAAAACCTTTTCTAAAAAAGTGGAATCGACCTGGCAAATTATCAACGGTTATGGCCGAACGTCCGGGTGAAGATATTGGCGTCAACGTCACAAAAATTTAGAGTCTGCCGATTTTCATGAAATTTTAGTATGTTCTAGCGCTAAACAATTATGATATACCTGTTTTTTTGTTTGTTTTTCGATTTACTGTCATTTTCTTTTACATTTTTACGTCACTCCAAAGTTCTGGATATTTTGGTCATATTTCATTAAAAACGCTATTCTTTTGTGATTCTATTATCTCTGTATGTATATATTACACATCTATGAAACTTCACCCACCGTTTTATGGACATTTGAAATAGTGCACACCCATTTTTGAAATTAAAATGTCATCCCGATGCCAGCAATGCCAATTTTTCGTCATTTTATAGACATTTTAGTATCCACTTCTTTTGAGCCTCAGTTCTTTTGAAATGTTGGAAATATAATCTCCACCCCCCCCCCCCCCCCAAAAAAAAAAAAACAAAAAAACAAAAAACATATCTAAACATCTGATGCCGTACTAGAAAATTCCAACTGTTGTGGTCGAACTCTGAGGTGACGCCATGAGGTGTCATAAGGTCTAATAGTAAAATGCGTCGAAATTTTTTTGAAATTTTAGAATGTTATAAACCTCCAAAAATAGGGGATGGTTTCGATTTATCGCCATTTTGACATTTTTACGTCAGTTCAGAGTTTAGTCTATTTTTGTTATATTTCATTATGATGGGTACTTTCATGATTCCATTATCTTAAAATATAAACAGCTATCAAACTTCACACACCGTTCTCTAGGCACCTGCAATTGTGCACGCCCACTTTTTGGAATTAAGATGTCACCCCCGATGCCAGCGATGCAAATTTTAGTCTTTACCTTTTAGTTTCAACCTCATTTTGAGCCTCAGAATTTTAAAATTTTGGGAATATAATGGAAATTCCCTGCTGTTATTAACGAATTCTGAAGTGACGTCATGATAGGGTCAAGAATTAAAAAGCGTCGGATTTAAAAAAAAAATTAACTATGTTTTAGAGCTAAAAAAATAGGAAAGAGCTGCTTTTTGTTTTTTCGATTTATGGCCATTTTGACGTCACTTATATTTCTGTAGCATAATTTGCCCCTATTATTACTCCTCCAATATGGAATCAGCAATTGGAATGGTAAACTGGTCAGAAGAGTAAAGAGAACCGGTGACGTCACCAAGAGAATGGTATATATACTGGATTTGAAGAGGAGACTCAGATTTGTAAATCCCACATCGTCCCTGCGCGCCTTCGGCGCGCTAAAACCTTTCATTCATTCATTCGACTCAGTCATTGTTATCTGGTTGCTGTTCGTATTATTAGGTGAGTTGAAAGAACCCGTCCGTTGGAGGAAATAACCCACCTGATGAGCTTGTAACTATTTGGTATTGGGTGGTATATATAAGTATTAGTATATTAACATTATATCCCCCAAAAATACCACATTTCATTAAAAAAGTTCCATTGTCATTCATGCAGCTCTGTATTTGTATATGACACAGCTACAATACTTCACACACTGTTTTCTGGTTATTTGAAATTATGCGATTTTATATTTTTATTTCAAATGTATGAACTCAAAGCCGATTTTATCTTTTCATTTCACCCCAATTTTGAGGCTCAATCTTTCGCACTTTTTAGAATATAATCTCCACAAAAACCACATCTAAAATTGTCCTGACGAGCTAAAAAATTCCCAGCGGTGTGGCCAAACTCTGAGTTGAGGTGTTTTGGGGGTCATTGGGTCAAAAGTGACAAAGCGACGAATTTTTGGAAATTTTAGTATGCTGCAGAGCTAAAAAATTATGTGCTAGCTGGTTTTTCATTTTTCGATGTATCGCAATTTTGACGTTTTTACGTCATTTCAAAGTTAAGGCTATTTTGGCCATATCTCATATTACCCCTTGAACCCGAGAGACAGCTTTTCCGAACTATGAACATGATACGTCATAATTTCTTTGATTAGAATGACCGATAAGTAAATGTGTGGGGTAGACCAATTAATATTTTCAACGTGCAGCCCCAAGGCTGCACGTTGAAAATATTAATTGGTGTACCTCCAAATAATGAATATGGACTCTTCCAATTGCTGCCATCGAACTGACATGGAAGATACCACCAGGGTTCAAAGGGTTAAAAACTCTGCATTTGTTATCCCAGTAGTCCGCATATATCACTGACACAGCTATCAAACTTCACACACCGTTTTATAGTCGTTTGTTCACCTTTGTTAAATCTCCACCCCCCCTCCCACTCCCACCCCCGATGCCAGCGATGCCAATTTTACGTTTTTGTCTTTACTTTCTCTTTTCAGCCTGATTTCGACGTTTCCCATTCGTAATTTTGAAAACACAATCACAATACATGCCCACCAAAACGGTGTTGGTCGCAAAATGGCGTTGGTCCTGCTTCGTTGAATAACTTCTGGAGATTCGCTTTGCGATTTCAAAGCCAGGGAGCGCGGTGGCTCAGAGGTAGACTGTTGGACTTCTATGCTAGAGGTCCCGAGTTCGATCCCCGGGTGGGACGACCCGCGTTGTGTCCTCGGGCAAGGTACTTTATCCCGGTTGCCTGCATGGGGGCACGATGACGCCGTATACTAAGGCGTACTGCACGTCGATGGTGCACATGTCTTCAACCGCTGTTACCCTTCTTGAACGGAGCTTAAACAGAGTTAGAAAGTTGAGGATCTGACAATTGTTCGTCGATGCTTCTCTCCGGGTACTCCGGCTTCCTCCACCCGTAAAACTGCCACGGTCACGATTAGCCATTGTGCCTAAGTATGTGACCAATAAATAAATAAATAAATAAATAAATAAATAAATTTCAAAGCCATCTAGTTTGGTTTGGGTCTGTATTATTTTGTCTCCACCATCATGGAGTGCCACGTGAAAATATAAAGCAGTTATGCCGTCCGTTCGACTGTCCATTTGTTGAATCGATGTTGATTTTGTAAAAGAACATGAACCATGAACGATCATATTGCGTTTTTATCCCACTTTTTCCAAGTTCCCAAAATCCTGGTGTAAATTCGGAAAAGTGATGCATATCAAAAAGAAGCATCTTCCAACTTTTGTAAGCTGCACATTCAACATAATTAAGTTATTTTATTGTGCAAGTAAACCTTAATAAAAAAAGTTAAAACGACCATTTGAAAATTGGTCGAGGACACTGTATTGCTTCATTTTTTTGTGGTTTGTTTAGGTCTCGTTGCTTACTTGGTACCCGTCAAACTCGAGTTTGTCCTTCATTACAAATGTCTTGATTGCAGTAAATTCTTTACCTAACATGAAAAGCAGACGACACTTGCAAAAAAAATTCTTGAATAACTAATATTTTTCATTTTTTTGTCTAAAAAAAAATAGGTTACGACCCCTCGTTGGAACGAGCTCGACGAGCTCGTTCCAACGAGGGGTCATAACCTATGTTTTGGAGACAAAAATGAAAAAAATAATGACAATTAATTGGCGATTTTTGAGAATAGCGCTGGCCGGTTTTTGTTTGTTACGTTGGGTAAAGGGTTAATTCTAAACACTTTAGAACTATCGTAACTACATTATTTTGTTTCTGTTTATTCATTTTCACACAGTGCAAATGTCTTCCTACTGCAACATAAGTACCTTTAACCCTTTTCCAACGGGGCAGGGGAGAGGGAATTCGGGATCCATGGTTAATTCTGTGACGGACCCCCTTTCGAAAGTGTCGAAATACTGATGCAGATGCCGAAGTTCTTGAAGTGAAGAATTCTAGAAGTGAAAACACCGTGCTGGTGCATATGCATATAGATAACAGTCTATTAACCCATTGCCCAACCTAACGGTCAAAAGCGGCCACTGCTATTCACAAAAAACTGCCTCTCGATTTTCATCTTATTTGCCTCAAAAACATATCAAATGACCCCTCATTGGAATGAGCTCGTTGAGGTCGTTCCAATGAGGGGTCATAAGCTATGCTTTTTGACTCAAAATATTACAAAATATACATATTCAATAATTTTGTTTGCAGGTGTCGTCTGCTTTTCATGTTAAGTAAAGGGTTAACAGATTGAAAATCTCCACCGGGCGCTCCCATTCCTTCTTTACACGAGTGGCGACTAGTATTTCAATACTACGGGCAACTTATCTTGCGGATTCTCACTCGGGGATCGGGGAGGGGCGGGGACAGAGCCTTGGCACATGAGCCAGAACTTTTGGAGAACCAGGCCTGATCCAGGAATCCAGGCCCAAGCCCGGGCCGTTACTACCCCAGGCCCTCCACCCTCGCCATGATATTTCTGCAAAACCATATTTCTTTGTCCCCTCAGTGGAATCGGATTATCAAGCTTGTTTCAACCAAGGTCATAAGTTTTGGTTTGAAGAGAAAAACTTAATGTTTTAATTTTTTTAGAGAAACAAAAAATTAATCCCTCCATCCCCAACTTGTGCTAGGTGGAGATATTACGACATAATTTTTATTGCACTGATGATTCTGTGTGATTATTTCGGGTAAACTCTGCCAACAAAATTGTACGGACTTTTTCCAGTATTTTGTCAGTATAGAAAAAAACTATTACTGACCCCAAAAGTCGATTGTCAGTCTTTTTAAAAATATTTATCATTAGTTACTCTGCCTTCCTTTGATTTTGCTCAATATTGCTGAATAATATTCTGTGAGACTTGGGGCTTTTCCACTGAGTTAACACTTACGCTGCCGAATGCGACTATTGTCACCCATTTTTGATGATTATCTGTACGTTCTGGTATGCGCAGATCAAACCTACCATCTGATTAATTGTTGGAAAGGGCTCAGAGAGCCCTTTCCAACAATTAATCAGGTGATAGAGTTTCAAGTATGTCATAAATTTTATTAAACTTCCTCGCATACAGGCGTACATAGAGGTCCTCCATATATGGATAAAGTGGGCGTCGCAGTAAAAGGTTTAAAAGAAACAAGGAAAATGAAAACAATAAACCGGACAGTCATCGAAAATCGCAGAATTCACCTTGATGTTAGCAGTGACTCTCCTTGGCTAATTCTTAGACATTGCTCTTCTCTCAGGCAACCAAAACATTACAGGACTAAGCTTGACACTAAACCACATTACAGCAAATTTGTTCCATAATCAGGACAAAGCGATAAATATATGAAGCAACCCGAAAAAGAACCATCAGAGCTGTTGGTAGAGTTCTAGTCTTCAAATGCTGAGCCTTAGGGATATATACGTTTTCAGTCACCATTTTTATTTTTCGCCTTTGTACACTTATTAAGCCAACATTGACTAATTAAGCAGGTAAACTGTCTCGTGTAAAGCCTTTAGCTCACACAAACACAAAGAGAAGGAAGTTCTTGTCGTATTTAACGATTGATATTGGTCAACAAAATTTAGTGAAGTTTCCAAAAACAAACAATTTTTCATGGATGTACTCTTATTTATTACTTTCCAAAGTGTGATTTACTGGGATTTCCGGGTTTGATTATAAACGATAACTTCACAAGTGAATCCGTGCGCGCAAACGTGGATGTAATGGGAACTTTATTGTTTTTTTTGTTTTTTAACCCTTTACCTAATATGAAAAGCACTTGCAAAAAAAATTCTTGAATAGCTATTATTTTCATTTTTTTCTCTCAAAAACACAGGCTATGACCCCTCATTGGAATGAGTTCGTCCAATAACTAATGTTCCAATGAGGGGTCATAGCCCATGTTTTAGAGACAAAAAATGAAAAAATAATGATAATTAACTGGCGATTTTTGAGAATAGCATTGGGCGTTACTTTAGGTAAAGGGTTAAACAATATAATTATCGTTAATAATGAAAAGTAATAAACAGAGTAATCACATGACTGGATTGGTTACGTGAAATAATTCATTCGAGGCGAGGGACTATATTGTAAAACACTCGTGCGCATTCGCGCGCTCGTGTTTGTACAACGTCCCTCACCTCTCATGAATTTTTCACGTAACCAGTCCGGTCAAGCGATTACTCTCTTTTTATAGTATGCAGACTGTTTAGGGTTGAGCCAGACTTCCACGCGTTTTGCAGGGTAAAACCACAGACAGTTATGCAAAGCATTTAAGCAATTTTGTTTCCAGTTGACTGAAATCAGCAACCAAGGCGAGCTACGTTTTTGAAAAACTTCCTTTTTTACGCTCCCAGAGCTTTTTTTCGTAGCGCATATAGTAGCCACTTTGTCCATCCGTCATTCCGTCCATTTGTTCGTTGTACCGGACGTCCATTTGTCCATTCTAACTTTGTCCGGTCCATACAAAAATTATTCAATGGCCCCCATCTTGTCCATACTTCACACAATGTTTGCTTATCACTCAATAGTGTGTTAGGACTTCGAGTCTTGACCGAAGGTCATATCTCCAATGTGAAGGTCTGAGAGCGTTTGTTTGTTTTTTCCTCCATTCTAATTTGTCCAGCCCATACAATATTATTCAAAGGACGATCTTGTTCATACTTCACACATTGTTTAGGTTTGTCAGCACATTGATCACAGGTCATATCTCCAAGGTCAAAGCCACAACCCATCAGTTTGTTTGTTGGTCCATTCTAATTTTGTCCGGCCCTTAAAATATTATTCAATAAATGATCTTGTTCATAAGTCACACTTATTGCCTACGACTGAAGGGTGTGTCGCGGCATTGACTTAGTCATACCTTCAAGGTCAAGGTAACAAACCGTCTGTCTTTGTTTCTCTATTCTAAATTTGTCCGACCCATAAAATATTATTCAAAGAACCGATCTTGTTCAAACTTTTCACAATAATTGCTTATGACTCAAGGATGTGTCATAGCTGACTGATACTCCAAGATCTAAGTCACAAACCGTTAGTTTGGTTATTCCCCCATTCCAATGGACCGATCTTGTTCATACTTCAGACTATGGTTGCGTATGACTCAAGTTCGTGGCTTCAACGGGAAAGGTTACAGACTGTTCGTGTGTTTGCTTGTTCTTTCCAACTGTGTCCGCCCCATAAAGAGAATTCAATTGGCCGATCTTGTTCATACTTCACAACTTGTGTGTCATGACCTTGGTCCTCCTCCATAGCTCCAAGAGGACGATCATCAGTGCTCAAAATAACTTTTTTTCTTTGCGTAGTAAAATGCTACACATTTCCAAAAAATGAACAGCATTTTGTAAAAATTACATATCTATTTTTGTATACCAGAGTTATGTTATGCTGTTTTATATTGAATTCTTCTAAGTAGATAGAATAGTTTCATCCATTTCTGGGCATTTCCAAATGATCTGCAACACATGAAACATTTACTATGTTTTTTTAACTGAGCTGCCTTTTAGGGTTGCATGGACTTGTATACTGTTATAAATGGCGTCTTGGTTGTTTATTAGAGTTCTCAAAATGGAAGTTGGGATTTTTAATTTCAAGGGCTTGTAGTTATTTTTAATGGACATTTTATGCAAAATGTTGTAAAAACAGGAAGTATTTAAACCAACAGAACTCATCTTACATATGAAGTTGCTTATGATGCTTGATGGAGAGTTAATCTGAGTTATGCCTGGAATGTTCCACAATCAGAAGTAAAGCATCAGTGAACTAGTTTTCAAATTTGTTTGCAAATTTTCATTTACATTTTGCGATACAAGATAATCAACTGCAGCCTAATAGGCTGCAGTTGATTATCTTGTATTGCAAAATGCTATACATAATTGAACATTGTGTAGCTTTTTGCAAGTTTTGCATAGCAAAAAGCGACGCGACACCACTTATTTTGAGCCCTGACGGTCACAGACCATTCCTGTGTTATAACGCTGTCTGATTCATAAAAAATGATTCAGTGGACCTATCTTGTTCGTAATTGTCTATGTCTCACGGGTGTGCCCTTGATTCAAGGTCATAACTCGAAGTACAAGGTCACAGTCCAAGACCAAGGCCACAACGTTCAAGGCCATAGATGGTTCATCCATTCTAACTTTTTTCCAGTTCATGAAAAGTTATTCAATGGGTAGACCTTACTGATACGTGACAATGCTTGTTCATGAATCAACTGTGCGTCATGACATTGACCCAAAGTTATAACTCCAAGGTCACAAACGTCATGACATATAAAATCAAAAAAAAATATTTGGAGGCATATACACAATCTATTTTGACTGAAGTTTTCACAGCTACACATATTTGATTGCACCTCTCTCAGTTACATTACAAACTATCACTGCCATGATTTATCTTGTGGGCTCATACACGACAGCCCTGCTGATGTTGTCTGTGTTACAGTCTTCTTCTTCACAAAGTATTCTTCAAACGACCAAATCAAATGAGCGAAAGCGGTCCTATTTTTGGAACTCAATTTTTCAATTGCAAATTTGATCAATGCCACACATACAGTACGTGGAGAGTGGATTGTAACTAAATCACCCACAGAGTGGAGTTATCACCCAAGCTATAACTTTCAAAATGTTGTACATGTGGATAAAAAACACAAGCAATGTTTCAGTCAATGGACCTCCGGGTTTAACCCGGAGGTCCATTGGCTGAAACTTTGCTGGTGCTCGTTATGCTTTGCAACAAATTTGCAATTATTTTTCGGGTGAAATCTCCACTCTGCGGGTGATTTAGTGATGATACACCCTCCACGTACTGTAGCTATGAAAAGTACTTCGAGCTCTTTGGTCTGGGACAGATAAAAATCAGTCACCACATTCGGGCTTTTAACTGGTTGAGGGCTAGAGTATTTTTGGTGGTCTGAATTTGTTATTCAAAATTTGTTTTAATAGACATTATTGGAGAGTGCCCACAGGCACTCTCCAATAATTTGTAATAAAGCAACTTTATATAAACTAAATACTGTTGTTGTTTGACTGAATATGAAACGTGAACAAGGAAAATACTGGCTTTTTCTCTGGTGACCTCATTTTTCTGAAAGCCTTGGAAGTGGCTTCTAGCACTCAACCAGTTAATGACCGAGCCATATATATTAGATTATGGAGGAAAGAGCAAATATTTTTGTGACCAGACGGAATACAAATTGCTCTCTCAGTCGCCTTTAGGGAAGGCCTAAAAATTACAGATCGCTCCACGAAACCAGCAGAAAAATGAAAGGCTTTCATAAATTGTTTTGGGTAGACCTAAAAATTTCTCATCAGCGGATATGTATTATTGCCACATCTGACGGCACAGTAAAGTATAATAACTGATGAAAAATTGAGTAAAATAACCTAAAGTTGAGTTTAATGAATAAAGTCGATAGCAGTCGGTGTAGGGGGAGGGGCACAAAATCTTGGACGCTTTGCCCTACCATTTTCTCTGCCCATTGTTTCGTTTTGTGTTAATCGTCAATGACCTGGGTATTTTTAAACAACCTTTACCTTTGCAAGGCAAATTGGAAACATGGGGTTTGCAACAGGGGCGTTGGAGAGTCTGACAGTCATTCGGCGCTACTCGGCGGTTCTCTCCTGGTGCATCTGTTCCCCCACCCAAAAAACTGTCCGACACATATGCCCGGATTGTTGAAAGTGTCGTTAAGCTCCAATAAATAGACAAATAAACAAAAAGTCTCATCGTGTATGTTCATGAGTTTACAGTTTCCCTACGTTACTTTCTAGAAAAGTTCAAAATATTAATATTATAAGTTATTGTGATGAATTGACGGTAACATGGTCCGAGGTTTGCGGCTCGGAGCTTATGTTCAACCGAGACGCTCCGAGCCGCAAACCTCAGACCACGTTACCTTCAATTCATCACAATAAGGTATATGTTCCAACAGACACTACCAATAGACACTACCCATAGCCCAAAGCCCACATCGTGAAACACGAGAGGCTTATTTACTAAACTTGTGATCGTTAAAAGTTGCCTTATTCACGGCAACTTTTAACGATCACAGGTTTAGTAAATAAACCTCTCGTGTATCCACGACGGCACTGGATAAATAATCAATAAAACAGATAAACTCATTCCATCTTAGTTCAAATCGTAAATCAGTTTGTAATTTAAACAACACTTCATCCGGAACACCGTCTGCTGCACACGTGAAAATAATTTAAACAACACTTCATCCGGAACACCGCCTGCTGCACACGTGAAACATCCAGAAAAATGAAGTGGCGTGCTAGTCATTTCGTTGATGAAGCAGTTACGAAACGGAGGACGTCACTGTAAATATTTCGCGTTGTGACGTTAGACGGTAACATTTGCCACTTGAGCCGTAAATATAGAATATACTAAGCGAGCTCTCGTCCAATCAGAGGAGGGGGATTTTAGTCTCATTGGAACATATTGTATTTAGATCAATTTCATTTCGGTGCTCATTAACTGGAGCCAATCTATAACGCACCCCGGTAGCATGCTGATGCCGATGTTGCCGATGGTGCAGGCGTTTTATTCATTCCTATAATCAGACATTCCTGTCACCTATGAAATAAAAATGCGATTGACAGTCATGTTTTAACAGTTTCAAGTAAAGAAGCTGTTGCCATTAACCACTGTGAGAAACTCACTTTTCAAACTTTTCCAGCGTCCAGTATCAATGGTTCATAAAGACCGGGTGATGAGGCAATCGTCTTCTCTGTAGTCCAAGAAATGAATTTTAAATCATTTTCGAGAGCCTCGTTGACTCGGTGTTTCAGAGTGTCCGTCATATGTGCCTCCCATGGCGTACTGAGTGGTCTTTTAAGCGTGTGTGTGGGGGGGGGGGGGGCTGATGGGAGGAGGGGAGGGGGGGGACTGCTGTGTGTGGTAACCACCTATCGGGAGATAATAAAGTCCACTCACTGATAGGGACGTCGCAAGGTTCTCAGAACACGGGGTGTGGTGGGGTGTGGGTAACGATGAGAGCAACGCGGGCAGTGGATCAGACTGCCCCATTTCGATACCTGAAGTACCGAGGCCAATAGATCACGTCCGCAATATTAGTATGACTTAATATTATATATCTCTGCATCAGTGTTTTGACCTGCCGCTTACAGGATATGGCTTACGGACCGATTGGACTGGAAAAACATTGTAATCATTGCGCTGAGCCAAGGATAGTTTACTGGAGCAATGTAGTAGATGATATGGACAGGATCAAATCCGCTTTGAAGCCCCCCAACCCCCAACCTCCCGGTCCATTAGTCAGGGACAACGGGCGAGTACCCCAACCCAGCTGCGGCGTGCTTCCTCGCTGCACCTTGGTTGTCGTCTCCAGCTGATACTATCAGTGCTTTGCTAATACTCTGGGAACTAATTAATCATAACGTAGAGCTGTGATCTCAGACGTGAAATAAGAGCAACGCAAAGCGCGGCATATGCCCCCAACGGTGTCATAAAAGGGAAAGGAAGTCTCTCGGGGGCATAATCAAATCAAAAGGAAGCTTCCTCTAGACACCTATAATGCACCGAAAAAATGGATTTGGGTCAGCTTCATTAGTTATTGGACGGAAACCAAATTGAATATGTCCGGTGTAAAAGGAATGGAAGTCCGTAGGAACGTTAGTCCCCCTGGACTATTATTCCGCGGAATTATAGTCCTAGATCTCACATTTCTAGGAATATTAGTCCGTCGGACTACTATTCCAAGAAATGTTAGACCTAGGACTATAATTCCGCGGAATAATAGTCCAGAGGGACTAATTTTCCTACGGACTTCCATTCCTTTACACCGGCATGGCGACCATATTGAATTGGCTAGCTAATCCAAAATCAAAAGGAGGCTTCCTCTAGACACCAATAATGCATAACCAAAAAAATGAAACTGATTCGAGTCAGTATTCATTACTTATTGGGCGGAAACCAATTTCAACATGGCTGCCATGGCGGCCATATTGAATTGTCTAGCTGGACCAAAATCGAAAGGAAGCATTGTCTGGTCAGTCACAGGTAACCCCTAAAATAATGATTTGATCAGATAAGTGGTTCTTTAGTTATTTGACGAAAACCAAAAGTTAACGGGCGGACGCCGGACGACGGACGAACATGGTGAAAACATAACGCTCCAGAGAGAATCTCTCGGGGGCATAAACAGAGGAAACTGAAGCGTTTGAAACCTTCATCAAATGGAGTGCTGTATATAAGTAAAATATTCGGTATATAAGGCAATGATCAGTTTGCACAATCTTTAATTGTCTGTGGAGTAATACTATTAGTTACACGGTGTTTCAGCAGTGTGTACGGGACTGTACTATCCTTCTGAGATCCGTATTTCCTGAGTCTGAAAGCCGAATCTCAGAAGGGTAGTACAGACCCGTACTCCCTGCTGAAACACGGTGTGTCGAATTTATTACCCTGCCTCTTCAGTGTGTCTGAGTTTTGTTTCATTATATAATCCAAAAAGTTATAACAGTGACGAAAACCTTGATAAAAGTAATAATTAGAGAACCAGCATGAATTGGAGTGCTTTAATAAGTTTCAATGAAGAGACAATTCATATAACGAGATAGGTTGCATGTTTCTCGAAACCACATCGGATCTGTAGTGTAGAAACACCACAACAGAGAATGCCTCTTCTCGACAGTAAAATCGAACATTGGGGTTTGTACACATATTTTAGTTTTCGGAATATTCTCATGAAACAATATTGTTCTGATTTTGTTTGTGAGTCTGAATGTCTATTACCGGCGAAATGTCTGAGGAGGTGAGTGAACGGGAAATCAGCGAAGTGTACCATAGAATATCTGTACACCCCCCTTTAGCAGTCACGTGATATTCTCATACACCCCGTTGAGTTTCGTAGACTCCGTTGTAGTTAAATGTACCGTATTGGATGTATTGGTTACTGGCCAATCAGGAAGCTTGTATAATTTTAAAAGGGTAACAAATATAAATATTGGCTTTATTCTCAGAACTTAACGCACTCAACTGCACCCCCCTCCCCCCCCTCCCGATACATGCATAGGGCTCGATGAACGCAATGGGTCGAGTATTCATCCTCTCTAGTCTAAAAGTTTGGTCAGTCTGCCGGGTTAGCGTCAATTGAAGACATATGCACTAACGACGAGAAGTATGTATTCGCACTCTGCACCATTGAGCTACCAACATGGGTAACTGGGATTATTAAGTGCGTTGCCCAAGGACACAACGCAAATGACACAGGTGAGGAACGAATCAACGACCTTTCCATCTGAAGCCCAATGCTCTAACCAATGAGTTACCGCGCTACCTCTTCAAACAAACATTCTATATCTGCCATTATACATACTTTGTGAAAAACTCGTCCCCTGAGTTCCAATGTGTTCTATGTGCCTACTGGCACATAGAACACATTGGTACTCAGGGGACGAAGTATAACTTATTCTGAAATTTTTGCATGGAATCAATATGCATAGGAAGCCTTAAAGTCCCCGGACAATCTCTTTCACTGTAATTTTATCGATCACAATTACCCCTGCTAACATTTTCTCAAAGACTTTACAAAGTGTTGCTTTGTACAATGGTATTTGATCTAATAGCATGGATAACCGTTGACCTCTATGCGTCTTATATTTTTATGCGAATCATTTCTTACTGAATACCCATTACTAACACGTTTGAAATCTCTTTTTTTTCTCTTTTTGGATATTTTTTTTATTGATTTTTCTGAGAAACTAAAATAGTATTCAAATGCAAAAGAAAGACAACAATGAAATCTAAGGAGAAATATCTTTGAAGAGAATTGATGTACAGGATGCAGAGAATTGATGTACAGAATACATAAATGCAAATTGTTTTACCTGAGAACATTACAATTAAAGTTACTCAGTGCTCGATCAGTGAATAAAAACATTTCTTGAAGGCTCAGTTTGATGTGAAAACCTATTCAGTTGGACCTGATCCCTCTTCTGGCCTAGGGTGTATAGTACGTGGAGAGTGGATTGTAACTAAATCACCCGTGGAGTGGAGTTATCACCCAAAGTATCACTTTCAAATTCTGTACATGTGGACAAAACCACAAGCAATGTTTCAGTCAATGGACCTTCGGGCTCAACCCAGAGGTCCATTGGCGGGAACTTTGCTTGTGCTAATTATGCTTTGCAACAAATTTGCAACTATTGCTTGGGTGGATTCTCCACTCTACGGGTGATTTAGTGACAATACACTTTCCACGAACTGTAGTGGTAACAAACCACAGTATGGTTCGGTATCGGAATAAAATTATTCCATGATCCGTTGAGTGTATGGATAGGGACAGAAAATAAAATGTGGTAGATGGGTGATGGGGTACAAAACGACATGTAAGAAAATTGCAAAGCGTTCGATGCAACAAAGTCCAAACAATTTCCAAAACAACGTGCGACTTCTTAACCTGGGCGAATGTTGACTAATAACTTTCAAACAGAGGCGGCGATGCCAGGGGGCACGGGGGGCACAGGGGGCACCTGCCCCTCCACTTTTCCCCACAGATATGTTTCACAGTTACAAAATGAGTTAAAATGGCCGCATGCAAACGTGTCAACATACAAGCATTCATGTAACATTATTTGCAAATCCAAACAGTATTTAGCCAAAGAATCCCACTTTCTTTCGCTTCGGTCCGTTTCTTCTACTTCAACTGTCTTCCAACCCGAAGGCTGGCCTTCGGATTAGAAGATGGCTGAAGTAGAAGAAACGGACAAGACAGTGACAACACGGCGGCATATTCATCTAAACGAGAGACTATAGCGAGTCATGGTACATTTACCGATATACGATTGTAACCTTTCTCACACTGGGTGGAAACCATGGTAGCATTGTAAATTTGCGCCCCTCCACTATTATCTAGCTTCCACTGCCCCTGCTTTCAAACCCTAAAATTTGATAAGAATGTTTCTTCACCTTGCTCAAACGCAAACAGATTGCTTTATAATAAGTTTTTTTTATGGGCGAAAGGCTGCATGTTTTAATTATTAACCCTTTACCTAACATGAAAAGAACACTTGCAAACAAAATTCTTGAATAACTAATTTTTTTCATATTTAGTCTCAAAAACATAGGTTATGGCCCCTCTTTGGAACGAGCTCGACAAAAAATGAAAAAAAATAATGAAAATTACTTGGCGATATTTGTGAATAGCGCTGGTCGGTTTTGGTCGTTACGTTGGGTAAAGGGTTAAGCAGATTGATTGTTCAATCCAACAAAAAAAGAAAGTGACTCTTCTAATATAATATTAGAACGTTTCTTTTCATGTTCTATCGATCGATAGTACCTGAGTTTGTGTGATTTCCGAAATAAAACCTGAAGCAGCTTTGCTGCTTCAGGTTTTATTTCCGAAATCACTCAATCTCAGGTACTATTGACCGATAGAACATGAAAAGAAACGTTCTAATTATTTTATTATGCCGAACAAAAAATAACTTTCATTGTTAAGCGTTAACGGCAACCTGCCATCAATCTTGTAATAACAATGTAGTCGAATCCAAAAACATGACGTCATTTCGAACGAATGACGTCTCTTCGAAAATGACTTGTCACAAGTGCCGTCGCTTTGGGAGTTTCTATATCACCAAATGTCAGTGTTTATAACTGCATCATGCTGTTCATGTTATAATTCATTGTTAATGCTTGTGTGATAAGTGGTATAAATTAATGGAATATAAATTCATGTTTCTTGGACGACGACAGTTGTTAGAATTAAGCAGAGTGAAACAATTTATTTTGAACTTGAGGCGGAGGCTCAGTGAGGTCGAGGAGTACTAAACTTGTGGAAATATAATTGATTGGAGTCATAACACACATTCAGGATTCACTGAAGTGGTGAACAACACGTGAGTTTTTAATATTTCTGATTCTTTTGAATTCATTGTTTGCAGTTAAAATTGAAAACACCCACTGAAGATGATATATTTGTTGGTAAGTTTGTGTCTATCGGTGACGAAAAAAGTTAAACGGACACGGCGCCAGCGTTTGGTGTTGAGAAATTCCAATCAGGGCGTGCGTAATCGACGCTGATCAATGGAAGTGGAGCTTACATTTTCTTTGTTCTCTTGTCTCCAGGGAAGAACGTTCCGATAGTATCCGTGTTTTGCCCCCAAACTCCAGTACTATGACTTTTAGAAGGTGTCAGATTAACCAATCTCGGCTGATGTTACAAACGTGAGGCATAATAAAAACATATGTGCTTGTGCTCTGCGTTTGTTCCTGGCCAATAGAACTGCTGTGTTGCTTATCACAAAAAGTTGCATAGAATTCCCCTCTACCTTTTGTTGATTAAAGCATTTGATTCTTTCTCTTTATGAGCTAAAATGATAAAACTGCAGTAGAATCGCTGAGGTTATTCTGAGATCATCGAGCTGAAAATAGAGGAAATGAAAGATATTTATAAGAATAATTTTCAAACTAATAATTGTAAATCCTGCTGAAAGTTGATTTTTTTGTCAGATACACGTTTCAAAAATATTTTATGTATGCTGAGATGGCCGACTTTGCTGGAAAAAGGTATTTGGAACAAGTCAGAAGTTATTTCAGCAAACGTTTGCAATGGCAAAAATGTCGTTCTCAAGCTTCTTCGAAACAGCATTTGCCACAGCATTGCTGAACATCAATGCTGATCTGCAGCGTTTGCCCCCCCCCCTCTCACACTAGTATGTGTAGAATTTGCTGCGTTTGTGTAGCGTATCTGTCTTTTTCGTCAGTGCTGGAAAGAAACTCTTCTTATTTTGAATTCAATCGAACTCTAAGGTAAGAAGTCCAACATACAGAAAAATTTAGAAACTTTGAAAAAGCTTGGTACGGTATAGCTATACCTACCCAATCGCGATACCCTACCAAATTTTCGGTATTCTTCCCATCTCTAGATGGGGTTTTGAATATCTAGTTAACCATTTACCTAACATGAAAAGCAGACGACACTTGCAAAACAAATTCTTGAATAACTATTTTTTTTTCATTTTTTGTCTCCAAAACATAGGTTATGACCCCTCATTGGAACGAGCTCGACGAGCTCGTTCCAATGAGGGGTCATAACCTATGTTTTGGAGAAAAAAAATGAAAAAAATCATGAAAATCAATTGGCGATTTTTGAGAATAGCGCTGGCCAGTTTTGACCGTTACGTTGGGTAAAGGGTTAAGGGTATAAATGTTTCAACATTGTTGATGCCTTGAGCTCAGAATCAATTCATTCACTAACCACTAACTTATCTGTCGCACGTGATAGATGTGTTTTATTTTAACCTGTCGCCACTCAAATTCTGACCGTCGGCGACAAGTGAACACTTCAAGCCTTGGACTATCAGCATTCACCAAACTGAAAGTTAAGAAAGGAAGGTCCACGGTTCCATCCCCAACAGTGGTCACTGCTTTATGTCTGGGGCTGGGCACTTAATCCCGATTGCCCATGCGAGGGCAAGGTGGCGCTATGTACTAAGGTGTACTGCTCATGGATGGGGCACTTGTCTTCAGCCAATGCGAACCCTGTTTGTGCGGAGTTAGTATATTGGAGAGTCTTGACTGTTGATTGCTCCGGGTACTCTGATTTCCCCCACCCGTAAAACTGTCCGACACGAGGTGACCCTGGCTGTCGAAAGTGCCGTTAAACCCCAATAGATGAATAAAATCTGTTAATGACTCCACAAATAAACATAACCGTCGACGTCAACATTTGTCGACGATTAGTTGACTAATCGCGGCAGCTCTCATGTGTGCGTCAGGTTTAAAGTATAACAGGTCATTGGATTTGTCTAAACGATTTGGTCATGAATATGACGAAGAAATGAACAGTATAACCAAAACATGGTTTGGTTTTGGGTTTTTATTGCAAAAAATAGGCCGACAGTTTTCGTCCACTTCAATTTTTGCTTCATTGAAAACGTATAATCTATAAAAAAAAACACATGCATATAGAGTGTTTTATGATAAATATTTCACTTATATCCAATATATTTTTTTCTGCTTTATTTTATTTCAATTTCGCTGTCTTTATCAATTCACGTCAAGAACTGCGGAAGCGGAAATAGGTGACTTACGCACATTATTTCCTGACATCCACCTTCATTTAAATAAGTGGTACCAAGGGTTAACATTGAAATAGCAAGTTACAAACCGCACACCCTATACTACCGCACTAGACAACCATGCATTAGCCCCATCCAACGCCTCTATACTGATGGACTAGCATTACGTACTACCTATGCCAGTCATGGGATAATACAAAGCATTCGATAGGTTAGTGGTACCAAGGGTTCAGATGGAAGCTACTGGGGTACAAACCGCACATCCTATACTACCGCACTAGACAACCATGCCTTATCCCACCCCACAGTACCGCTTGGCCTATCATTACGTATTACCTGTACCAGTTATAGAATAATACAAAGTAACAGATGGATAAATAGTACCAAGGGACAACAGGGGACCCACTGGGGTATATGACGCCCATACTATACTACAAAATCACTCCCGTACGAGAAGGCCTACTCACCCTTACCCGAATAACATCACATTAGTTTGTACAGTGCAAACAACAGCGGTCAACGTTTCTATGACGCCGCGTGCTCATAATGACGTCAATAGCAACGCCAACCGTTTCACGAGGAAACTTAAAAAAAACCCAGCTTCCCCATCAATATTCCATCACATACCCATACTATATACCATAGCCCTGTGTGTACATAGTTCACTATATATACCATATCATACTATATATGCAGCAAGTAAGAAGTTTTGCCCAGGAAAAAAATCCTCCTGCAAAAGCTCCGGTTCCTATGAGAATTTATCACTTGCTGCTCCCGCAAAGATCTGGGTAATGAGACACGCATCGTCACTTACATACTACTGACACAGCTTGAAAAATCCTTTTCACTAAGTTGATCGATCGAGATACTAAGTCGATCAATAGAGATACTAAGTCGATCAATAGAGATACTAAGTCGATCAATAGAGATACTAAGTCGATAAATAAAGATACTAAGTCGATCAATAGAGATACTAAGTCGATCAATAGAGATACTAAGTCGATCAATAGAGAAACTAAGTCGATAAATAGAGATACTAAGTCGATCAATAGAGATACTAAGTCGATAAATAGAGATACTAAGTCGATCAATAGAGATACTAAGTCGATCAATAAAGATACTAAGTCGATCGATCGAAATAGATAAGTCCATCGATCGAGATAAGTCGATTTAGATACTAAGTTGATCGATCGAGATAATAAGTCGATCGATCACGATAATAAGTTGATCGATCGAGATATTACAAGAACAATAAAATCATATGATGTCCTTTCCCAGCTAAAGTAAATATGTGAGCGGAGAGTTGCAGTATTCACGCTAGTAAGATGGAGCATTATTTACAGAAACTTGAAGAGCCGTAGGATTCAATTCGAGATTCGATTCGATTCGAAATTCTCAATTGTAACCGAACTTTGAGCTTTGCAGGGCCCTACGCAGGGTCAGTGAGAGAAAATTCGGGCCCCAGGGTTAATTCAGTGAGGCCCCCCTTTCGAAAGTATCTCGATACTGACGCAGATGCCGAAGTTCTTGAAGTGAAGAATTCTTGAAGTGATAACACCGAGTCTGGGGCATATGTAGATAGATAACAGTCTATTAACCCTTTACCTAACGAATCGCCCGCATCCACCCGCCTAATATGCAAATTGAGCAGTTGAAAAAATTAAATTTTTCAAAATATTTCAACAAAACCATATCATGTGACCCCTCATTGGAACGAGCTCACTGAGCTCGTTCCAATGAGGGGGCCACATGATATGGTTTTGTTGAAATTTTTTGAAAAATGTAAAACAATTGTATTTAAAATAATAAATTTTTAAATCATCTGCGTTGGGTAAAGGGTTAACACTTTACCAAACGTAACGGATAAAACCGACCAGCGCTATTCACAAAAATTGCCATTCGATTTTCATTATGTTTTCATTTTTTTTCCTCGAAAACATAGCATATGACCCCTCATTGGAACGAGCTTGCCCAGTGAGGGGTCATAATTTATATTCTTGGACGTAAAAAAATGAAAAAAAAAAAAATCAATAATTTTATTTGCAAGTGTCAGCTTTTTGTGTTAAGTAAAGGGTTAACATATTGGATATCTCAACTAGTATTCTAGTAAGACGGGTAACTTATCTTGCTGATTCTCGCTCGGGGATGAGGGTTGGTGGGGGGGGGGGGGGGGTGGCAGGCTTGGCACAGGAGTCAGAACTCTGGGGGACCCAGGCCTGATCCAAGAATCCTGGACTCCTTGGCCAACCACGAGCCCCCAAAGTTCCGGGCCCGGGGTTACTACCGGGCGCCACCACCCTCTCACCGGCCCTGACTCTACTGAATGACACAGTCTATTGTCTGCAGCGAAATGGGTAAATGTATCTTGTATTTGTGGGGATGGTCAGCAACGGTTTTATCCTACAGTCCTACAGGAATTTACAATTAACTTATTTCTGATCCTCCAGCCTTATTTTAGGTGTAGATTGTGTTATATACTCATCGGCTACCATATTTGGCTTTACTCCAACATTTATTCATGCTGGCCGTGTCGAAAGAGTTAAACACGTTCTAGAGATGGGTGATAAATGTTGAATGGTCGCGAAGTGATCATGTGTGAAATGATACAACATCAGTAAAATTAAGCCGAGGTGAAGCGGGGCCTAGCCCTGGTATATTTTACAGATTCGATACCATCTAAAATACTGTCATTTTTGACACCATTTAATAACCTGTTTACCCCAGCCCCCACCGTCATTCCTTGCGAAAAATAATAAACAGGACGTGAATCATTGAATCCTGAACACGCCAAATGTATCTATTCGAGGTTAAAATAAACTTATGGCAGCATTTTCGTCTGCTAAGACATTTATAAACTGATTTGCGCATTAAAATTTGCATCTTCGAAAACGCACATCCATTTGAAAAACTACTGTTCAGTCCTTGATATTTAAATTGGTCTTCAAAGCAATCTAACAGTTTCAGGCTTCCATTTCCCTTACGGTCGAAGGGAGGTAACTCCAAATTTATTATATATTTTAAATGACGAACCGCTCAAAAATTCATGTGAGGCCGAAACGATGATCATGCAAAAAATCACCAGGGGCTTTCCCGCGTTCGAGATCAACGTTTCGTTTGTTTAACAAAAATGTTCGGTGCTTTTTGTTGAGCGCTTTGGTCGATTTTTAAAAGTACGATAAATGAATAAAACTGGCATTCTTGCAATTCGACATATATTCAAAACGGTACATGCATGTTTATTTATTAGGGTTTAATAACACCTTCGACAGCCAAGGCCACCTCATGACGGACAGTTTACGGGTGGAGAAAGCCGGAGTACCCGGAGCGAACCATCGAGCACCAGCTAGCAACTGTCCAACTCCCCAACGTACTAACTCCACGCAAGGGTTAGCATTGGTTGAAGACAAGTGCACCATCGACGTGCAGTACGCCTTAGTACACACGGCCGCCGTGCCACCGCATGGGCAATCGGGATGAAGTGACTTGGCCAAGAAAACAACGCAGTTACCCCTGGCGGGGATCGAACCGTGGATCTTTCGGTTTGAAGTTCAAATCCGTAACCACTGAGCCACCGCGCTCCTGGTATACACATGTAAGAGGCTGACATGCACTACACATATAGGTATATGTGTATGTATAATGTGCATAAAAATAAAACATGTCCAGTATTAAAGTCACAATACAAAATGTATGATGACGAAGTGACCATGTGCGGGATGATTGGGTTTTTCAGAATTATACATTGGTTAGGCAAATCCAATTTCCGGTACACTCAACAAATCCCGTATCATTTCTTATTATGCTAGTAAATTTGTTTATCCAATCAAATGAAGTTACTAAGAGACATAGACTCCGCAATATTAGGTTCAGGCTGGCTGAAAAGCCCCCAATATTAATTTAATATTAGGCGCCCGTCAGCCATTTTGTTTTATCATTATATCCACACGCCTCAGCTTTTAATTTACACGTACGTTCATGCAGCCGCGCAGTCGTACAGAAGACCCACCATATAAAATAGCCCCGTCGTATAAACATTGCATTCGATTGAATGAAACTGTTATAATAAAATGCTAAACCAGCCCAAAACATTGGCGGTTATAGAACAAGTCACGAGTGATTTATTAGAATGCGGAAGCAAAATTACTCCCCTTGTTGCGTATGTAAACATCGTCTGCTTTGTTTACATTTTTCGAGAAGTGTGCATCATTTAACTATACGTTGAGTTAACTTCCCCAATGACATTTTAGCATGCCGTGCATAATAAATACGTTACAGGGCGTTTAGTGGGCAGATACAGTGTCATATACGGCGAAGGGAAAACAATATTAGGTGAGGCTTCGGCTTTGACATATATGACACTATATCTTACCTTCTACAACTACCTGGCAAATGTCACATGCAAACCCCATATTTAATAAATATAGCATGGCTTTGAGTTGACTATGCCAAAAGAGTGGTCCTCGAGGAGAGGATAGTCCCGACGCGTAGCGGAGTGACTATTCTCTCCTTGAGGACCACTATTTTGGCATAGTCAACGAAAAGTCATGCTATATTTATTATACTAGATGTGTGTGTGTGTGGGGGGGGGGGGGGGGAGGGGTCTTCATAGAGCTGTAGGTTAACCGAAACTGAACCGAGGTTTTTAGTTTTTTTTAAAAAACCGAAACCGAAACCGTCGACATCCCGTAATCTAAGGTTTTTCGTTTTTTATTAAATACTCTCTTGCTGCAGAAATTCACAGAATGTAGCCATTCCAGAGTAGTGAGAGTACCCAAAAAGCTGCAAACACAACTAAGCTGAAATGTAGGAAATTCTGTGAATTTCCGACATTTCAGCTTAGTTGTGTTTGCAGCTTTCCTCAAGTTGCGTGTAGGTGTCAGACCTCGAAAAATGGCCAAGCACAATAAAAGTTCTGTATATTTAGGTAATTATTATATTGGCCTTCCTGATTCTTCATGTATTATAGCTTTATTTCGGGCATTCATTGAGTTTCACTCAATTTCACTACCATTCAGTTATGACTCCGGACATAAGAATGAGTTTTATTGAAGTTTACTTGGCCTCATGAACAAACCGAAAACCGAACCGAACCGAACCGAGGTTTCACTCCACCCGAAAAACCAAAACCGAAACCGAACAAGAAATTTAAAAACCTACATCTCTAGTTCTTCTTCTTCATCGGTCATATATGCAAGATAATATTCTTATTCACAGCCAAAGAGAAAAGAAAATGGTTCAGGGTTTAAACAGGTAAACTAAGTTAATTCTGCCGCTCATAGTTCTGGGATAGAGAGGTAGAGAACCAAAACCCCAAGAAACACAATTCCATTATTCCATTAACTCCCCCCTGTGGCAACCACTTTTGTTATACCTCACCAGTTTTGTAATAGCGATCGCCCATTTTTGTTATACCTCACCAGTTTTGTAATAGAACGCCAGCTTTTGTTATAGTTCGAGGTCACCATTTTTGTTATAGAAATCGCCCATTTTTGTTATAAAAAAAACAGCTAACCACTTTTGTTATATAAATCGCCAGCTTTTGTAATACTTGAAATTAGAACTATAAACGCTAATGTTTCGATGCCCATTCGGGGTTAGTGAAGAATCATGGCAGATTGTGGGATCGGGAGAATAATAGCTTGTGTTTTCTAAATTAGATGGTCGAGTCGAGAAACAAAAAAACACATCCCTGTTAGTATATGGGGCATTCGGGCGGCGAAGCGCACCTGAAGTGACTTCACTTCACAGACATTGGCGGCAGGTTTGTTGTTTCACGAATGGATTAGAATGGAATGAGAATTTCCGATTCAACATTTTTTAAGTGAAGTCTTGATGCAGGGTTCATACAGGGTCTTGAAAATTTCTTTAATTTCACTTTTGTATTAAAAAGTCATTGACTCTGCTTTTTAGCCGTGAAAAGCTCTTGAAAATTGGCCAACAGCCTTGCATAGCTCTTGAATTCCCAAACATATCAGCGGACTAAGTAATTCATACAGTTTATATTCCTGTTCACAAGAAATGGGCAAAAAATAAATCCACCCTTGACACAGTGTCTTGAAGCTTTCCAGAAAATTGTCAAGTGTTGAGTTTTTAGGATTAATGCTCACTTTTGCTTCTTCTACAAATTATCTCCACTTTGTACCACAAGTATCACTCTTTTTCTAAAGGTACGAACATGCATAAATTGCTACGTTCATCGAAATATTGGGTGTAGAAGAGTCCTTGAAAAAAATTACAAGAGTCCTGGAAAAGTCCTTGAATAGACCTTGAATTTGAGGTGGCCTTACCTGTTTGAACCATGTGATGGTCAGTGCCGCTTTTGACACTTTAAAGCACGTAGACCTACGTTCTTATCTTCATCGCCCATCACTGTGTCTCTTTCGGTTTTCCTTTGCATTTTTATGCAGAGAGATGCACTTATGTTCACAGTATTGATCTCGAGTTTGAATTGATTGTCTGGAAACGGAGAGTGACACAATTCGTACAGACTAAAAGTTCCTACGTTGAATTCAGGAAGAGCAAGTATTGAAGGTTCTGCTCTGAGATCAACCGTATAATATTTCCCATTGAGCTAAAGATAGTCTTACACTGAAATCAGTTGGATTGAGAATTAATGCAAATCAACTGGGCTGAGAAAATATGAACCCAATTGGGTGCATGTTAACCCATCCAAGTAAATGTGTGTTGATTGTCAATCCAACCGATTTTAGAGTGCGTTAATATATGTTGTTGAAGAACGTGTTTGCCAATCGCCGTGAGTAGTATATGGTGTGATTTTTTAACCCCTATTTGCCGGACCCCTCCCGGACCCCATTGTGACGTCATAGTTTTTTTTTTTTTTAAATAGCAACAATGTGACATCATACGGAATCCCGCGGGCGCGGTCAACTTGAGATGTCATCACCACGGTGATACGTGGGTTACTGCGCATGTGCAGCGCGAGTTGTTAGGGTGATACGTGTTTCCATCGTCCATGTTGTTTATAGAAAGCCGCCATCTTGGTTTCTATGGTGGCACGTTGTTGCTAAGCAACCCTAAGGCTAGTACTACAGTAGAGTGTGTTCTTGGGGCGTGTTCGATCCCACGGGAGTATGTCTAATTACCCAAGTGGACACTGACTGGAAATCGCTCAAGTTCTTCGTTTTAGTGCCCATTCCATCTATTCTAAGTACATCTAACCCATGTATCTGATTGGCACGTAGTGCCATGGTCCCGTCTCTTTGTTCTGGAGTTTACTCCGGTAGTGCAGAAGAGACTATGCAATAGAAACGAGGCTGTATTGTTTTACTATTTGTATCTTTTACTACCAGAACTTATTCCGTCTTCTCTGCTCTATCTTTTGAATTGACCAATCAAAATGCTTCAGCTTCCTTAGCCCCTCCAATTTCTTTTGAATTGACTAATCAGATTGCTTAATTCGATTCTGCCCGATCCACCCACGGTCTGCCTTTACGGAGTTATCTCCTTTGACTGCACACACGACTCTAACCGGCACATAGAAGTGCGTCTATGTGACGTATGAGAAATCCGTTTTCATATACGTCACATATCAGCACATAAATGTGCTCCTTTGTGAATTGTGACACATGTGAAATACGCCTTTACATACGTCACATGGACGTATTTAAGAAATTGTGGACACTGTGGACGACCAATATCTGCCGATGATTGTGGATCACTGCAGACCATTATTCGTGGATCACCATTGGAAAACAGAGGACTTGTGCGATTTTCAGTCATTGTCGTATTTTTATTTGAATTGAGTGCTCTTCGTATTTAGCAATAGAAGAGGGTGCGCACACTGTCTTCTGAAAGTTGTATTTATTATTTTTTTTTCCAAAGCTTTACTATCGGTATATCACTTCACATAACATCATTGACTGAGGAATAAACTAACTGGCATTGCTGCCGGTAACCCAAGGTAAGTAGTATATAAAGCGTAGGAAGGCTTCCATTTGCCGGACCTAGGAAGTGACGTCACGTTACACCCACAATGCATCACGCTGTTACGTCACTTCTCCTTCCCATTTCCCTCCTACAAAAGAGGCCTAAAATGCGAGCTAAACTCTTTCGGCTTATTCAAACACGCTATTCCACTTTAAGACAGTGAAGTCTCTGCTTTACATGGCGGAATGTCTTGTGATTATAACACCATCTTTTCTTGTTATAAAGTTTTTTTCTCGTTATAACCACTTTCTATCTCAAGATAATAAGATGTTTGCTCATTATAAAAGGATGCTTTCTCCTTATGCCAAGATACGATTTCTACTATCTCGAGCTAATATCTCATTATAACGAGGTACTATCTCGAAATGAGGAAAAATGGTTAAAAACCATATTGACCCTGAATAGGACAGAAAAGACAGTTTTATTTTCTGCTATAGTTTAAAAAAAAAATAACTTATCGTAAACATCTAATTTAAAAAAAAAATCGAAAATCGATGATCCACATTGTATAAAAAATTGAGATGATTCAAAGTGAAAAACAAAAATTACAATGCCCTCATTACTTTTGAAATATGGGCGCACCAATATGTGAAACGGGGTTCGTGGATTAAATGTATTGATAAAGAGATCTTGTAAATGAAAGATGATTTGTGAGGAAACACCCATGTGGCAATAAACTTTAACACTTTTCAATAAGTTGCAAAAATGCAATTATTGACTGACCTAAAAATCCCAGAACATACAATCTGTGAATTTATTCATATATCTTGCAATATTTTGAAGGACATGCGAATGATCTCATATCGCAGACCATTAAGGGTGTCATGTGAGTTGTCATGATAGCTTACATCAAGGATTGTTTTGCGACTCAATCATCAAGATAATGTGTGGTGTATGGTCACAGAGAGAAGATATTTCAGGGTGGGGGGGGGGGGGGGTGGGGGGCATGTGTTTTTGTCGACTAATTTGGTTATGAAGGTAGCCACCTTAGGCCTGGATTAGACGTCGGATTTTTGTCGCGCCGATTCATTTATTTGCAGTTAGGTCTCGTTTCCTATTAAAAGGTCATTTCCGAGGTTATTGGATATCCTCAGCCAAATGGCTATTTTGGGCTATAGTTTTAGTTTATGGTGGTGTGGATTTAGTAAATAATTCTCATTAATGGTGATATGATCAAAATAATCTGTTGATGGTCTTGATTCAAACTGTGTATTGTCAAGTGCATTTTAATTGGGGGTCAAGGTCACATGAAAGTGTTAAATGACTAACCCCAACCTGTTTGGGACCTGACAATTTGCAGTTTACAAATGGGACAATTTTTGTGTAAATTTGCTTTGAGAAAGCCTTCTGAAAAAATGAATAAGAAACCCATATGTTTTTTATTTGTCAGAATGATCATGTTATGCTGTAAAATCCTCAGTGGAGGAATGAGGAATTCCTATAACACAGTTTTATCACTATCGATGTACGAACATTGGAGATTTATCCCCAAAATGAGAAAATTTTGACCATTTTGAGCCATTTTTTTAACCATCAACTGTGTCATTCGGCTTAGTGTATTTGAGTGATATTGTAAGATTTTTGGTGTGTACAGTTGTCTCCAGAAAGGGCCATATTCAGACCTTCCAGAAACTATATACATTGTGAGTATTGTGAATAGGGGAGGTAATTTAAATGCGAAATATCCTCGGCCGTGTCAATCAGAAGCTGAACATTTCTTGAAAAGCCGACATTTTCACCTGAATAACTGTAACGAGACCTTATTTGAATTCGACCCGACAAAAATCCGACGTATAATCCAAGCCTTTGGGTAGCAGTTTTACACACAGATGGACTTTGACAATTGTTTTCAGAAAATTAGTTGAGAAGGTCTTTTAGCGTTCGACTCGTAAGTCGAACTTTGGAAGACTAATAAACGTTAAACGGGAACGTTCGTGCAACTCAGAAAGAACAATATCCATCCTTCTACTCTAACGTGACAGTCCCTTGTAACGAAAATAGGCCACTCAAACACGTGTATTTCTGTTGCCGCTATGAATACTCCAAAACACTACGTGTCGCCGCGATGATTCCTTCACGAGATAGCTATCTAGTACTAGCTAGTACTAACTGATTTCACCCCAGCAATGCACTGAGGAGCAATGGGACACATAAGAATAACACATCTTTGGACCTGAGACGGGAGGGGAGTGGGGGTGGGGGTGAGGGTGAGGAGTGGCGAGGTAAAGGCGGTTCTTGTAAAAATTCGCCCACTTTAGCACTTTAGTATAACGTAATTTGTATAAACCGTTTTATCTAATTCACGATAACAGTGATATAGCTTGGTCATATCAACCCTCGTTTAGGGGACCCCGGAACAGACTTTGGGTCATTTCGGGGTTCATTTGGGTAATTCTGTGTATTTCCATTGGGTCGAATGCTCTTTTGTTTCTTACTGAAAGCCTATATATATATAGCGGCTGGGGTACTCAGAATACGCGGAATGTTAACTTAAAAGACAATTTGAGCGATTTCCTGTCAATGTCGGGTTTATTTGGGTAATTAGAAATATTCCTGTTGGTTTGAACACACCCGTAGAACACGCCCCTATTGTGGTATTATGATTTGGGTTACTTAGTGTAACCCGTATTTTAATAAATAGCTTGTATATAGGCTAGCTATAGGCTAACTGTCTGTAGATTTGTGCTGTATTTGGTAAAGGGTTGACTGTGGAAGTATGACTGTATTGAGTGATTGAGCACTACTCATCCATCATTGCACTTAACTCGGCATATGACTAACACCTTATTTTTCCCGCGACATTCCTGACCTTTCGGGTCAGTAGAGATCAAGATAGATTGAGAAGAATGGAGTGATCGCAAGTTCAATTGACAACATTGATTTAGTGTAATCTTATATATTTGCAAAGATATATTTGTAGTAAATGGATTGAATATTATTGTTCCACAATGCAAATATGGTGGACGTTGTATATATATTGTGAAGAGATCGAGCCGTGTAAATAGATATTTTGAACCATATATATTGAGTTTAACTTTTCAAACCCAATAAGGGTTACATTAGCAATAATGTGTCACCATAATAACCAAGATGGCGGCCTCCTATAAACAAAATGGACGACGGCAACACGCGTCACCCTAACAGCATGCGCTGCGCATGCGCAGCAACACCACGTATTACCATGATGATGACGTCACAAGATGACCGCTTACGTACGCTACCACGACAACCACGACAGACACTTGACACCCATAATGCACCACTGGATGACGTCAATTCCGGAGTCCCCCAAATGAGGGTTGATGTGACCGAGCTATACTACTGATGACAGTCAACTGATAAATTGTAAAAACTGCCTTATTATAATCTGTATATACAGATTAGTTGTCTGTAGTAGCAGATTGGTGAAAGAAAATGACCCGATCCTTCTATGCTGCCGCAGGATGTCAAACGCTTGGTTAATTTTCCCCCTGTTTCAAGCCCTCATAACATTTGTGGTCTTTCCTTTGACAACGGAATTGCACACATGTCTAGAACCGTGGAAGCTGATGGATTCTTATTGTATTATCTATTCACTGCATCATAAACGTGTACAGAACACACGCGACTTTAACAGCTGCTTCTCTTTGATTATTTATCCATTTATTTATTGGTGTTAGCCTCGGCGCCACATATTTTCGCACAAGAGCTAATAGTAACACAACATGGAGATAAAGTCAAACTTAATCAATCGTTTAAATCCCAGTCTTTTTAAAAAAGTCCCATCTGAGCATTTGGGGACTGGGTACAATTTTACCAGCACAGCAGAACTTGTTTTGTTTACGTTAGTAAAAAAGGACTGCTTCACTTCCTGGGTCCCCCACAGGAATGTTTTTGATTGTTACATGTGTTATGTGTGGATTACAGAATTTGTCGATCGTTTTAGGACAGATGAGTTGGTTAGATTCAGTCTCAAGATTTGGCGTGTTTTGGAGAGTAGACGCCTTCCAGAAGCATAGAACAGTCGATCAGTACAAGAAGGCAATAACAGTTCAGATTGATACTTGGCCATGCTTAAATAGATTGGAGTGGCGAAGACTACCACCTCTGTATAATATCAATAAAAGAACACATGATTAAGACTATAGTCCCACGCGTTACCGCTGAGAACGTGCGGTGAAAAGCTTAGAGAGTCAACACAACACACTACAATACACAACATTTACAAACAAATATATAGTCTCCACCATGCAATGCAGTATAACCCCCCCCCCCCACCACCACCACCCGAGCCTCATCCCATGTCGCCATGCACCCACAACACATACAATAAACCGAACGATGCACTTTAACTGGATTCGATCTACCACAACATAATTAAGAACCGGAAGTAGGCGATATCAGCATTAATTATCTGCTTACTGTAAATGCATTCATTTCTCAGGGAAAAAATATCTTGCAAACCCAAATACACATTAGTTTACAATACACTATGAAGACAGGCAGGCGTACACAATTCTCCACCAAGGTGGCTATATTGCATTTTTTCAGAATTTCTAATGTAAAGCTGAACGTCGGTGTAGTCATAAAGCACCAATCCATTATAAATCAATCTGATCGATCAGACATCCTGTTTTCAAAATATTTCAAGGAAGATTGACAAAAAGAAGATTGCTGCTATAGTGACTATTATAATGAGTATTTCAGAATGCTCATCATCGAAAGAAACCTCCCTTTACTCACTACCAAAGACAACGAGAGCCGTCGGGCATTTGGGTTTTATGTTGCTTCCTGACGGACGGACGGAGGGATAGACAGACGGACGGACGGACGGAGAACGGATGTACTTGTGAGGTGATTTCAGTGTTACGTAGGGTAAAATTCCGCACCGGCGACTGTTTTTGCACCTCAAAGGTGGGTGTTTTGAGTAGCCGCTCCTCAGAAGAGGGGACTGGATCAGTGGTTAAATCACCGGTTTGCACAAGTAACGTCTGTACGCACAACTTGTTCAGACACGTACATCTGAAGTAGCCTGAACGGACAGACAGAAAGACGGACAGACAGACAGACAAGCGGTGGTCAGGCGGGTGGGAGGACTGGAGGGCTTCGGGTGGGCTTCCGGGTGATCAACGGGCAGGCAAGCAATGAGGCAGGCAGGCAGGCAGGCAGGCAGGCAGGCAAGCAGGCAAGCAGGCGAGCGGGCAGGCAGGCCGGTCAGCCGGCAGACAGCAGATAGCTGGCAAGCATGCAGGCCATCGAATAAAAACGAATTTGTGTTTCCCTTTTCCTCACATGTACGTTTCAAATACACCCCAACTCCAACCAAAATCACTTTCATCAAACACACGTCAGAATAGGGGCGAATGCAAGTTTTGATTTCATGTATTACAAAAGCTGGCGATTTATATAACAAAAGTGGCTAGCTGTTTTTTTATAACAAAAATGGGCGATTTCTATAACAAAAATGGTGACCTCAAACTATAACAAAAGCTGGCGTTCTATAACAAAACTGGTGAGGTATAACAAAAATGGGCGATCGCTATTACAAAACAGGTGAGGTATAACAAAAGTGGGCGGTATAACAAAAGTGGTTGCAACCCCCCCCCCCCCCCCCCCCCAACACTACTACAAACACCACAACACAATTTGTTCCGGGTACGAAATTAAGCAAGACCGCTCATTTGGAGATAAACTACGAGAGATAAAAAGACACGCTTTGCACAAGAACTGGAAAAAAGGGAAAGTGTGAACTCATTCCTGGTAAATAACGAGAAAAAAAAAACAGTTCAAGTTGATGTATTTATTGACTCACCAAACATGAATAAAAAACATATAGGTTGAAAAATGCCCATTGCTTCGCGAGCTGTCTGCCTCGCATTTTGTAAATAAGAGAGTCAAGATCACTGCTGATTTCTCGAGAATCTAAAACAGGCAACGCAGATTTCTGTCGAATAATTCTACCCGAAATCCGGTTACGGTAAAAATAAAACGTTTGGCGAAAGATACGATACACATATTTTTATTTCTCCAAACTAAATGTAATAATGTATATGGGACGAGATGTCTTGTAAAGTATTTACTCTTCAATGGAATTTTCTAAGCGAATTCGAATGTTACTATTTATAACCGTGCACTATTACCGTGCACTATTCTTTTTTCAAAATGATAGTAGGTCTGTGCGATTTCGCTGACGAACTATCGGAATATAGGGTGTTTCTGTTCAACCAATCAGAACGCGGGAAAGTCACGTGACATCTAATATAAAACCATATACCGTAAGTCGCAAGTCATATGCGACTGACCGCCAGAGTATTCTCCCCTTTGTTCGTTCATCTTTCAAAATGTCGGAAAACAATAAACGCTTCGCGCAGACGACAGACGAGGAGGTAGATGCAAAACGTCTTAAGCTGAACGCGGACAATACCATTAAAGTTAATAAAAGATGTGCCAATATTTTAAAAGACGATCTCAAAGAAAAAATGACACAATTCAAAATTGCACTGCTGTAAATACAGTGCAATCAAACCTCAATATTTATTATGGAAATGTTACAATCATCCATAACCTTACAATAAATAAGAATTAAGATTCAATTCTTGGCAATTTACAAGATACATGTACATTCATTTCAGTGTTTTCTGATTCTTCATTTGTGAACGATTCGAAATTCTGGAAGTCATAGAAACGCGTTCATTTTTGTTGGTTTTGATATATTTATTTGTGTTAATTAGAACAAAATGTGTTGAAATTAAAATTAACAAGAAGGAATTTTACCATTTATCAGTCATTGTATGGTCTAATTCTTTATAAAAAAGGTAGTCGGTAAGATACCCTTATAAAAAAGTACCATATAAGGGTATATTTGTTACACAGTTTGGTAGTGACCTAATGTGGTATATATGGGGTCAGTTAATTCCATATTGGGCGAGAGCGACAGTGACCATATTAGGTCACTATCAAACTGTGTAACTTATAATATCTGCTAACCAAACGCCCTGTAACTTATAGTATTGTGTCGTCAGCTCTTGGGATCAACTAGTCAGCGTGGATTAACGGTGGCGGCCTATGAAGCCATATCAGGTCGATGTTGACGTCATCGGTGACACCATATGAAATCAATATTAGGTGTGTGTCCACCATTTTGTTTTTATAAATAAAATACAACCGCCTCGTCTCAAAAATGGCAATCCAACAGCAAACGTTCTGAATCGTCAGTTGAATGTGATTAAAGTTTCATTAAACTCGCTTGAACAAAGGGGAATAATATGTTTATAATATGTGTCCCAAATTGAGAAACTTATTTCGATCGATAACCCCATACGGTAGCTCAATGTAAATCGAAACACACCCAACATTCAAGTTAATCGCTCCAATCGGTAATCACTTCAGCACGAAACAGTTGATAGATAGAGTTACATTGTAAACTTAGTCTGCTTGTTTACATTTTCAATGTACGAAACATCAAAAAATAAATGACCGGGACGATTAATTAAAGAGATATACTTTCTCCACTGACATAATAAATACGTTACGTGATGTTTAGTGGTCGGATATGGTGTCATGTGGGGGGAAGTGAGATCAATATTAGGCTCGGCGTTAGCCGAGCCTAATATAATTGATCTCACTTCCCCTCACATGACACCATATCTGACCACTAAACATCCCGTAACTTACGATACACGGTCTCTTCGAGGCCATGAAATGCATCTACTTCACTCTAATCATGACATGAATGAATGTACACGAAACACTAAACTAAACAACAAGAAGTGGGTCTTAATCTCGAATTTTCTTGGTTACGTCATTTGTATTTACGCTGACGCGTAACTCTAAAATCATCTATTTTAAAATAGCACAAAGATATTAGGCTAAACAAAATTAAATAGTTGATTCTTCGGCATTTTTTATAAAAAAAAAACGAATGAGGGAGGGCGGTTTTTATTTTTACTTTTTATTCCTCATGGAATTGTCGCCGATGCTTAAAATCCAGTTGTGAGAGCCTAAAATTAAATACTAGAGCTTCCATATTGATTTCGCAGATAGTTGTTTTTTGTAACAGCAATCACACAACACAAAATCCCTATGGAACAACTAAAATGCCAATGGAGATGAAAAAAATAATAAGGAATTTTTTAACTGGTTGAGTGCTAGAAGCCACAATCAGGCCTTTCAAAAAAAAAAAAAAAAAAAATAGGATACCAGTGCAAAAGTAACATTTTCCTTCCCTGTGTTTCGTATTCAGTTAGACATAAATACTAGTTTGTTTATTTAAATTTGTCCTATTACAAATTATTGGAGAGTTCCTGTTGGCACTCTCCAATAATTTGTATTATTACCACTTTATAGGGCGCTCCTTGGGTTATTAAAATGTTCTGAGGTGGACGATAAGACTCAATAACAGCCCGCAAAAATAGCGTTAATAATGAAAACGGCCCGCTAGCCCAGAATTGTGGGTAATTTATGTTCCGGAAAAATGACACTAATGTGCTTAAAATTTTGTTGTCCATTCATTCTAACAAAACGGATTAAACCATGATGTATTTCGGATTATTAACTTCATTTAGGATTTAAAAGTGGTGGTGAGTATTGATACGATAAATAATCTCATTTTGTAAATAACGGCGTGAGTTTGTAGTTAAAGCGCTTCAGCCAAATTCCAGCAATCCTATTTTCGAGTCATCCAAATAAATTGTACTCAACTGTGACCTTTGTTTGTAAATAAACAGACGACAATCCGATTCTTCTATTTCTAAATCAAAAATGTCTCAGTGGCTTGAAATGGCGTTCTTTGGTAAGTAGTAATAATAGTAATAACATATTCCTTTTCGGGCGTCATGGTACATTAACGGCGCTCGAAAAATGATTAACAGCCCTCGGGACCATTAACGGCCCTCGACCTCGTCTCGGGCCTTTAAGTGGCCCTAGGGCTGTTAATCATTTTTCTAGGGCCGTTAATGAACCATAACGCCCTCAAAAAACATGTTATTGTTATAATAAAACAATTTTTGATGAACAAATTCAGACCACCAAAATAATCTAGTCCGCAACCAGTTAAATAAATATTTATTTTGTACATACATATGAGAATCGTGTTGCATTTCGCAAAGAAAATAACAATACTGTATCAATGTACACGACATAATGCATCGCAAATCGCGATGTGATACCGCTAAAATAACGTGGTAGTTTTGTTCAATTTGAATTTTACCTCCGAAATAATAATGACGAACGCGGGCCGAAAAAACGAATGCGCCGGTGCCTGAGAATCAAAAGATTAATTTTCTTTAGACCTATCTTCATCCTGCGTTGGGCTGTGGCGTATGGATTCACCCAGGGTTATCCTGTGACAGTTTAAGCCAATCGTTTAAAAAGTTGCCCGAGATCGGATATTTTTTTCCTGTAAGTCACGTTTCATGGAACTATGGATATCTGGTGCTGTTGTTCTGCTTCCTCTAGGTAGGATGTTTATACAATATGCACACTTTAGAAGAGAAAAAAGTCAAATAGAGTTTGAATTTACCTCGACTCTCTAAGATTTGAATTTCTCTTGAAATACACCTTTTTATGATAACACTGCACAAAACCTTCAAATGACACAGTTCAAAGAGAAAGAGGTTCAATTCTATTTTTTTTCAAAACATATCTCAGGACATTCCATTGCAACGAAACAGAAGAGCTCATTCCTATGAAGTCATAAATTATGATTTGACCAAAAAAAAAATGGAACGAGAATAAATTTTATTTCGTGACCTTTTGTCTTGGATCGGGTGTATTGCCTGATTTGAAATGCAAAGATATAAAACCACTCAGCCAGCACTGACAAAATTCTCCAGGTTGAAATGCCTTATTATTTCACTGCAAGACGTCTATGCCTTTTTTTATTTTTCCTTTCCCAAACATAGATTATGACACACCATTTGAAAGAGCTTTAAGGGCTCGTAAAAAGATCTATGATGTTTTGCATAGACACCAGTGATTATTTCATACGTGGGCACGATACATTTGACATTTTCACTGGCGGCAAAGGCGTTCGTGAAAGTATATATTTCTCGATCTCACACATGAGATTATTTTTTATCCCCGATGGGTATCTGGGTGGGATGGGGAAATCTCACCCAAGGGGCAAGATTTTTTAGCCAGACACGAGGCTTGCCTCGTGTCTGGCTCAAATATCTTGCCCCGAGGGTGAGATTTACCCGTCCCACCCAGATAACTACCGAGGATGATTTTACACCCACTATTTTAGGGATGGGACGCCATTAGTAAGAAAATACCATATTTTCCAGGAAAAATAATTCTTAGTGTGTTCATTCTAGGAGAAAGCCAATAAGATATTCGGAAAGTTTGTCGAGAAGTCTGGTATACACTTCAAAACACGTAGACTAGCACCACACTTTAGGGTTAATGAACTGAAGCGACCTCAAATGAAATCGACATGTCAGCACACATTTCCAGACATGTACTTCAGTTTGACAGAACGTTTATTTCTCCCCGATAAACTGAAGTGTCCTGAAGTTTTTCTTAGTATTTACGGAAGCAAAACGGCCTTCCATTTTGTTTGTTTCTACACGTACAGATGATTTGCGATGATTAAATAGTTCCAATGCTAATTAAATATGAAAATAGATTGGTCACCTGGTGGGGTGAGATAGCTGTCACGTAGGTGGGGTGAGACAGGCATATCTCTCCCAGCTGTCTCACACGACTTTATATAATGTCTCAGTAGCTTAGTGGTTGGAGAAAATTAGGGGTAACCACGCAAAGACACTAGATACCATTCCATCTACATGTACTCTCAGGTAAGATAAAAATACCTCCGATTAAAGCTGAACGCCTGATCACACACATCCAAACCTTTTCTATTATTTTGAATAAGCAAGTAATCTGCAAGCAAGATCGACGGAAAAAGATTGAAAGATCGCAACATATGTGCAGTTCTCCACAATAAAGGAACAGCTGATAAAACACCTACCGAACGATGAGTTTACCGTAACTGTATGAGCAATTTATGGAAAGACACCTACAGGTTTTCTGCTGAGGGTCAAGGTGTTGCCCCTGTGGTACATCGGCTGAAAGTTTGATAGTGCTGCTCACGGATGTGTCTTCTCAACAGTTGTAAATGACAACCGGGTGAAACAAAACCCACACTCAGTGTTTTGGAGGTAATACACCCATCTCGTCTATGAAGTGAATATCATTCAAATTCTCGATGGAGAGTTCGAAAAATATACGACGGCCTTATACATAGTTCGCTTTCTGTATCTGTATCTGTAAAATACTGGAAATTAGCCTCAATACTGAGTAAAACTTATCCAGGGTGAGTGTGCGCGCACTGGGCCTATTATTTGCGCGATATAATAGCTTTGAAGCCCTCAATTGTCTCGCAGTTAACTGCGCTTTCCGAGATGGAATTCCAGTCTTTAATGGTCCGTGGTACAAATGAGTTCCTATAAATTTCAGTATTAGATGGATGGATTTTAATTTGTTTGCTATTTGCTGATCTTGTTGGTCGTTTGTTGTATTGGATGACATTGTCAGCAGGGATGGCCACTAAATCGTTAGCGATTTTGAAGAGTAGGACGAGTCGCTGTTCTCTTCTTCTGTCTTTTAGTGGTTTCCAGTCAAGTTCTTTCATCATGGAAGTGACACTGCTTGTGCGCTTGTAGTCCTTGCACACGAATCTGGCAGCTCTACGCTGTATACTCTCCTTGACTAAAGAGTTCTCGTGTGACCCTATTAACTGGTAGAGTGCTAAATTATGTTGGGGCGTCAAACTTTGTTCATACATCCTTGTCTTGTTATAATTTATTGGAGAGGGAATGTTGGCGCTCTCTAATAAATTATAACAAGGCAAATCCATATATGCGAAATTTCACTTCAAAGATTATATGAAGCACATTTACAGAAAATGAAGCCTTCATATTATTGTACCTGCGCCACAGGGAGAAAAGCCTAAATATGGGCTTCCAGTACTTTACCACTTAATAAAGATACCATTGTAGCCAATCGGGTTTGTATCAGGGGGTCGGATACAAGCACGTTCCTTTCGCGTAAGTTCCATTTTTTTTTCTTTTTGTTCATCCGTACGAATAAATAGTTCGTTATATATTCGTCTCCATTCTTGACGTATCTCCAATATATTGTAAGATAAAATGATTATTACCATTATGTGGATGTTCAAAATATGTATCCGAGTCTCGCTCCGAGTTCTAAGGGTAGATCACGACTTGTCTTCGACTCGTCGTGATCTGCCCTCAGAACCCGGAGCTCGACTCGGATACATATTTTGTACATCTACATAATGGTAATAATCTCTATATATTAGGTCATGGGCTGAAAACAAAGGTATTTTGAGTCACTCAAATTTAAGAAGATACCGAATGTTCAATGGCTGCAAAATAATTTGACAACAGAGGACAATGCTTGTAGCTCCGGTTACTTAGATAAGTGACAAGTTCCGATAAAATGCAACGAATATTTTACTGAACTAACAGTTGTTAGTTGATAAGGGCAGAGCTGGGGCAAATATGAACAGCATTCACAAGTTGAAGGCTGAAGTGTTTCACTGCAGGTCGATAACACAAGAACACTTTTTCACGTCAGTATTTGTTTCACATTATCAACAAAATTATGCTACGAGCTTCTGTCTATGTATTTCTGTGTCTTAATCCTTTCATTCACAAAGAGAATATCTGTTTATCAAACCACACACAACCACGGATTTCAAGTTTTCTTGAGTGCAGCTGGGTTTATAAAAGGTAACATTTAACAGTTTGTGTCTGCATATCAGCATGAATCAAGATCGTCACAGCATTTTGAGGGAATATTGAAGGATCTGGGGATCCAAATTATGAAACGGGCCATTTAAAGTACACTCTAAAATCAGTTGGCTTAAAAATCAACCCAACTCAACTGGGTTGAGTGAATAGGAACCCAGATGGGTTCCTATTCACTCGACCCAGTTGATTTGGATTAATGTTTAGCCCAACTTATTTGAGAGCGTACAGACATGGTGATTTAGTACTGGGTAACGCATCTGGTAGACGTCTACCTATAATTAGTTCAAACAATATTTGTTTCCAATAATATCAAGGAATAATGTACAATAGTATAATTGCTCATACCTGTTGGTCCAGTGAAAAAACTGTTGGCCCAACAAGCAAATTTGTAGTTCATAGACCACGGGTAGTAATCCATGGACTGCAAATTGTTTTGTTGGGTCCTCAGGCTTTGTTTGAACTAGTGGATAAGTATGTGGCCAGGTGCCCTCTCGGTAGAATTAACTCCATGAATACTGTACTCATTTCAGTGAATGAGGCTCCACGAGCCCTTCTCCATGAAGAGTCAGAATCATTGTTCACTGAGAAGAGAAAATAGTTACTCAGGAAAGGATAGTGCCTCATAGATAACACTTATCTTAAGGAAACAAATGATGAGATAAAAAGTAATTAAAATGTAGATGTATTTTCCTCTGCCTTCGTGTGATTAGTCAAAGACAAAATTTGTATATCTTTACCTTCAATTACTTTGCATTGAATTGCTGGTTTAGGCACTGTCACGGCCGCGTTTAAAATTCTGTTTGGTAACATGCTGTAGCTTGAGATCCATGATTTTTTGAATGGTTTACAGAGAATTGATCTGAGAAATGGGTAACGTTCAAAATGCATTATTTTTTCTTCAATTTTTGTCTCAAAAATATAGATTACTAGCGAGTGAATACCCGGCGTTGCACGGAAGATGATGGTTATATCAATATACCCTCAGATATGATCGATAGAAGGTCAAGGTTACCAATTTCAAGGTCAATGTCACCCCGCAACCCAATAAAGTCAAAATGTTCTATGGGTCAGTATACCTGCACATATGAAAATTTTAGCCCGATCGGCCCAACCGTTTTCGAAATAAAAGGCCAAGGTCACCAATTTCAAAGTCAAGGTCACCCCGATAAAGTCAAAATAATCGATGGGTCAATATACCCGCACATATGAAATTTTAGCCCGATCGGCCCAGCCGTTTTCGAAATAGAAGGTCAAGGTCACCAATTTCAAGGTCAAGGTCACCTCGCACGGGCACCCCGATAAAGTCAAAATGACCAATGGGTCAATATACCCGCACATATGAAATTTTAGCCCGATCGGCCCAGCCGTTTTCGAAATAAAAGGTCATGGTAATCAATTTCAAGGTCAAGGTCACCCCGCATGGGCACGGCACCCATCCCATGTTACTCGCAGGGACGAATTACCCCCGTGTACACAATTTGAGATCGATCGGTCGAGAAACGGAGGAGTTCACCCATACGGAACAAAGATAGATAGAGAGATAGAGAGAGATATAGATACAGACATTCGCATTTATATATTAGATGATACCCATTGGAAGCACTCGTTTAGCTCGCCCTAACGACGTATCATGTCTATGTTTTTGAGACAAAAATGAAAAAAATAGTAATTCAAGGCATGATTTTCCAAGTGTCGTCTGTTATTCGGGTTTGATAAAGACTTAAGGACGTTAAGCTCTGTGAGGTGGTGTGGTCTATGCAACAGAGTAGTAATTGATTGATAATATACTTTACTTTTAGGTTTCCAGTTTTGATATAAATTTAAAAGTCAAATATGGGACTTGCGCAGGCCTTCAAAAAACAGCCTGTTATGGTCATTTGGGACCAGATCGCAAAATTGACCGGTGACAAGGGCCCGGCGAATTGCCATTTTGTATTCGAATCAAATCTCGCATCGAATGAGACATACACAGAACGACACGCGTATGTTCCGCGATGACACAAGTGCCATATCGATTAACCCATTCACAAACGCGTCGTTCTGTGTTTATTACATGCCTCCACGTCTATAAAAAAGTATTAGAAGAACACTCAGCGATTCATTTGACAACTGTCAACAAAAAGAACACATTTTATCGCCAACCAAATTTGCAAGTGGAACCCGTGTTACTATTTCGTCCCCTGTGTTCCAATGTGTTCACATTGGAACACAGAGGACGAATTTTAGCTGTCCCTAGCGATTGAAATTGTAATTCCGGTGCACGATTTGTAGAAAATTCCAGTGAAATTTCGCTTCTTTATAAAAATAGTACGTCAATGATTTTCATTTTCGCATGGTTTAGTTTTGCTGCAGCTGGGGATTACATAGGGCAGACGTGTAATAAACAGAGGATATATGGAATGAACGTTTTGGTCACACGATATTTATGAAACGACTCGAAGAATTTTCCGTTTTGTCAGGCGAGGCAAAGCGAAAAATTCGTAGACGAGTTTCGTAAATATCGTTTGACCAAAACACGAATTTCATATTCTGTTTATCATATGACACCACAGTTATCAAAAACACATCTTTTAGATAGAAAAGAAGGGTTAAAGAATGGAATTTCACTTTGAACGTCATGCATTTGACTGTGACGCGTCACAGCTGCACGCAGTCATACGTCATAACCATATTAATTTGACACAGATCTTTTCGGTGATAACCAATCAGAAAGTGTTCTTTTGAAACTAACAAATCAAATCAACTGAAGGTGTTATGAAGCACAAATTAACATTTTTTTTCAAATATGAAACGGTAATAAACCGAGAAAACGAAAAAGTCATATGATTAAAAACAAATTGATATCGAATCGCAAGCTCTTAAGCCACCAGTCTAATTCTTTAAGGAATTAGACGTTGTTATGGCCTGGAACCAATTTATCCTTTAAATAGTCCATCGCCTATGTTTTAAATTCAATCGAATGGAATACTTCAGTTGGTCGAAAAAAGCGAGCATATGGTTCGCTTTTATTTATTTATTTATTTATTTATTTATTTATTATTTATTTAACTCCAAATTTATTATATATTTTAAAGGACGAACCGCTCGAAAATTCACGTGTGACCTATTGTCTTGTTAAATTCACCGACGACCATGTAAAAAATCACCAGGGGCTCCCTCGCGTTCGAGATCAACGTTTCGTTTGTTTAACAAAAATGTTCTGTGTTTTTTGTCGAGCGCTTTGGTCGATTTTTAAAAGTACTATAAATGAATGAAACTGGCATTCTTGCAATTTGACATATATTCAAAACGGTACGTGCATGTTTATTTATTGGGGTTTAACGACACTTTTGACAGCCAGAGTCACCTCGTGTCGAAAGTTTTATGGACGGAGGAAGCCGGAGTACCCGGAGAGAACCACCGAGTGACGGCGAGCAACTGCCAGACTTCCCAACGTACTGACTCTACATAAGCAGGGTTAGCATTGGTTCAAGACAAGTACACACCGCCGTGCAGTCCGCCTTAGTACACAGCGCCACCGTGCCCCCCCCCACACGGGCAATTGGGATGAAGTGCCTTGCCCAAGGATACAACGCAGTAATCCATGTTGGAGATCGAACCGCGGACCTTTCGGTTTGAAGTTCAAGCCATGACCACTGAGCCATCGCGATCCCATGGTTCGCTTTTCTTATCAACTTAAATATTCTTGACGATTGAATCCAAAAGTACCATAAACATTATTTTTTCTTTGAATCAACGAAAGAAATGTTTCTCAATCAAGAATTGATTTGACCCAGTCTTTAATGACATTACAATACTGCTAACTCTCTCTGCACTGATGTCAAAATACTGAAATTCCAAGCAGCAATTTTTTCCCATAATGTAACTAGGAATTTAACCAATTCACTCTTGTTTGACAAAGCTCAGTTGGTTAAATTTCTATTTGCATCATGGGAATTGCTGTTCAGTCCTTAATTTTTAATTTAGTCTTCAGAACAATCAAACAGTTTCAAGCTACCATTTCACTTACGGTCAAAGGGAGGTAACTTCATATTTATTATATGTTTTAAAGGACGAACCTCTGAAAAACCCATGCGTCTCCTATTATCGTGTTAAATTCAACGATGATAAGGTAAAAACTCACCAGGGGCTTTCTCATGTCGAGATCAACGCTTCGTTTGTTTAACCCTTTACCTAACACGAAAAGCAGACGACACTTGCAAATAAAATTCTTGAAGCACTAATTTTTTTGATTTTTTGCGTCAAAAACATAGCTTAAGACCCCTCATTAGAACGAGCTCGTTGAGCTCGTTCCAATGAGGGGTCATAAGCTATGTTTTTGGGACAAAAAAATGAAAAGGTAATAAAAACTGAATGGCGAATTTTGTGAATAGCTCTGGTCGGTTTTGGCCGTTACGTTGGGTAAAGGGTTAACAAAAATGTCCTGTGATTTTGTCGAGCGCTTTGGTAGATCTTTAAATGTACGATAAATGAATGAAACTGGATCCTAACAATTGGAAACATATTCAGAACGGTACATGCATGTTTATTTATTGGGGTTTAACGACATTCCCTCACGAAGGGTCAACTTGTGGCGGACATTTTTACGGATGGAGGAAGCCGGGGTACCGGAGAGAACCACCAAGCAACGACGAGCAACTGTCAGACTTCCCATCGTTCTACCTCCACATATGCAGGGTTAGCATTGGTTAAAGACAAGTGCACCATCGACGTGCAGTGCGCCTTAGAACACAGCACCACCGTGCCCCACGTTATTATTTATTTATGTATTTATTGATGTTTAAGGTCACACATTTCTGCACAATGGCTAATCATGACCGTGACAGTTTTACGGGTGGAGGAAGCCAGAGTACCCGGAGAGAACCACCAAGCAACGACGAGCAGCTGCCAGCTCCCCAACATCGTAACTCCGCACTGCAGCACAGGCAGGGTTAGATTGGTTGAAGACATGCGTACCATCGATGTGCAGTACGCCCTAGTACACGGCGTCATCGTGCCCCCACGCGGGCAATGGAGATGAAGTGTCTTGCCCAAGGACACAACGCGGTTGCCGCAGGTGGGATTCGAACCGAGGACCTCTCGGCTTGCAGCCTGCACCTCTACCAACTGAGCCACCGCGCTCCCGTGCCCCCACGTAGGCAATCCGGATGAAAAATTACTGGCTTGAAATTTTGATATTTGAACATTAGTGTGGAGAGGGTTAAATATGTTTGTAAACTAAATACTTATGAATGAAGACCCTCCACGACTGTAATTTTATGATTACGCTTAGTCCCACTAATTATATTAACCCTTTACTCAACGAATCGGCCGCATCCGCCCGCGTAATATGCAAATTCAGCAGTTGAAAAAATATTATTTTTCAAAAAATTTCAACAAAACCATATCATGTGCCCCCTCGTTGGAACGAGCTCGTCGAGCTCGTTCCAACGAGGGGTCATATGACATGGTTTTGTTGAAATTTTTTGAAAAATTTAAAAAAAAATGATATTTAAAATAATAAATTTTGATATCATCTGCCTTGGGTAAAGGGTTAATATCTTGATGTTTTCAATGTGAATTAAATACTTATTGATTGGAAAATATTTAACTGGAGCCCAAAAGAATATCTATATAAATTTGTGAGTAAAATGACAACGCATATATCAACGGTGGTCTGTGCTGAATCTCCACAAAAAGTGGGTGAACAAATACAAATTCCCTAAATTGAACAGTATGTGTATGAACGATTGGCAAACTTGACTTCATACCCATGTTGCGGTCAAAATTAGCCATAAAGGTAGAATAGTGACCTTAAACATCAATAAAATAATATAAAATAAATACCCGGACTTACATAGCGATTCTATCTGTTATCTCGTCCAAACCGACCTCGAATCGATCAACTGCAACCATCAACCCCACATTATAGGGTTGAATAGGATTCAACGCCTGAGGTGCAAATCCGTTGTAACAAGCAGCATGGACATGAGCGATTAGACTCAGTCTTACCCACCCGGACAAATTGCGTTATAGCATCTATTATCGATTCGGGATCTCCTTTTCGTAGACCAGACCGATGAGCCAAAGACAGTGGTAGCCATATACCATTTCTGTAAATTTATACTCCATTCGAATGTTATTATTCCGTTAATTTTTACGGGGACAACAGGAAGACAGCCAACATGGCTATGTTCTCCCCGAACAATATTCCATTTTGACGTTCAATAAACCTTGTAAAATGTTTTCTTGTAAAATTGATGGTGTATTGTTAAATAAAGTTATTACTTACTTACTTACTTAACCCATAACAGCGTCGAATTCCGATCAGAATTAGACTTGATGGCATGAGAGCTTGATCGAATAGCATTTCCAATGGCTGCGTGTCATACTGCACATCCTAAATTATCTCTCCCAAATATCAGGCGGTATTTTATATATAGGATATGCCTACCGTGCTATTGTGTACCACTACACGCAGATATATATATACATTATCATGACCACGTGCATGTCCTGTAATTTGTATCAGATTCGAGGTCGTGTTTACAATCGGATCGCCCGACACGACGGGCGATCCGATTGTAAACACGACCGCGAATCTGATACAAATTACAGGACATGTACACAGTCATGATAATACTTTTATCTAACAATCCCGTTACATAAAACCAGTTCCCCCATTTTCCAGTTTAAATTGGGTTGAAATTGGTCAAAATTGTTAATTTCAGGAACTATATTTTAATGTGTAATTTATTTATTTATTGGTGTTTAAGGTCACATATTTCTGCACAATGGATAATCATGACCTCGACAGATTTACGGGTGGAGGAAGCCGGAGTACCCGGAGAGAACCACCGAGCAACGGCGAGCAACTTTCAGCTCCCCAACATACTAACTCCACACAAGCAGGGTTAGCATTGGTTGAAGACAGTTCACCATCGACGTGCACAACGTCACCGTGCCCCACGTGGGCAATTGGGGTGAAGTGTCTTGCCAGAGGAAACAACGCGGTTGCCGCAGGTGGGATTTGAACCGAGGACCCTCTCAGCTTGCAGCCTGCACCTCTACCTACTGAGCCCCCCCCCCCCCTAATGTGCAATAACGATGCATATATGTGATAGTGCGGTGTTTATCGGAAATTGAAAGTTGTTCAAATTCATGAAATACGTCGAGCTCGCTTGCTAACTATTACTTCTCTACTCGAATGCATGTTGTGTCCTGTTTTTATGGCACATTTAATATTGTATTTTTAAAGTTTCATCAAGATTCAAAAACTCAAGATTCATAGCCTGCATGCCAACTGGCATTCATTTCATATGAGAGATACACAAAGTATGGATGGAGTTTTTAAACATTGGCCGCTGTCCTTTGTTTGGATCAGGTCCCTTCAGGGTGTATCAGGCTTATGTCAAAATGGTCTTACCCAAATCGTGACACTCAACTACCATACAGAGCACCACGTCAAAAAACTATCTTATCATTCCCTGTCTGACCGCCAGGCGCGGTCTGGGCCAAGAAAAGTTACCGGGAAATGCATCAAGTGAGCACCGGACCGGGAGAAAGTATTGAATTTTCGAACTGAACGAACGCCGCTTTCTTGCATCTCTGTGATCAATGGAAGTCCACACAGAGGACATTTTAATGGCATTTTTGTTTCGTTTTCATCGTTCAGTCGGCAAAAATGGGTGTTCAGGAGGAGGACCGATCGGTAGGACCATAATTCGGACCAATGGGAGAAAATTTTGATTTTACAAACTAAAAGATATGCCAATGGCAGTCCACACAGAGAACATTTCGATTTACCGACAATCTCTGCAATCAGATCTATTTCGCCTTTTGGTTATTTTCACGAAATTCTATACACCAACAGGTAGGTGTTGGGTTACAGCTATATCAATTTTTGGGGGCCACAGGGGCACCCAATAGTTGAAGGGCCTACCGGGAATTTTTCCGGCGGACCATGCGGCCAGTCCGCCTCTACCTGCTGATGTGATGCCATTCGAATTACTACTACTTATGTCTCAGTCTCCTATAACTACACAACAATGTTTTGGGGTGCAAATTAAGTTGATTGTTAGATAAATTGTCAACTAGTGGGCTTTTTATGGATGCGCAGCCGTAAGCAATGGCCTGGGCTAGTACACAGATCCTATGTTAAATAACGTGTGGTATGCAGGAGGAGATACATCACCTCTTGTGACGTGTTTCGGGTTTTGCAAAGATTCGTATTTTTTTCCGAATTTCCCCACGCATTTGGAATCAAATCGAATCAAATCAATGAAACAATTTCGAATCGAACCGCATGTAGAAACTTCGCCGGGCCCAACTGGTAACTGTGATGAAAAAGTTAACATTTCACCTAACGAATTACCATATTCTTCTGCGGTAAATCACACAAATTGTGCAGCGGAAAAAAAATTTTTTTTTCAAAACGTTTCAACAAAACATATCATAAGAACCCTCACTGGGACGAGCTCGTTAAGATCGTTCCCACGAGGGGGGGGGGGGGGGGGGGTCACGTGACATGGTTTTGTTGAAAGTTTGTGAAAAATGTGAAAAAATAATTAGTAATTTGAAAAACAAATTTGGATATCGTGTGCATTGGTTAAAGGGTTAACCCTCTGCACAGTGATGTCAAAATACCAAAGTTTTCAACAGCAAATTTTTCCCACAATGCAACTGAGAATTTAAAAAAATTATATCTTGTTGACAGAGCTCATTGAGTTCTGTCAAAGAAGATATAATTTGTTAAATTTTTCATGCTGCCTGGGCAACATGGTGTCAGTGACGAATTTTTTTTAATACCACCACAGTGTTAGGGGTTAATTAAAAATTCATTGAAAGGTCCCCTGCGTTTCCTATAATGGCGAAAACACTCAATACCGCCCAGTGCTATTCACAAAAATCTCCATTCAATGTTCATTATTTTTTCATTTTCATTTTTTGTCTCAAAAACATATCTTATGAACCCTGATTGGAACGCGCCCATTGAGCTCGTTCCAAAGAAGCACCATAAGTTATGGTTTGGATGCAAAAATAAAAAAAAACAGTTAGTTATTCGAGAATTTTGTGTGCACGTGTCGTCTGCCTTTCGTGTTAGGTATAGGTTTGAGCGCAAAATGGACGGCAAGAAATAAAACATTTAAAAGTTTGTGTCTGCATATCAGCTTAAATCAAGATCGTCACAGCATTTTGAGGGAATACTGAAGGGACTGAGGATCCAAATTATGAAAAGGGCCATTTAAGGGACACTCTAAAACCGATTGGCTTAAAAATTAACCCAAATCAACTGGGTTGAGTGAATAGGAACCCAATTGGGTTCCTATTCACTCGACCCAGTTGATTTGGATTAATTTTTAGCTCAACTTATTTGAGAGCGTACAGACATGGTGATTTTTTACTGGGTAACGCATCGGGTGTACCTTTATCTATAATTAGTTTAAACAATATTTGTTTCCAATATTATCAAGAAGTAGTCTACAATGTACAATTGCTCATACGTGCTGGTCCAACGAAAAACTGATGGCTCAACAAGCAAATTTGTAGTTCCTGGACCACGGATTGACTGTCCAGTAATCCATGGACTGCAAATTGTTTTGTTGGGTCCTCAGATCTCTTTTGAACTAGCGAATAAGTGTATGGCCAGGTGCCAAAATGGACGGTAAGAAACAAAACACTCAAGTATTTTTAAAAATACATAATATAATACCCCATTTACAGAGAACAATATCTATCATGGGATGTGGTGGGAGAGATTTTCTTTCTCCCCCTCTCCCCCCCCCCATACATTTATAACGTTATTATGAGGTTATGCATATCGTATCAGTTTCTTGCTACCAACTAATTCATATTGATGTCATCAGAATGCCGTGTGATCAAAGTTTGATGCTCTAAAACACTTTAAACCCCAAGATGCCACCATTCCTAATTGATTTCGTGGTATATACCTTTGGTTTCTACATAACTTTTGCATGCTCTTTCCGATGGTGTCATTAGTTTTTCAAAACAACGAATACCAAATGAGTTGATTATATCAGCACGTGACCACCGATTACCTCTGGCTAACGTAACCGTTGTATGGTGGGGGAGAAAAATAATCCCTGATGGGTACGGGTGTGGGATGGGAAAATCTCACCCTCGAGAGAAGATATTTTGTCCAGACACTCGGCAAGCCTCGTGTCTGGCCCAAATATCTTGCCCTCGGGTGAGATTTTCCCATCCCACACCCGTACCCATCAGGGATTATAATATTCTTCACCCAACGATTTACTGTCCGTGAATGAGCGAAAGCTTGGGCATGTGTTTCTCATAGTGACTGACAGCTAGACTACCAGACAAGGTCACTTAACAAAACAAAAAAAAAATGTTATCAGCCGTGTATATTCTTATTTAAAATCGTATTAAAACAATTAACACATATATGCAAACACATTCAATGATTTTTACAGTTAACCTGTTTGCTCTCTTGAAAGTAATGTGCTTAAAGTTTTCTGTTAATTATTGTCAACTTATCTTTTCACAATTGTCCTCGGATATTTATCGCTGTCGGAATCCAGATTTGTATCCTTTCCATTTTTTGTCGTCCTTGGCTGAATACACTTCCGTTTTTCTTATTTTATGCTGGTCCCTTTCCATCAAATGTCATAGGTTTATGTCGTTAAATAAAATGTGGTCCCAATCCAACTAGCGAAGACAAGGCCGTAACCCCCAATGGGCTGTAGCTGCTCAAAAGACTGTTGGGCCGGAGTGTGCTGTCCAAGAGGAAATATCCAAAAGCGTTGGCTCTTGGCGACTGATTCTGGTTGAACAAGTTATTGGCCATTATAATCTTGAACAATGCATCTGTAGTCAATACAGCTTTGGAAGGTGTCGCACAGATAAGACACAGAACGCCGAGAAAAAGTAGAACCTTGTTCATGTTGATGGGTTTGTCAAAAGTCAGCGTGATAGTGCTTTGCAGTTTGTCCGTTTGCTGTGTTTATATTGTCTTTTGCTTGGGAGAGGCCAAGTTACTGGCCAATATATCACAAGTGATTTATGCGACATTTATTAATCTGTCCTCCTGAAAGAAATGTTCAACAATAATAAACAATAATAAACACTGTATTGTTCAACTCCGGCCATCGATTAGTGAACATTGCTAGAGGGCATGTGGCTATCCACTATTGTTTTAAAATTTTAGTTTCTCTTTGTTACACCTCGGTGAAATGCAATCAAAATAGAGGGCGCGGCCGGAAACAATAGAAAGCTGTGGCGATGTTTCAGCAGTTGAGAAAAAAATAAACCCACGAGTTTCGTTGCTATCATGTTCATGTGGTGGGCGGAAATTCCGGAGAGGTAGGGACAGGCGCGTAGCCAGGATATCAAAGTTAGGAGGGCAAGAGTAACATCTAGGTGGGCAAGTCAGCGATCTGAACGTAGCGGCTACCCCCTCCCCCATATAAGGGGGCGGTCGCTAGGTTCAGATCGCTGAATTACTGAGGGTGACTTACAAAATAGGATGCATAGCATCACCCGGGTCACGAAGCGACGAGACGGGGGCGAGCACAAAAGGGGGACACTCCCTCTCGCTGGAGTGGGAGGGCAGCCCCTGGAAAAAAAATTCGAGACAATAATAATTAGGTCACATCACCAGGGGGTGACTGAATGGGGGTATGTGCCCCCTCAGCACCCCCCCCCCCCCCCCCGGTTACGCAACTGGGTAAGGATGGAAATGAAAATGAATTTTATTCATTTCCTACAATAAGGGGAGAGACTGGATTATCACTAAACGACAGTAGGGAGGGGGATTTTTCATCCAGTTGATATTTACATTGTCTAAGAACCAACTACAAGAATCATTAGCTCCTTTTCAGCCCGTGAGCGTCTGGGTGGTACCGAGTGGTTCGCGACCTGAACAGTTACTTATGCTTCTTGTCATTTTGACTAGCGAACAATCTTCCACTCGTTGTTTTAGTAGTACAGTGGAACCCTATTGATCGAATACCCACTCTGACAGTGAACGATATTCAATTAACAGGAGTTTTCAATAGTAACAGAAATTTGGTCATTTTTCTGTATTCTAGTAATAAACTGGGCATTTAATGTATTATATACTGTTTGCCAGAGCTTATAAAGTTCTGTGAAACAAGATAAAATAGATTAAAGGCATGCAGTGGATGTACTGAGACCAGATAGGTATACAGACACACAAAATTCAATATCTGCGAGTGGAATGCTTTGTAGATTACAATATTCTGTATTCAATTAACTGGTAGAGTGCTGGAAGCCCTATTTTGGGCTTTACTAAAAGTGACAGGCAATAACTGTCTGTAGCTACATTTTGCCTGAGGAAGCCTTTATTGTCCCTGATATGAATCAGATTTTTTATATAATACCTGCTCTATTACATTTAATTGGATAGTGCCTAAAAGGCACTATCCAATTAAATGAAATAGAGCAGTATATGATGAGCTTTGATTTGTTGTCAGAAAAAACTCAGCACTTTACCAGTTAACAACTGTATACTCAACAACCATTTGCACTTAACAGGTCAAATTTGTACTGAATGTATGGTGGATGGTTTGGTGTTTGGAAGTTGTATGCAATTAACAAGGTTATTCAATTAAGTGGGCTCCATTTTTATTCTCTCTCATTGCCGTGCACCCACGGCACATCCACATTGTAATTCGTGACCACGTGTTCTCCCTTGCTAGATACGGTTCAATATTATTTATTTATTTATTTATTTATTTATTTATTTATTTATTTATTTATTTATTTATTTATTTATTGGTGTTTAAAGTCACATATTTCTGCACAATGGCTAATCATGACCACGACAGTTTTACGGGTGGAGGAAGCCGGAATACCCGGAGAGAACCACCAAGCAACTGTTAGCCCTCCAACAAAATAATTCCACACAAGCAGGGTTAGCATTGGTCGAAGACAAATGCACCATCGAAATGTAGTACGCCTTAGTACACAACGCCACCGTGCACGCACGTTGGCAATGGGGGTGATGCGTCTTGCCCAAGGACACAACACGGTTGCTGCAGATGAGATTCGAACGGAGAACCTCTTGGCTTGCAGCCTGCACCTCTACCAACTGAGCCTCCACTACCCCCGTTCAGAATTATTAACTCTTTCTCTCCTGCCAGTTTCTGACTCAATATCAGATTTGGCCGAAATTTGAATTGACAAAAACAAAAATGTAAAGTGCGTAACAAGTTTGCTTCAATGAAATTTTTGACAGAACAAACAATAACTCTTAACCAGCTGAGCATTTTCAAGACATTTTTCATCAAATCTAGTCATGGCTGCTGTGAAGCAGCCATGACTATATTTGATGAAAAATTAAATCTAAATGTAACACTAGGAATCATTAGTAAAAATCCATTTAGTTTACAGGGGGAAACTTTGATTAAGTATGGCCACTTTATACTTATTTCCGTAACAAGAGAAACCCTGTGCTGGCTGGAATATCCCTCAGCAGCATGCAAGGAGTTAATAGAAAATACAACGAACGGACCTTATTGACCCTTTCATCACCCTTCAAAATAATCTATTTCACGAGTATTATTTATTTATTATTTATTGATGTTTAAGGTCACATATTTATGCACAATCATGACCGTGACAGTTTTACGGGTGGAGGAAGCCGGAGTACCCCGAGAGAACCACCGAGCAACGACGAGCAGCTGCCAGCTCCCCAACATCGTAACTCCGCACTGCAGCACAGGCAGGGTTGGATTGGCTGAAGACATGCATACCATCGACGTGCAGTACGCCTTAGTACACGGCGTCATCGTGCCCCCAAGCGGGCAATGGAGATGAAGTGTCTTGCCCAAGGACACAACGCGATTGCCGCAGGTGGGATTCGAACCGAGGACCCCTCGGCTTGCAGCCTGCGCCTCTACCTACTGAGTCACCGCGCTCCCATTTCACGAGTAATGAATGGTCTTAGCGATTTTACTATTTCCACATGAAGAATAATAAAATCACATTTCATCAGACGAAAGTACGCATAGCCCCGCCCTCTACTAGAAGACTAATTTTGAGAGTTTATTTCGAGCAATTCAGCAAGTACTTTTCCTTTCTGTAGAAGTATGACGGTCTCCAAGAAGGCACTTAGGATTTTGTCAGCAAGAGAGTTCGCCAATAAGTTCGCATATATATTAAATTGTTTTAGAGAGACATTGTGATGTGTTACAGAACTAAGCAATGGATTTGCCAAAGGGGGGGGGGGGGGCTAGGGGGCATGCCCCTCCCCTCTAAAAATCAAAGTGGGCCCCTCAAAATGTTAAAATTAAAGCACCAAATGGTCCCATTTTCATTCTCAGGATATTGAATTTTCAAAATTTTCTCGGGATATCTCCCCCGAACCCCCACCAATGGAAGGGAGATGCAGTAGACCTGAGATGGGGGTGGGGTGTGTATGGCCCTCCCATTTGTGGGGGTTTAGGGGAGCCCCCTGAACCCCCACCAATTGGAGGGTTATACCTACCCCATCTCAGGTCTACGGCATTCAGATATGCCTGAGGCATATATCGACCTGGTACCCCTTAAAACTTATGCATCCCGCCTCAATAGGAAATCCTAGCTTCGCCCCTGGAACTAAGCAGCAGAGAAACAGTCAAACGTTTGTGACATTTCTGGTCAAATCTTACAGTTTAGTGAAAAATTGTCATTATTAACACTTTGAACCCCAGTGGTATCTTCCAGGTCAGTTCAATGGCTGCATTTGGAAGAGCCCTAAGGCTGCACGTTGAAAATATTGATTGGTCTACTCACACATTTACCATGTAGCCACCCCGCTTACTGCCACTATGACGTAGCTTGTGACCACACCTCTGGTGTTCAAAGGGTTAAGCGGCATATTTTACTGATTGGTCAATAAAACTCCCAGAGAAAAATTGAATCACACATTTTGGTACAATTTTAACTGGAAAAGGATCTTCCAGTGAATACCTATTACCTGAATGAGACTCCGTTGGTGTTGGTATGATAGTATTCATGGGCACACAAAACGGAAATGGCGACATACAAACATTACCATGACCATGTGCATGTCCTGTAATTTATATCAGATTCGAGGTCGTGTTTTCAATCGGCTGGCAACGAGCCTATCAGGGCGAGTTGCGACCCGACTGTAAACACGACCGAGGTCATGATAATACATTCATCTAACAATCCCGTTACATAAAGCCCGTTTCCCCCATTTTTCAGTTTAAATTGGGTTGAATTTGGTCAAAATTTTAAGAACTATATTTTAATGCGTAATAACAGTGCATATATGTGGAAACTGAATCTGTCTGATACGGATTCGTAACGGCGGGTGGATGGAGGGATGGGGAGGGGGAGGGGTGGTTGTGGGGGCGGTTGATACAATCTTTTTCTCGAGTTTTGGGGTACTAATTTATTTATTTATTTATTAATTTATTTATTGATGCTCCTATCATTTTTAACGTGTATTAGGGTTTAACGACACATTAACAGCCAGGGTCATATCATGTCGGTGACAATTTTACGGGTGGAGGAAGCCGGAGTACCCGGAGTAAACACGACCGAGGTCATGATAATACGTTTATCTAGCAATCCCGTTACATAAAGCCCGTTTCACCCATTTTTCAGTTTAAATTGCTTTGAATTTGGTCAAAATTTTAAGAACTATATTTTAATGCGTAATAGCAGTGCATATATGTGGAAACTGAATCTGTCTGATACGGATTCGTAACGGCGGGTGGATGAAGGGATAGGGAGGGGGAGGGGTGTGGGGGGAGGGGTGGTTGTGGGGGCGGTTGATACAATCTTTTTCTCGAGTTTTGGGGTACTAATTTATTTATTTATTTATTTATTTATTTATTTATTTATTCATGCTCCTATCATTTTTAACGTGTATTAGGGTTTAACGGCACATTAACAGCCAGGGTCATATCATGTCGGTGACAATTTTACGGGTGGAGGAAGCCGGAGTACCCGGAGAGAACCACCGAGCAACGACGAGCATCTGGCAGCTCCACATGCAACATCGTAACTCTGAACTCTGCACCGCGGCACAGGCAGGGTTAGATTAACCCTTTACCCAACGTAACGGCCAAAACCGGCCAGCGCTATTCTCAAAAATCGCCAATTAATTTTCACTATTTTTTTCATTTTTTGTCTCAAAAACATAGGTTATGACCCCTCGTTGGAACGAGCTCGTCGAGCTCGTTCCAACGAGGGGTCATAACCTATGTTTTTGAGACAAAAAATGAAAAAAATTAGTTATCCAAGAATTTTTTTTGCAAGTGTCGTCTGCTTTTCACGTTAGGTAAAGGGTTAAGTTGAAGATATGTGCACCATCGACATGTAGTATGTCTAAGTACACAGCGTCATCGTGCCCACGTGCAGGCAGTCGGGGTTAAGTGCCTTGACCAAGAACACACCGCAGGAGCACGGATCAGTCGCTGAAATGGTCACCCATCCAACAACTAACTGCACTCGACGTTGCTTAACTTCGGTGATCTGACGAGAACCGGGGTACAAATTAAGTTGGTTGTTTGATAAGAAAACTTGCAAACCATACATCCCATATGCAAAGGATAGCTTTTTTGGTGAAATATTGTCTCGTATAATCATAGCTTCCATTTCAGTTCAGTGATATGTATTAGAGAGCTAAATGTTCATCCCAGATATGATGTGACCCTGGCTGTTGAAAGTACCAAACAAACAAACAAACAAACAAATCATTTCTCCAACTTAACCGGTTACATGGTCAGAGCGTTTCCCAACAATCATCATTCACATATACTCTCCCAAAAAAGAAAGTGTGCATGCTAAAAAATAACACTAAAAAAAGATATATATCATTTTCATTCATGGAAATTTTATTCAATCACTGATGAATCAATTTGTGATCAACACGAGAAATTTCATTACGCTACGACGAATACTCTTGGTGCCATGGAGAGTCAAAGACACTAAGGGTCAAACACAAAAGTCACACACTCAATATCTGGTATGACCTCCGCCTACATCGACTACTGCTGTGCATCTACGCCTCATGGAAGCGAACAAGTTAGCATGGAAGTGTTGTGGGATGTTGTTCCATATTCTGATAAGCTGTCTTTGGAGTTCCACAAGCGTTGACGGTGCATGGGGAAGCCGGCGTAGCTGACGTTTCATTTCGTCCCATACGTGCTCAATGGGTGAGATATCGGGCGAATTTGCGGGCCAGGGAAGAACATCCACTTGTTGTTGCTGCAGATACTGTTGAACATCACGAGCTGCGTGGGGTCGGGCGTTGTCCTGCTGTAGAATGACGCCGGGGCCATGACGTTGCAGAAATGGGACAACAACAGGTGTAAGCACTTCATCACGATATCTGGCTGCATTGAGATTGCCATCAATAATGACCAGCTCAGTTCTGTTATGGGCAGTGATGCCACCCCACACCATGAGAGACCCTCCCACCATAACGGTTTCGCTCCACGACACATGGATCTCCGTAGCGTTCGTTTCGACGTCAGTGGATATAAATTGAGAGTTCCAAATCACTTGTACATGTACGTGTACAAAACACGCACACGATGCGTTCACCAACGTGGAATTCAGTGTTAAATCACACGCTTGTTCACAAAAACTGTACAGTGATTTAGAATCCCTCATGTACAGTCAGTGACTCCTAGATCGCGCTTTTAGCGTTCAAATACTCGTGGTGAACGCATCGTGTGCGTGTGTTGTACATCTTCAGTTGTATCGTGTACGTGATTTTTGGTCTACGTTCGCATCGCAGATCAGACCCACCGATCCATCGTCGGCGAACGCGAGCGAAAGCATAAGATTCTGGGTCATCATCAAAAAACAGCTTTGGGAATTCTAAATCAGTGATTTAGAACTCTCAATTGCTTTGGTACAGATGATTTAGAACTCTCCCTCGTTTTTGAGGCGGGTGGGTTTTTGATTGATATAAATATAGGGGAGAAAAAAAATATAAATAAATAGTTATTTAGAAAAATAAATATATCAAATCGAATAGATAATAAAAAAAAAAAAAATACGTAAATCATGAGCGATTCTCAGACTATTAGAGCGAGGTTTCTTTTAAACATGCTGATGAGAGCATACGCAATCTGCGTGAACGAACAACTACATCCCATCTTGTTAGAACGATGCGTAGGATGTCGGGATCATCTAGACTTCGATCACGAGAATCATTCGTGTCTGACGATGGAAAGGGAAGATATGGTCGTCATGTATTTCGAACCGGCGTTCGAACGCGTTAAATTCGACGATGTGATCACGTTTTGGAAGAGATTAGTCTACTGTAAGAATCGAGACATGCCCACAGATTCGGAAGAACTGAAATTGGCGCGTAGAAGTTTGACTTTGGAAGACAAGGGATGCATCAAGAAATTATTGCTGAACGAAGCATACGTCTAAGTTTTGTTTTTCGTTGATATAAAAATAAGGGAGAGTAGAAAAAAAAAATACACACATAAATTTTTTTATCTAATATTAGAAAGAAAAAACACACAAAAAAAAAATGAGAACCAGAAATAAATTGTATCCGACGTTAGTGGACGACGAGGACGAGAAGCCGAGCGGCGTTTTGCCGACGGCACCGTCGCTAGAAGAAAGAGAAAGAGGAGAGAGGTATCGCATCGATCAAATCAGTAGAATCCAATCGTATCTGACTCGAGAGAGAGATTCTCGTCGTTCCCTCAAGAAGAAGTATTCGCGTTTCGTGAAATTCGTCAACGGGATCGACACGACACCCATCACGATTTCCATGGGTTTACACGCGGCCGGCATCGGATTGTTGTCGACCGCGGTCGGCATTCCGATCGTGCTGACTGTGGAAGGAGTGGCTCTCGCCGCCGGATTGTTCAGCACGCTCGGAAACTTTTTGAGTAGGAAATTATATCTGAAGGCGAGGAAACACGACAAGATTCGCGTCCTGGCCGACTCCAAGATCGACACGATATCCGAAATGATCTCTATGGCGTTGAAAGATGGTAGGATATCGGACGGAGAATACTTCGCGATATTGAGCGAGAAAACGAAATACAATGCCATGAAAGAAGCCGTGAGAATCAAGACTCGTCAGATCATCAAGGAAGAGTTGAAGGATTCTCTCGTGGAAAAGGGTAGGAAAGAGGCCAGGGAGGAATTCAGTAAGATGATAGAACTCAAGGGCAGCGATTGAAAAAAATAAATAAAATAAAATATATATATAATAAGAACAGAATTTAAAAAAAAAAAATATTAAATTCATATATAAAATAAAAATGAAATTAATTTAAATTAACTCTTAAAAATGTATTGCGTAAAGTGTAAGAGAGTTACCGAGACGAGTAATTCTAGAGAAGTGGAAACTAAAAACGACAGACGGATGCTTCGCGGAATTTGCGACGTGTGTGGTTCTATCAAGACTAGATTCGTCAAACAAAAGAATGCGAGCAAAGGCAAAGGCATCGTGAATAAAATGATCAACAATCTACCTTTCGAAATGCATCTGCCCGGTCACAGTTTCACGGGACCAGGAACGAAATTGAACAAGAGACTCAACGCCGATCTGACTCCCAAATCTTGGAGCAAACCCGTGAATAGGGTGGACGCGGCCGCGTACGATCACGATCTGTGCTACGCTGGACATCCCGACACCAAGACTCGCAACGACGTCTGCGACAAAAACATGTTGGGGAGATTGAGAGGCATATCGAATCCGACCAGGAGAGAGAAGATGGAACGTTCGCTGGTCGGCAATCTGATCAGTGCGAAACGTCGATTCGGATGGGGCGTTCAAAAAAAAAAAGTGCATCTGAAAAAGAGAAGAAGAAGAAACGATTATTGACGAGCGAATTGGCCGAGGAGTTACACAAACCCATAGTGCATAAATTTCAAAAGAGAAGGGTGTTCGTGAAGGGTCTGGACGACATTTGGTCCGCCGACTTGGTCGACATGAGATCGTTTTCGAGGTGGAACGAGGGCGTCAAATATCTGTTGACGGTCATCGACGTGTTTTCCAAATATGGTTGGATCAGAGCTTTGAAGAATAAATCGGGACCTTTCGTCGCCGAGGCTCTGAAGAGCGTGTTCGACTCGTCCTCTCGAAAACCGAGTAAATTGTGGGTGGACAAGGGAAAGAAATTCTACAACAAGGACGTTCGTCGATTGGTAGACCTCTACTCGATCGAAAACGAAGAGAAAGCCAGCGTGGTGGAACGTTGGAATCGAACGATGAAGGAGAAGATGTACAGATACTTCACGGCGAATTCGACCAAGAAATACATATACGCTCTGAACGGTCTGGTGAAAGATTACAACGACACGCGACACAGATCGATCAAGATGACTCCCGTGGAAGCTAGTGATCCTCGAAACGAAAAACGGGTCTACGCGAATCTATATCCCGAGAGATCTAAGACCGAAATTTGCGGTCGGCGATCGAGTGAGAATCTACGCTTATAAGAAGCACTTCAAAAAGGGTTATACTCCTCGATGGACCTCGGAAATCTTCGTGATCATCAAAATATTTCACACCGATCCGGTGACTTACGAAATTGAAGCTTTGGATGGAGAAGAGATCATCGGAAAGTTTTACGAACAACAATTACACAAGACGAAGTTTTGATGAAGAACGCAAAAAAATTTTTTTTATTTACTCTCTTTGACATTTTCTTGTTTACACATACATATATATAAGAGAGAAAAAAAATAAATAATAATAAAAAATAATTAAAAACTATTTTTTTAGATAAAGAAAAGCAAGTGAATTAATAAACAAAAAAAACCCTAAAAATCCTTTAAAATGACAAATATACTAGATATAGCACAAAGCATAGTGAAAGATGTAAGTATTCAAGAATATGAGGTTCACGAATATGAACCGGTAACCGGAACGAGTTTGAACAATGAGGGAGAGATAAGAATCAACGTCGAAACTCAAGATCTATTCATACATCCTAGCGAGAGTTACATAGTGGTGCAGGGATGTCTCACCAAGGAAGATGGGAGCGACTACGCCGACGACGACACGGTCACTCTAGCCAATAATGGCATCATGCATCTATTCAGTAACATAAAATACATGCTATCCAGACAAGAGATAGAATCTGTTTTTCATCCCAGTCAGGCCACCACGATGTTCGGACTCTTGACGTATCCTGACGATTTTTCGAAATCCAGAGGACTTAATCAGTTGTGGGTGAAAGACACCATCGGCCCTGCTAGCGCCGGCGCCGGCGCCGCCACGATATTCGACTACGTCGTCAAGACGTCCAGACCTAAAGGAACGTTTTCATTCAGGATACCTTTGAAACACATCTTCGGATTCGCGGACGATTACAACAAGATCATGTACGGATTCAAACACAATCTGACGTTGATTCGAAAAGGAAATGACGACGCAATAGTGAAACTCACCGCGACCGATGCAGGTAAGATAACTCTACACAAGATATCATGGTTCGTTCTGCACGTGGAGCCTACGACTGATGAGAAAACGCATCTATACGAGATCATACAATCCAAGAGTAAATTACCCGTGGGATTTAGAATGAGACAGTGCGACACGGCTAGCATTCCTCCCTCCACGAATCACTTCGATTGGAGATTGACGGAGAAATCCGCTTCTGAGAGACCACGTTTCATCATGATTGCGTTTCAGACCGATAGGGACGGGTCTCAGGAAAAGAATGCATCGCTGTTCGATCACTGCCATTTGAGAAACATGCAAGTGTTTCTGAACGCCCCGAGATATCCGACAATCGATTACAATGCATCGTTCGACAAGAACGATTTCTGCAGGCTGTACGGCGACGCCGCGATTTTAGAAAGAAGTATCACGGTCTAGACGAATTGATGAGCAATCCCAACATATCTCCCGGCGAATACAAGTCGATGTATCCCATGTTCGTGTTCGACGTCAGTAAACAGAGTGAACGACTCAAGAGTAGCGTGTTAGACATTCAGATCAAGATGCAATTCGATAGAAACGTGCCGAGAAAAACCGAAGCCTTCGCCCTGGTCCTGTCGGACATAGAATTACAATTCGAATTGGACGGAAATAAGATGTCGATCATTCGATGAGAGATGAGTGTGTGAAAAAAAAAAAAATAAAAAACAAAAAAAAAATGAAAAGTAATGTGTGATTATTAAAAACAAAACAAAAAAAAACAAAATAAAGTAATGTGATATAGAGAGATTGAACATCTCTCTATATCTCATTACTTTTTTTTGTTGTTTTTAATAATCACACATTATTTTTTTTTTTTTTTTTTTTAATTCATTATTTTTCCACGCGTTCACTGTTTGTTCAAAGGATCCAGTTCGATCAGTAGACTCACCACGGAAGTGGCGGCTTCGGGATTATTGGTTTTCGTGATGAAATTAATCCTGTCTCCGGCGTTCACTTTGAGAGGCGTGCTGAACGTGCTGACATTTGCGTGTTGATTCTCGGTCTTTTCGACGCTGTATCTCTTATCACTCTCCACACCATTCACCATGAGATTGACGACCACTCTGTTATTCAAATCCGAGGAACTCAGACTCATTCGAAGGATTTCACCTCCCAGCGGCATGGGATATCCCACCTGACCGTGTTTCGATCCGCTACCTCCATTTCCAAAAGACCACTCGGCTTTTCCCTCCTCTCAGGCGTCGGACTCTTCGGCCCACACGGTGATCAATTATCTGGCATATTTGACTTTCTCCACCACCGAAATCAGGGTGCAGGCGTCCATCATGTGCACGGGTTCCGGTAGATTCGTGAGCGCGTGTCCGCCCATGTCTAGTTTACCTTCCATGATGTCGCCCTTTCTCCAGACCGAGTTGTCGTCCACGTACTTCCTGCTTACCACGCTGGAATCGAATTCGGGATTGTGACTGAGACCGAATAAATTCTCACCGTTCATGTTGATGCCACCCTCCATGGTTCCGCCAGATTGTTTGTTCAGGTAGAGATTGTCCACTTGTGATTCTACGTATTCTTGCGATCGTATCACGGCAGAATCTACGTAGCCCTTGTTGACCGAGGTTGAATCCGCATCCATGTCGTCGATCTTTGACAGATTCAATATCTTGTGGAATCCCGCATTCAGATCCGATTTCATTTCACGTCCATCAGACTTTCTCTGTTCCAGATCTACGTAGTGATTGGTCGCCACGTCCTTGAGATTCATGGGAGCGGCCACGTTCGTTATCTTGTAAGTATTGGCGTTCAATTCCGAGTGCATTGTTTTCGTAACGTATCTATGTCTCAGGTGTTTGCTGAATCTCACGTGAGAATCGTCCGCGTATCTCTTGGTCGTGGCATCAGTGGGATCTACGTGATTCGCGACGTTCACCAAACATTTGGATTTCAGATCGAGATCATCGGTCATGGTTTTATCCACGTAATTATCAAGCAGGATTCGTTCGAAATCGGAGTTCCCCCTGTCGACGTATTTTTTAGTCGCGGCATCTGCGAGATCTATCGGCTCGGGAAGATTGTAGAGCTTCTTATCGTTCATGTTCAGAGGTTCCTCTCGAGGTTCGTATCTCCGAATGTAACACTCATCCAAGTTGGCAACGTCGTAACCATCGTCGACTTCGAGCGTCTTCCTCTTCTTTCTCGGGTTGACTTTTTCGTCATCACTTCTACCAAATTTATCGACTGTCATGTTGTTGTGAGATTTTTTGTTGTTGTTGTTTAGAAAAAAATGTGTTCAAAACGCAGTTTATTAAAAAATGAACTATGTTATTTTATTTTTCGTTTTTTATTCGATTAAATTTTTTTTAAAATAATTTTTTATCTTTATATATATACTATAAAAAAAAAAATCTCTCTCTAATGTAAGTCGTTGAGAATGTATTCAAATTCATCTCCTTCAGACCATCTCTTGAGAACGTAGAGACACAGGTGACTGCAAAACACTTGATCTGGCGATTGCACTTGATCCGTGTTGTAAAGAACCATCGATTTGTTGAAATAGTTCTTTATTTCTTTCGGCGGCGAGATTCCGTAGCTGTCGAAATAATAATTCTTCTTCTTCTTCCCGTTCTTGAACCACACCACCCAGTGAGTGCCTTTACCCTATGAATCGTCTAGATTTAAAATTCCGCATTCCGATTGTCGAGGTCTTCTCTTCGGCATGGCATCTCTGGAAAACACTCCTAGAAAATCTCCGATTTTCAAATCTTTTGCTGCATTCAACAGATCGATGTTGGATAGGGGTTCGTTGGGTAAGACGACACCTTCTACGGATATCTTTATTTTCTTATTCATAAATAAGTATATATTTTTTTTTTATTCATTTTATTATAATTCACTAAAAATGACGTTATTTTTTTCTATTTTTTTTCTTTTTCTTTTTAAACTAACTCTATCGACTTCCAGAATCTTGAATCCGTCGAATTTCTTGACTTCTATAATCTTGGATTCATCTAATTCTTCTTGATTTTCTGGAATCTTATCATCTACAATCATATCTGGAATCCAATCATCCCCATTCATATCATCTCTAATTAGATCCACAGTCCAATGTCCGAGTGCCAAAGTGCTAATTTTATCGTCTAACATGAATCTCTTGTCGTCATCGGCCGTCAGCGAAATCTTGTTGACTATTTCGGTATACAGGTCGTGATTTTCACTTCGAATCGATTTCATAGTCTTATACACCGGACCACTTCCTAACAGACAATCTTTATACTCTTGGAAAGAGATGTTTTTCTTCACCACGCACGCTTTAACTCCTTTGCACTTCTTGATCTCTTCATCATCTTCTAGACGATAAGCATACAGTTTGGGTCTCAAGCCCACGAATTCGACGATCTGTTTACCGCCGCTCTCGTCCTTAAATTTACCCAACACCTTCTTGTTGTCGTTCGATTGAATGTTGGATGGGTGATCGACGGGATAATTGCTTGTGTCGAACCACTCGGCCACGTCTGGAGATATGTCTCGGTAGACGTCTTTCGTCTCTATCTCATAAACTAAACTGTCCATGTCGGTGAACAGTAGTTTGGCTTTGTCGCCAAATTTTTGTTTGACGTAATCGTAGTGAGACTCGTACATCAATCGCTTGCTGACATCTGAGATGATCGGTCTGGGATAATACGGTTTGTCAAACTTCAGGTGCGTCTTTTGCATGTGAACAGCCACTAGATTTTCGACGAATATGGTTCGGTGTTTGTAATTGGGTTTCGTCACTAATTTTTTAGCTCTTTTCTCAGATGTGACGAGTCGAACATCGGTTCTCTTCCTGATGTTTTCCATTGATTTGCCGTACACGCAGTTGTTCATGAGTTTGAAGAAATCTTTTTCGAAATCGTTCTCGGCTCGGGTTCTGAGGTTCGTGTTGAGATCGATGTATTTTTTCATCCAAGGCTCTTCGTCGAATCGAATGATGCGATGTATGTTGACTAATTTCATCCCGTAATCGACGTACTGTTTCAAATTCTCACTGTAGACAACGTAGTTACGTTTGTTAAATAAATTGGGAATGAGTTTTTCCTCGTCTCCTTCATTCGGTTCCATTCGTTCGGGAGCCAGTGGATAATCGTTGTGTGGATCGTGTAATTCTTCCGGATAGTTCAAATCGACTTCTAAAATGCAAGGATAGTCTCTCCACTTTTGCATCTCTTCCAGGTTCCTTTACCCATTCGAAATTTCCAATCGGTAAAGGATGACTCATAGCCCAACCATACAGATTATTGGCGTCCCAATACTGTATGTATTTAGTCAACCGTTTCGAATCGAAACCTTCTTTCATGTAGGGATTGTTAGCTTCAGAATGTCTGTGAGAGATCATCGATACGCCACCTCTCGCAGCCCTTTCGAACATGAGCAACATGTCCACGTCGGATAATAATTCCAATTGGACTTCGGTGGTCTTCAACAGAGCGTCCCACGCCAGACCGGGTGTGGTGAAATACCAAGCGGGATCCAGATTGTAATTTAGACGACAGACGTCTCGAAAATTTTCGAACACATCTGCCAAGAGCAGAACGTCGGTCTTCAGATAGAGATCGTGATAATCTCTCAGGGTTTTCATATCGAATGATTTCCACACGTTTTTAGCATGTTCATAATTCTCGTCGGAAATGTCGGATTCATATAATTTCGAATAAAAATCTTCTTTCGAAGGTAGTGCGGTGTCTTCGAATCTCTTTAGATCGTTCATGTAATCGTAAGGATAGACTCCTTTCCTCAACATGATGTTTACTCGTTCTCCGAAATGTTCGCTCGTGATTTTAAATTTATCCTTGCTCATGTTATCGACTAATTTTTCCAGAGCGGTTGACATGAATTTAAAAGTGTCGATGAAACGTATGCATCTACGAATGGATTTCGTTTTTTCTTCCAACGTATTTCCGTCGATTACTCTTTTCCTCTCCATGAGCTTCCATTTCGTGAAGGAAATGTATCTTTCTTCACTGTTCGCGATGCAATTTAATTCTTCGTGCGAGGTGCCGAGATTTTTCATGAACAGATGACTGTCGTAACCCGAGAGATTGTGAAACATCACTGGATAGAAAGCGGCGTCTCAATATTTTAAATTACACTTGCTGTGAGCCGGACCGCGATACAGACCTGTGTAATGATCGTGGTCTCTAACCTTCTTATTTTCTTCCGAATTCTCGTCGAGCGATTGTCTGCATATGTGACATTTGGTGGCTCTGTTATTTTCATCCTGCTGCTCTCGCGTGATGATCATTTTCGCCGGAGTTTTGAATTTGTCATATAACATTTGAATTTTCGATTCTAACTCTTCCACGAACCTTTGAGCCACGTCGTCGTCTTCGCGCTGTTTTGTGTAGGTGAAGTGACCCATGTCGTGTTGGTGAGTCGAAAGCGCATTTCACGTAAATGCAATAGCCCGAAGGTATGTGTTTTTGATATCTTTCAACGTAACTTTGAAGAGCGTTGGGTTGACAGGAACTCATTTTCGCGGTGAAACATTCGAAATCAGTGTACACGGCGAATGGTACTTTTAACCTTCTGTTGTGATGTTCAAACTTCACGATGGTGTTGGGTTTGGGCATTTCGACGGCAACACCTTGATTTTCGTTGCAATATTCCTGATGTTTCGCCAACGAGTCTTCGCTGTGAAACACGTTCATGCAGTTGCAACATAAAGATATCTTTCCGTTATGATTATTATTTTGTCTTGACAGTAATCGGCTCGGATGTTTAACCCAACAATAATGACGATTGTCACCATTCGAAATCAATAATAAAATAATCGTCTTTTCTCTTCCGCGATACGAAGTCCGTCTGAGAGGATAGATCTTGTGATTTTCGTTGTCGTATCCCAGGACGTTCACCGCTACGGTGGGATTTTGAACCTCGAAACATTCGATGTGTTTTAACTTTGTTGGAAAAGTCACTCCGGTCCAATCGAGATTTTTAGAAGTTTCCTCGTAACGAGAAACTCTATCGGCATTTATTTCGACAGGGTATAAAGCGGAGGTGACTGCCCATTTAAAACACTGATCATCTTTATTTCCCACGTTGACCACGGCGCGTTTCTTAGTCAAGAAATACGGTAATTCCAAGTAGGAAGATCCTTTCAACGGTTCGTTTTTAGTCATGTGAATTTCGAGTTTCAACACCTCGCCGAACGTCCAATTACTACCTTCATTTTGATAATTCGCGAGAGACGTCAACATCTTGTCTTTCATCTTTTCGAAAACGTCCGATAGATCTGAACCTTGAAATACGGGTTCGATGTTAGATCTGAAATATGCATTTTTCACGATGCTCTCGCAGGACTTCACGTCGATTTTATTCATTATGCAATGGAGTATCATCTTAATTTTTAATCCCAAGTTCGTGTATTCGCGAAACAAATCCAATACTTTTTTCTTCACCCGTTCCATGAACAATTTCGGATCGACTTTCTTCGACGAGGGAAACACGTCGAAAGTTTTAAAAATGTCTTCGATCGCACTCTCCCGTTCTACGGGTTTCGATTGGAATAGTTCCACAACGAGTCGTCTTACATATTCTTCTCCTTTCTCTTCATCGATTGCTCATTGAATTTCGCTCGATATATCTCATTTGTCTTGAATCTGAAGTGCATCACTCGTTTTCGTTTTAGTTTTTCTTTTCTTTTCTTTGGAAACTTGATGTTTTTCAATGGCTTTTCGTTTAGTCATCTTCTTATTTTTCACAACCGGCGCATCTTTTGACGTTGTTGCTATCGACATTTCATTTGCCTTTCTAGCGTTTTGCAAATATTCTTGTATGACTTCAATTTTTTTTGATTTAGTTCTATGCTTTATGAAATCTGAAATTTGTAATAGATTACAAATCTCGTTTAACTGAGGTACGGTTTTCTCATTTAAATTTACCATTGTTTTATCTGTTTGCTTCATTTGTAAGAATATTTTTTTTTTTGGAATTTTGTATTAAATAATTTGTTAAAAAAGTTTTGCTTTTTTACTCTATATATATAATAGAAAAAAAAGTTAAATTTTAAAATTCAATTTTTTTTAATAGAAAATTTAAAATAAACATTATTTGTAAGAATTCATAAAAAAACAAATAATCGATCATGACAACAACAACACCTAAAAGATGCAGATTGAAATTGAAACGAGATGAAGGGTATGAGAATTCCAGTTTTAATATCTATACATTACAACCACACGATCCCATCAAATTGAATGAGGTCGAGATGGTGGACTTGGAGCGCTACTACCACAAATATCGAATGTGTTTGAAAGTGGATGAAGCCACGCTCGATTTGTTTTACGTGTACCAAAGCGAACTGTTGATTAATATCATCGTTGCCGAAGACAGAGAATTCGACAGGGGTGATTTATTGTTGTCCTATGGAAGTTACATATATCCAATAATCTCACCCGAACTCGTGAAGAAATCGGGTGGTGAGAGCGCATTCGCCTATGAAAAAAAACTCAAAAGAGTAAAGATTCACACCATTTTCGTATGTGGAAAAATGACGAATGTCAACTTGCTAATAACGGACTTGGAAATATAAACAATAGAGAGATTGAAATTAAAAAAATTTAAACTTTTTATATATATATAAAGAGAAAAAAAACTTTTACTAAAAAAAAATTTACATTAAAGAAAATTAAAAATTAAAAAAACAACTTTTTTATATATATAAAGAGCAAAAAAATAACAAACTTTTTTAACAAATTATTATTTAAATACAAAATTTAAAATATACATTATTGCAAGAATTCGTAAAAACAAAAAAACAAATAATCAATCATGAAGACAACAACACCTAAAAGATGCGAATTGAAATTGAAACGAGTCGAAACATATAAGAAATTCGGTCATAAAATCTATAGATTACAACGACACGATCCCATCGAATTGAACGATGTCGAGACGAAGGGCTTAGAGCACAAATACGAGAAATATAAGATGCCTCTGAAATTGAACGAAGCCGTGCTCGATTTGATTTACGAGTACCAAAGCGATCTGCAGAACATCGTCATCGCTGAAGATAGAGAATTCGACAAGGACGATTTGTCGTTGCCCTATGGAAATTACATGTTTCCAAACATCTCATTCGAACTCGTGAAGAAAGCGAGTTGACCGATGTAAAAAAACTCAAAAGAGTAAAGATAAACATTCAACACGTTTTAGAAAAAGGAGTAGACACGAGCGTTAACATGCTAATAACGGACTTGGAAATATAAACAATAGAGCGATTGATTTTTAGCGAAGAAAAAATGAAAAAAAAAAAAGAAAGTAAATGAGATCTCATTTACTTTTTTGTTTTTTTTTTGTTTTCCTTCTTCTTCACTATCATCATGATATATTATAATAACGTTTCCTTTTCTCTCAAATTTCTGCGTCGATTCTTCTTTTTCTTTTTTTCTTTTTCTCTGTGATGTGATACGTTCATGGTAACATTTTTGTTTATCCGAATCATAATTATGAACGAATGTTGTGCATCTCTTGGTAACACTCGCTTCAGAAGGTAGTGATGACCGTGGAAAGCATCGTCTCATTCCCAACCGTATATCCCGCGCTTTATCTATCTCTTTCCTTAGATATCCATCATTAGCGTCTAACCATTTTTTTATTTCTTCGCTCTCTGGCTCGCGATGTTCGTCATTATCGTCAAATTCATTCAGGTGATAAATTTGTTTCTCCACCTCTTCACCCATTTTAAATATATATTATTTTATACTTTCTATGATTTTATATATTTTATATAATTTTTATATTTATGATAACATATTCAAAATCGGTATGTTCTTAAATGGCGAATTGTCACCGAGCAACAAACCCTTGCCGTATCGCTTGACATTCCGTCCACTCTTCAGAAAGAGACCGTTTCCTCTCAGAGAGTTGCCACCTCTAACGGGTTCTAGATACAATCCTTTACCGCTGTCGTCTACATGAATGCAACACACGGCTCCTCCTTTCTTCAAAAACAGTCCGTTGCCACCCATTAATTTCTCAACTCCCGAACTAGCGAGTCCTGTGAGAGCTCCCATGCCGAGAGTCTTTCCGAGAAAGGGTAGCACCTTTGCGGCGAAGGGTAATGCTTTTGCGGCGATTCCTGCCAATAGCGGTAGGAAACCGCCTTTCATTCTCAAATTGTATCTCAATTGAGCGGGACTCAATCTCACCGCCAACCCTCTTCCATCGCGAATCGCTTTCTCCATCCTTTTGATTTGACTTCTGGTCCAGGCGATCGAATCCTGTCCGCCTCTCGTCAGATCTTCATGAGTGAATTTGAATCTCACCGCCTCGCCTCGAGTTGTTAAAGCTCTCTTAAGTTTCTTCTTCTGTCCTGCGGATATGTTCACGTTTTTAACCACGTATTGTGTCATAATTCCGTTTGTTTTTTTAAATATATTTACTTCAATTGTTTCTTGTTTAATAATTATATTAAAATAATTTTGTAAAAAAAATTAATATTACCGTTTATTTTATTTTTGTTATCTATATATATATAATATTTTTTATTTTTTTTTTGCTTTTTATATTTCTCTTATGTGAAATCGTATCGTCACTCTCTCTCTGCGAAGATCTAACAGTTCACCATTTTGATCCATCAGCGTGGTTTTGAGACTATACAACGTGTCTAAAATCACTGGTAGATAAACTAAATTTCGAGGTCGCTCCACGATCTTATAACCCGGCGACACGTTTGGAAAGAAGGAATAGATCGTCAGCTGAGCGCTACCATTCACATACCTTCCAGCAATCACATCCACGTTCACCAGAATGCTATTGACAGCGAGAATGTTGACCGTATTTTCAGATGCCGCATGGCCTCGATACATCTTTCGATCGAATCCCAACATCTTGCCTATAGAATCGTCCGTGTTGAAATCCACATGAAAATTATCTTCCAAATCCAACATCGTCTGTAATGTATTAGGATTGGGAGCGAGTCTGATCTTGTTGCTTCCCTTTCCATCCGTCTTCATTCGCGTCTGAATGTAATGGTTCAAATCATCTATGTCGTAACTCCCTTTGGGAATTCGAATCTCCAACCAATCCGTTCCATCGGAATACTTGAACGAGTTATTCTTTTCGGTGACGTTGGGAAAGGAATAATAAGTCTCCAGATTCACTAACGCCATCTCGTAACTTTTCTCTCTGTTCAATTCGATGGAAGGTTCGAATTTCATAGCAAATCGAGTCGAATCGCCACTCACCACAATTTGAATGGATTGTTTCGCAGCCATATTCTCGGCTATCCATTCTAACAATTCTCCATGTTGGAACATTATATCTTAATTTTATTTTTTTTTTTATTCAAAACTAATTATTTGAAGATTTATTTATTTTTTTATTTTTTCACGCTCTATCTTATTATTATCATCACCATCGGGAACATAAAACTTATCGAATCCGCACCGATATTTTCTGCGATTAAATTCGCTTGTCAAATCGATCACGACGAAATTGTAAAGTCCACCATCCCAAACCCTCTTGCAGAATCTCCTGAATTCGACAGCGCTCATGTCGTTCGCGACGTGATCGCCGTAGATGTGATTGAGATTCTTGAGATCTTGGCGAAAGAGACACAGAAAATTAGCGTTCTCCCTTATCGTCTGTCTGGGCAATCGAAAATAATTCTGCGACAGGTAGAAACAGTCCACGTTGCTGTGTCGACCCCTAACGTAATACGATTCGCATCGGTTCTGTCTCTCCAAAAGCAGATCGTCGAAAATCATGAGATTCTTATCTTCCGATTTCAGTTCCCTAGGATCCGGAACGTCGCTAGCGTTCTCGTAAAATCGACACTCGACGTTCGAAGATGCATTTCTCTTCGTCAGCTTCGTCGCCACGTCGTCCAAAATGGTCTCGAGCGGAGCTCCACACTTGTCGAATTCCTCCCTGCTGTCAAAGATTCTGGCTATGACGTGCTTGGGCAATCTACGATCCATGCACTCTCGAAGCAATCTGTATTCGGGTTGAAACAAGCTCTTGCCAAACACGAGCAATCTGTCGTAATCCAACCAGTCGGGTCGAGACAACAGATTCATCAACAGATTGGTCTTTCCACAATTCGATTTTCCCACTATCAAACCTCTTATGCTCTTGGGAAAGTACTCGTTATTCGACCTCTTGGTCGCGGCGTCGTTCCAAGACATATCTTTAATGTTCATCTTTTTGTTTTATTTTTTTTTTTTTTTGTCTGTTATTTTAGATTCTTTTCAAACACAAATTTTTTATGTTTTTTTTTTTCAAACTCTGTTTTTAATGTTGTTATTATTATTATTTTGTTTATATCGCACCGTCGCGAGTTCTCTTCAATCCAGATCCACTCGTCATTTTGGCTAAATCTTGTATGGGCACCACGGCATCCTTAAAATCTATCCAACTTTTCAACGTTCGCTCTAACGCAGCTCGCTTCGCCGGCGGACTGATCAACTTGTCGATCAACGCGTCGGCTGCCCTCTTGCCAGCCACAGAAGCTATCCTACCACTGGCTTCGGAAGCGGCTTTCTTACCAGCATCCAAAGCCGTCTTCTTACCGACCTCAAACGCGGTCGATGCGAGTTTTCTACCCGCATTGCTCGTGAACGCTCGCATTATAGAATCGACGATGCCAGAACCGCCTTGAACGTAAGTCCTGACGTATCCCCTGTTCTTTATCACCAACATATTTTATTTTTTTATGATATATTTTATGTTTTTTTTTTCACTGGTAAATCGTTTTGTCGTTTTTAAATACTTTTATTATTCTAGTGTAAGAATTTACTGTTTTATTTTTGTTTGTTTGTTTTGTTTGTTTGTTTGTTTCTCTCTCTCTACTTATTATTATATTCACATCAATCCTTCAATTCATTCATCAGCCTTTTATACTGATTTTTATTCAAAACCTTCTGTCTCAACAATTCGTCAGATATGGCAACTATCTGATTATCTAATCCCGTGTTACCAGCCCGTCTGCTCCCCATCAACAAACTTAATCTCTGAGACAGAGCGTCGGGATCGCTCGGAAGAAAAGTAGTGGTTTTCACCCCTTTGCCGGTCATCGATTCGATGAACTTCTTGTTCGCATTCCATATGGGCTTCACTATTTTCGTCCACTTGTAACCTCTGTTGGCTTTGGGTCTCGTCTCTCTGGCATCGTTATTTCTATTCATGGCGTGAGTTTGAACTAGAATGTCTCCGTAATTGTGGAAATCCTGTTCCGTATAATCTCCGGGCTTATCGAAAAGGAGCAATCTCTGCAGACCATCGGTTACTTTATACTTATTCGAACCCACGATCAATTCATCATCGTCCATTTCCACTTCAGTGTCGCCCACGAATTTCCTACCGCTCGAATCCTCGCGAATTCCATACAACAGATCTCTCTCACCGCCACCATCATCATCGGACGATGCGATGCTATCAGTGGTGATAGTCGAAGCTGTATCATCGCTCTCACTCACATTGCTTTCGATTCTCGTGGGAACGTAATCCAGTGTAGATTGAACGGAATACCGATTTCCAAAACTAGAAGGCAACGAACCCATTCTCAAAGAACTCTCCTTTATGGGTCTCAATTCTTCGACTATCTCCTTCCTGCTTCGCTCTTGACCCTCCGTCACGGGTTTAAATATTTTTGTAGCTTCTCGTGTGAGTTCCATCTCACCGAGACGTCTGCTCCTATCAGCTGCCTGAATCGCCTTCTTAGCATGTAAATACCTGTCTAAAATTCGATCTCGGCGTCTTGGATCCATCTGGAAAAACGTCATCTTTCGTTTTAATTGTTTTTATTTATTTTTCAAAATTAAATGTTTAATTATATTTTTTTATATTTTATGTTTTAAGTATTAAAATCTCTTTCCGTCTTAATATAATATCTGAAAAAAAATCACATCTCAAACTCGCTGTGTTAATTGAAGTTAAAAAAAAATACGTTTTAAACAGTACATGACAAACCGGTTTCTAATGTAACGCATTTTGACAGCGGTGTTTACATTTTGTCAAAAGATTTCATTCATTCACACATCAATTCATCGAGTGTCGAATTAAGAGAAAATCCTTTTTTGATGACTGTTAGACAGTTTTAACACACAATGGAAAACTGATTTTTAACAAATCTCTCTCTCCGATTGCTATCGTGAATATATTAAAAATTTTACCACTCGAAACCTAACTGAGCGAAAAATGCGTTTTAAACATTCTGATAAGTGTTTCTTGACTTTATTCAAGGAACGCTTAACAGTCAACCTCATTTCTCATAGTGGAGGAAATTCTCAAAAAAAACCCAAAACTCAATTTTTATCCATCCCATCACCGGAAAACATCAATGTCTATTATACAGGCTATATATTCACAATCGACTCTGTTTGAACAAAACACCTCAATTACGATAACGTGTGTTAGTTGCTTACTTCAGGAAAGACGTGACTGGGTTTGCAAATTTCCAAACACACAGACACTCTTCGTTCAGATTGAGTTTTATTACGAGATTCGATCGCTCGATCAGCTGAGTGGTTTTTTTTTGAGAATTTTCTCATAGTGGAGGAATTCTCCAAAAAACCCCAAAACTCAATTTTTATCCATCCCATCACCGGAAAGCATCAATGTCTATAATACAGGCTATATATTCACAATCGACTCTGTTTGAACAAAAACACCCCAATTACGATAACGTGTGTTAGTTGCTTACTTCAGGAAAGACGTCACTGGGTTTGCAAATTTCCAAACACACAGACACTCTTCGTTCAGATCGAGTTTTTATTACGAGATTCGATCGCTCGATCAGCTGAGTGGTTTTTTTGAGAATTTTCTCATAGTGGAGGAATTCTCCAAAAAAACCCCAAAACTCAATTTTTATCCATCCCATCACCGGAAAACATCAATGTCTATAATACAGGCTATATATTCACAATCGACTCTGTTTGAACAAAAAAACCCACCGTCTAAAAACGAGGGAGAGTTCTAAATCATCTGTACCAAAGCAATTGAGAGTTCTAAATCACTGATTTAGAATTCCCAAAGCTGTTTTTTGATGATGACCCAGAATCTTATGCTTTCGCTCGCGTTCGCCGACGATGGATCGGTGGGTCTGATCTGCGATGCGAACGTAGACCAAAAATCACGTACACGATACAACTGATGATGTACAACACACGCACACGATGCGTACACCACGAGTATTTGAACGCTAAAAGCGCGATCTAGGAGTCACTGACTGTACATGAGGGATTCTAAATCACTGTACAGTTTTTGTGAACAAGCGTGTAATTTAACACTGAATTCCACGTTGGTGAACGCATCGTGTGCGTGTTTTGTACACGTACATGTACAAGTGATTTGGAACTCTCAATTTATACCTACTGACGTCTGTACACTCTCTGGCGGCCATCTGATGATGAAAGATGGAAACGACATTCATCTGTGAATAAAACACGTCGCCACCAGTGTAAGGGATGCCTGAGATGTTGTCTACACCACGGCAGTCGAGCACGACGATGACGTAACGTCAAAATCGGACGAATTGCAGGTCTTCGAGGACGTAAGCCGTATTCTCTCAGCCGGTTGATTACTGTTTGAGGATGTATCCGTCTCAGGTTAGGGATGTTCCTGGCTGTCGTCGTTGCCGTTTGTTGCCGGTTCCGGAGATGGACGACACGGATATACCGATCTTGTGCAGGGGTGGTAACTCGGGGTCTCCCGGAACGGGGTCGGTCTCGAACGTCATCATGTTGTGCATGTAGATGGACTAGCCTGTCTACAGTGTTACGGTGGCAGTTCAAATGCTGGGTAACCTCTCTGTGTGTTCTGTCAGCTCTAATCATACCCAGGTCAAGGAGACGTTGATTCATTGTCAATCTTGGCATGCTAATGTGGAGTCGTTTTAACAGCAGCGCAAGTTTGAATGTGAACGATAGGAAGGCCTTACTTTAGTGTTTAAATACCCAAGGATTCACACTGCTGCATGAATTTTCAGACTCTCCACGTGCAAAACATGCCTTTTCACAAACGTGCAGCACGTCATTTAACGTTAATGCAATTTTAACGGGGAAAGCTGTTTTTGTGTTCAATATAACTTATTCATGAACAGGTTAACACTCTTTACACCTACGAAATGATTTTGTCGGAGTTTGATCAATTTCTGCAATGCACACTTTCTTTTTGGGGCGAGTATATTATTAATTATTCAGTTTTTGCCTCTGAAACATAACTTGGAACGATCTCTTTTAGATCTTTCAGGCGGGGTTCATAAGTTATGTTTGTCAGTGAATAAATGGACTTTTTTTAGTTGTTTAAGAATTTTTGTGCAAGTGTCGGTCCGTATATGTGTAAGGTAAAGGGTTAATATCCAGTTTATCACGAGGATAGATTAATATTTTCAATGTACCACGTAATGTCTACAGAGTGGAAACATTCCTTGCTTTACTTTAGAGTCAACAAACTGGTTGAGTACCATCCATACATAGCACGACATAAGCGTGCGAATGGGTTAATCGATATGGCACGAGTGACATCGCGGAAGGATAAAACGAGAGGTCGCCTTCATGTCTAAAAACGCAGTTTTTAGAAAGACACCCAGGAATTCATTTTACAACTCGTCCACTGAGTTCCAATGTGTTCTATGTGCCATTTGGCACATAGAACACATGCAACTCAGGGGACGAACAGTGAACAAAAAGAACACATTTTATCGCCAACCAAATTTGTGAGGGGTAGTGTGTAACTATTTTTTGCTATCGCTCGCGATTCAAATTGTAATTGCGGACACTCCGCAATTCTTTTGACAACTCGTCCCCTGAGTTTCAATGTGTTCTGTGCCAGTAGGCACATATAACACATTGCAACTCCGGGGACAAACCATCAACAAAAAGAACACAGGAACAGCGTTCCTAAAACAGCCACGGGTCAATCATGAACAGTATTGCCGACACTGGTTCTCATAATAGCTTTTCCCAAGGAAGTGGTCCCACTAGTTCAGAGTAGTCCCACTAGTCCCCGAACAGAATTCCCTGTCAGTGTCCACTAATACCAGCGAGTCCTAAAACGTTACTCGCTTCTGATCTGTGGTTCTCTACCGCTACTTCCTCCACTCGTAAAACAGTCCATCACATTTGAATCTGGCTGATGGAAATGTCATGAAACACCAATAAATAAATAAATAAGTTCCCAAACAATGGGCTCCACGAGTCCGGAGATAGCCATATGTGCGCATATGCTGCTCGTGTTGCACGCGCATTGTGCACTAGCATGCGGGCACATCTAGTATGTGCCCATGTGCTGCTTGTGTTGCGGTATATGTAGAGAGTTTGTAATCAGAGATCACACTCGTATCGCATTGAAGAACGAAGGGGACTTACTTACTTTGTACGGATTAGTGGTGGTAAACGCTAATATTGGTAGCGGCGGGGCGACTAATATTGATGCAGGTGGATACAGCAGCAATTGTGGCTAACCGATTGTAACTTGTATGTAGTATAGACAGAATGCAGTAAAGGTAGCGATGATAGAAGATTTTACCCACCCTGTTAGTGGCAGTGGATGGAGGAAGACCTTATATGATACAGATATGTTATGGACTGGCAGTAGTAGCGCTAGCAGATGATAGAGCAGCGAAAGGACATATAAGTCAGCAGTATACAAGGGTAATAACATTCAAGTGGACAGTTGGCAAGAGACCATAGCAACTTGATTTGCACCAAGAGACTTAAAAAACGTTTGTATCTAAGATCAGACATTACACCGAAAGATCTCCAGTTCGATCCTGACCGGCGTCATCTACGCCGTGTTCTTTGACAAGAAACTTAATCCTGATTGCCCACGTGGGCTGAGGGGGCAGTAACGCCATGTACTACAACATACTGCACGTTGATGATGCACTGCTTGTGCGGTTTGGTAAGTTGGAGAGTATGACAGTTTAGCCTTGCTCCTCGGTGTTTCGGTGGTTCTCCGGATAGTCTGGCTTCCTACAACCGGGGACTAGTGGGACTACTCTGAACTAGTAGGACCACTTCCTTGGGAAAAGCTATTATGAGAACCAGTGTCGGCAATACTGTTCATGATTGACCCGTGACTGTCTTAGGAACACTGTCCCTCTACCGACTACCGCTGTCACCTGATAGTTTGACTGCTACTGACTTCTATTTCTGTTACTACTATTAACTGAACGGCGACAGTACTCATCCTGCTTTAATAATGCTGCTATCACAGTGTACATTTAGACTACGATCTACTACACACATCACTATACTATACTTTCTTCATTACTGATTAAATTTTGATAAGTTTTGTTGTCTTAACACAGACGGCGTACGCATGGATAACGTGCAGGGTTAAATTGGTTGAAGACATGCGCACCATCGACGTACAGTACGCCTTAGTACACAGCGTCATCGTGCACCCATGTAGCCAATCGGGGTTAAGTGCCTTGCCCAAGGACACAACGCGGGAGCACTAATCAGGCGCTGAGATGGTCAGCCATCCAACTACTAACCGCACTCGACGTTGCTTAACTTCGGTGATCTGACGAGAACCGGTTACCGCGACCCCACCGCACCCCTACCAGTCTACGTCTTGAAGGAATTCGACGTTGTTGTGGCCTGGAACCAATCTATCCCTTAAATAGTCCATCTCCTATGTTTTGGATTAAATCGTCTGGAATATTTCAGTTGGTCGAAAAAAGCGAACCAATGGTTCGTTTTTATTTATTTATTTATTTATTTATTTATTTATTTATTTATTTATTTATTTATTTATTTATTTATTAGGATTTAACGACACTTTTGACAGCCAGGGTCGCCTCGTGTCGGACAGTTTTGGACGAAGCCGGAGTACGCGGAGTACCCGGAGAGAACAACCGAGCGTCGGCGAGCAACTGCCAGACTCACCAACGTACTGACTCTACAAAAGCAGGGTTACCATTGGTTCAAGACAAGTGCACACCGCCGTGCAGTCCACCTTAGTACACAGCGCCACCGTGCCCCCACATGGGCAATCGGGATGCAGTGCCTTGCCCAAGGACACAACGCAGTAATCCATGGTGGGGATCGAACCGTGAGCCTTTCGGTTTGAAGTTGAAGCCATGACCACTGAGCCATCGCGATCCCATGGTTCGCTTTTCTTATCAACTTAAATATTCTAGACGACTGAATTCAAAAGTACCATAAGCATTAGTTTTTCTTTAAATCAACGCGCAAGAAATGTTTCTCAATCAAGGATTGATTTTGACCCAATCTTTAATGACATTACAATACTATTGATCCTTTCCACACTCAGGGTTCTTACAGTCAAGGACCAAAAAAATTCAAGGACTTTTCAAGGACTTTTCAAAGACATATCAGCATTTTCCAAGGATGTTTTTTTTTTAAAATGTACATTTGGAATATAACCATTTTTAGAAGCCTTACCTACTTTAACCCTTTATCTTACATGAAAAGCAGACGACACTTACAAAAACATTCTTGAATAACTAATTTTTGGTCTCAAAAACATAGGTTATGACCCCTCATTGGAACGAGCTCGATGAGCTCGTTCCAACGAGGGGTCATAACCTATGTTATTGAGACAAAAATGAAAAAATAATGGAAATTAATTGGCCATTTTTGAGAATAGCTCTGGTCGGTTTTGACCGTTACACTGGGTAAAGGGTTAAAACTCTCTTCTACCTCAACCTTCTAAATTCCGGGAAAACTGTGCTTCTAAAATGCTCTGTAACAGAATATTGGTGCTTACAGAATGACACACAGTTAAATAATGCCTGAACTTTAATTCCTCATTTATCGATTATCCATTATTTATGTTCATTTTTTTCGTTTTTAACAAAAAACAGTGCAAAAGATATGTTTCAATTGCCAACTATTACACAGGTAGAATGAAAAAGGGCAAAATACAAGGACTTTCAAGGAGTCTGATGGATTTTCAAGCACTTTTCAAGTACATTTTCTGAATTGTCAAAATTCAAGGAGTAAGATTGAAATTCAAGGACTTTTCAAGGATGTGCACACCCTGACACTGATGTAAAAATACTGAAATTCCAATAGCAATTTATTTCCATAATACATCTAGGAATTTAACCAATTCAGTATTGCTTGACAAAGCTCAATGAGCTTTGTCAAGCAAGACTGAAATGGATAAATGTCTTTTGTGCATCATGGGAATTGCAGTTCAGTCCTTAAAATTTAATTTTGTCTTCAGAACAATCAAACAGTTTCAAGCTACCATTTCACTTACGGTCAAAGGGAGGTAACCCCACATTTATTATATGTTTTAAAGGACGAACCTCTCAAAAACCCACGCGTCTCCTATTATCGTGTTAAATTCAACGATGACCGTGTAAAAAAATCACCAAGGACTTTCTAGCGTCGAGATCAACACCTCGTTTGTTTAACAAAAATGTTCTGTGATTTTTTTTCTGTCGAGCTCTACGTACGATAAATGGATGAAACTGGCATCCTAACAAGTGGATACATATATTCAGAACGGTGCATGCATGATTATTTGTTTATTTATTGGGGTTTAACGACACTTTCGACAGCCAGGAGCACCCCGTGTTGGACAATTTTACGGATGGAGGAAGGCGGAGTACCCTGAGAGAACCACCGAACATCGGTGAGCAACTGTCAGACTCCCCAACGTTATAACTCCGCGTAAGCAGGGATAGCATTTAGCACTGGTTGAAGACAAGTGCGCCATCAACGTACAGTACACCTTAACACACAGCGCCACCGTGCACCCACGTGGGCGATCGAGATGAAACATAGTGGCTTGAAATTTTAATGTTTGAATATCAGTGAGAAGAGGGTTAACTGTGTTTTATGAATGAAGACCCCTCCCCGCCACCCCCCCCCCCCCTCTCCACGACTGTAGTTTATATATTACGCTGTTTAGTTCCACTAATTATTAGCTCCGCCTGACAAAGTCAGCAGAGCTTTTCTGATATCGAGTTGTCTGTCGTCCGTCCGTCCGTCTGTCGTCCGTCGTCAACATTTTGTTTGTCCGAGCCATAATTTCTTTACCACTGGATATTTTTTAACAAAACTTTATAACAGTATGTATTGTCAATAGACAGTGTGCCGTCAATCACAATAAGGTCTGTATCCATCAACATTATGGTCACAGACTACCTGGTCAAGGTAACACCAATGTATTTGTGTATTTGCCAAATTTTATCATGTTTTCAATTTTTGTCTAATAAACAAAGCTAATGCGCCTTCATAGAACAAGCTCAACAAACTTGTTCCAATGAAGGACCAAAAACTATGTTTTTGAGACAAAAAAATGATGATGTTGTCTGTTATCCGCGTTGGGTAAAGGGTTATCAGAATTATAGATTGGGAATCAAACGTTACCCTGTATATGGCTGCCCCTGAAAGTAGTTGCCCTGGGCGGAGCTATCTTGGCCGAGAGGCCTCTTGTGTTAATATTTTGATGTTTTCAATGTCAATTAAATACTTATTGATTGGAAAATCTTTAACTGGAGCTCAAAGGATATCATAAATGACAATCTTCACAAAAGGTGGGTGAACAAATAGCCCATAACAGCGTCGAATTCCGAACAGAATTAGACTTGATGGCCTGAGAGCTTGATCGAATAGCATTTCCAATGGCTGCGCGTGATACTGCACATCGTAAATTATCTCCCCCAAATATCAGGCGGTATTTTATATATAGGATATGCCTACTGTGCTATTGTGTACCAGTACACGCAGATATATATATACATTATCATAACCACGTGCATGTCCTGTAATTTGTATCAGATTCGAGGTCGTGTTTACAATCGGATCGCGACGAGCACTGACGGGCGATCCGATTGTAAACACGACCGCGAATCTCATACAAATTACACGACATGCACATGGTCATGACAATTAATTTATCTAACAGTCACGTTACATAAAGCCCGTTTCCCCCATTTTTCAGTTTAAATTGGGTTGAATTTGATCCAAATATGGAATTTCAGGAACTATATTTTAATGCGTAATAACGATGAACATTTATGATAGTGTGGTGTTTACCGGAAATTGAAAGTTGTTCAAATTCATGAAATACGTAGTGTACGGCGTCATCGTGCCCTCATGTAGACATCCGGGATAAAGTGCCTTGTCCAAGGATACAACGAGGGTCGTCCTGGACGGGGATCGTCCCGGACGGGGATCGAACCACTGAGCCACCGCGCTCTCTTATACAACTTTTACAATTGTATTTTCTAGAATTGTATTTTCTAGAATTGTATTTTCTAAAATTGTATTTTCTAATTATTAATTTAACTGACTAAAATGAATCATTAGCATTTTAAAAGATGTGGCAATTTGCCAACTGGCAAATTGCCACATCTTTGAAAATGCTAATGGTTCATTTCAGCACATTTAAAGTCATAACTAAAAAATACAATTCTAGAAATACAATTGTAAAAGTTTTATAGCATTGACCCCAAGTCGATTGGTGACTATTTCTTCTCTACTCGAATGTATGTGATATTCTGCTTTTATTGCACATTTAATATTGTATTTTTAAAGTTTCATCAAGACTCAAATACCCAAGATTCTTTCCCCGCATGCCAGCTGGAATTCATTTCATATGAGAGATACATAAAGTATGGATGGAGTTTTCAAACATTCGTCGCTGTCCTTTGTTTGGGTAAGGTCCCCTCAGAGTGTGTCAGGCTTATGTCAAAACGGTCTTACCCAAATCTCGACACTCAACTACCATACAGCGCACTACGTCAAAAAACTATCTTATCATTTCCTGTCTGACCGCCAGGCGCGGTCTGGGCCAAGAAAAGTTACCAGGAAATGCATCAAGTGAGCACCAGACCGGGAGAAAGTATTGAATTTTCGAACTGAAGGAATGCCGCTTCCTTGCATCTCAGTGATCAATGGAAGTCCACACAGAGGGCATTTTAATGGCATTTTTGTTTCGTTTTCATCGCTCAGTCGGCAAAATGGGGGTTCCGGAGGAGTACCGATCGGTAGGGCCATAATTCGGACCAATGGGAGAAAATTTTGATTTTACAAACTAAAAGATATGCCAATGGCAGTCCACATAGAGAACATTTCAATTTACCGACAATCTCTGCAATCAGATCTATTTCGCCTTTTGGTTATTTTCACGAAATTTTATTCACCAACAGGTAGGTGTTGGGTTACAGCTCTATCAATTTTTGGGGGCCAAAGGGGCACCCAATAGTTGAAGGGCCTACCGGGAATTTTTCCGGCGGACCATGCGGCCGTTCCGTCTCTGTCTGCCGATGTGATGCCATTCGAATTACTACTACTTATGTATCAGTCTCCTATAACTACACCACAATGTTTTGGGTGACATTTAAGTTGATTGTTAGATAAATTGCCTACTAGTGGGCTTTTTATGGATGCGTGACCGTAAGCAATGGCCTGGGCTAGAACACAGATCTGTACTAAATAACGCCTGGTACACAGGAGGAGATACATCACCTCTTGTGATGTGTTTCGGGTTTTGCAGAGATTCGTATTTTTCCCGAATTATACCAACGCATTTGGAATCAAATCGTATCAAATCAATGAAACAATTTCGAATCGAACTGGATGTAGAAACTTCACCTGGCCCAACTGGTAACTGTGATGAAAAAGTTAACATTTTACCTAACGAATGACCATATTCTCCTGCGGTAATTCACACAAATTGTGCAGCGGAAAAAAATATTTTTTTTCAGAAACGTTTCAACAAAACATATCATATGAACCCTCACTGGGACGAGCTCGTCAAGATCGTTCCCACGAGGGGGGGGGGGGGGGGCGTGACATGGTTTTGTTAAAAGATTGTGAAAATGTGAAAAAAATAATTAATAATTTAAATAACAAATTTGGATATCGTGTGCATTGGTTAAAGGGTTAACCCTCTGCACAGTGATGTCAAAATACAAAAGTTTTCAGCAGCAAATTTTTCCCACAATGCAACTGAGAATTTAAAAAAATTATATCTTGTTGACAGAGCTCATTGAGCTCTGTCAAAGAAGATATAATTTGTTAAATTTTTCATGCTGCCTGGGCAACATGGTGTCAGTGACGAATTTTTTTAAATACCACCACAGTGCTAGGGGTTAATTTAAAATTCATTGAAAGGTCCCCTGCGTTTCCTATAATGGCGAAACACTCAATACCGGCCAGTGCTATTCACAAAAATCTCCATTCAATGTTCATTATTTTTTCATTTTCATTTTTTGTCTCAAAAACATATTTTATGAACCATGATTTGAACTCGCCCATTGAGCTCGTTCCAACGAAGCACCATAAGTTATGTTTTGGATGCAAAAATAAAAAAAAACAATTATTCGAGAATTTTGTTTGCACGTGTCGTCTGCCTTTGGTGTTAGGTATAGGTTTGAGCGCAAAATGGACGGCAAGAAATAAAACATTTAAAAGTTTGTGTCTGCATATCAGCTTAAATCAAGATCGTCACATCATTTTCAGGGGATACTGAAGGGGCTGGGGATCCAAATTATGAAAAGGGCCATTTAAGGGACACTCTAAAATCGGTTGGCTTAAAAATCAACCCAAATCAACTGGGTTGACTGAATAGGAACCCAATTGTGTTCCTATTCACTCGACCCAGTCGATTTGGATTAATTTTTAGCCCAACTTATCTGAGAGCGTACAGAAAATGGTGATTTTTTACTAGGTAAGACATCGGTGTACCTTTATCTATAATTAATTTAAACAATATTGTTTCCAATATTATCAGGAAGAAGTCTGCATTGTACAATTGCCCATACGTGCTGGTCCAGCGAAAAACTGATGGCTCAACAAGCAAATTTGTAGTTAATGGACCACGGATTAACTGTCCAGTAATACAAACTGCAAATTTTTTTGTTGGGTCCTCAGATTTCTTTTGAACTAGTGGATAAGTATGTGGCCAGGTGCCAAAATGGACGGCAATAAACAAAACACTCAAGTATTTTTAAAAATAAATAATATAATACCCCATTTACAGAGAACAATATCTATCATGGGATGTGGTGGGAGAGATTTCCTTTCTCCCCCCCCCCCCCCAACTGCATGTGTAACATACGTCTGCCCAGGGTGAGATAGCAGGGAGAGACAGGTGTATCCCACCCCACCCACGTGACGTTATTATGACGTTATGCATATCGTATCAGTTTCTTGCTTCCAACTAATTCATACTGACGTCATCAGAATGCCGTGTGATCAAAGTTTGATGCTCTAAAACTCTTTAAACCCCAAGATGCCACCGTTCCTGATCGATTTCGTGGTATATACCTCTACATAACTTTTGCATGCTCTTTCCGATGGTGTCATTAGTTTTTCAAAACAACGAATACCAAATGAGTTGATTATATCAGCACGTGACCGCCGATTACCTCTGGCTAACGTAACCGCTGTATGGTGAGTGGGGGGGGGGGGGGGGGAGAAAAATAATCCCTGATGGGTACGGGTGTGGGATGGCAAAATCTCACCCTCGGGACAAGATATTTGGTCCAGACACTCGAGCCGAGTGTCAGGACCAAATATCTTGTCCCGAGGGTGAGATTTTCCCATCCCACACCCGTACCCATCAGGGATTATAATATTCTTCACTCAACGATTTACTGTCCGTGAATAAGTGAAAGCTTGGGCATGAGTTTCTCATGGTGACTGACAGCTAGACTACCACACAAGGTCACTTAACAAAACAAAAAAAAAATGTTATCAGCCGAGTATATTCTTATTTAAAATCGTATTAAAACAATTAACACATATATACAAACATATTCAATGATTTTTACAGTTAACCTGTTTGCTCTCTTGGAAGTAATGTGCTTAAAGTTTTCAGTTAATTATTGTCAACTTATCTTTTCACAATTGTCCTCGGATATTTATCGCTGTCGGAATCCAGATTTGTATCCTTTCCATTTTTTGTTTTCCTTGGCTGAATACCTTCCGTTTTTCTTATTTTATGCTGGTCCCTTTCCATCAAATGTCAAAGGTTTGTGTCGTTAAATAAAATGTGGTCCCAATCCAACCAGCGAAGACAAGGCCGTAACTCCCAATGGGCTGTAGCTGCTCAAAAGACTGTTGGGCCGGAGTGTGCTGTCCAAGAGGAAATATCCAAAAGCGTTGCCCCTTGGCGACTGATTCTGGTTGAACAAGTTATTGGCCATTATAATCTTGAACAATGCATCTGTAGTCAATACAGCTTTGGTAGGTGTCGCACAGATAAGACACAGAACGCCGAGAAAAAGTAGAACCTTGTTCATGTTGATGGGTTTGTCAAAAGTCAGCGTGATAGTGCTTTACAGTTTGTCCGTTTGCTGTGCTTATATTGTCTTTTGCTTGGGAGAGGTCAAGTTACTGGCCAATATATCACAAGTGATTTATGCGACATTTATTAATCTTTCCTCCTGGAAGAAATGTCCATCAATAATAAACACTGTATTGTTCAACTCCGGCCATCGATTAGTGAACATTGCTAGAGGGCATGTGGCTATCCACTATTGTTTTAAAATTTCAGTTTCTCTTTGTTACACCTCGGTGAAATGCAATCAAAATAGAGGGCGCGGTCGGAAACAGTAGAAAGCTGTGACGATGTTTCGTCCTTTGAGAAAAAATAAACGCACTATCTCCGTCATGTTCTTGTAGTGTAAGGAAAGGCTGGGGAGGTAGGAGTTGAATTTCATTCATTTCCTACAGTAAAGGGAGATACTGGATTATCACTAAACGACAGCAGGGAGGGGGGGGGGGGGGGGGATTTGTCATCCAGTTGATATTTACATTGTCTTAGGACCAAGTACAAGAATCATTAGCTCCTTTTGAGCCCGTGAGCCACTGGGTGGTACCTAGTGGTTCTCGAGCTGAACAGTTACTTATGCTTCTTGTCATTTAGACTCTTTAACAATCTTCCACTCCTTGCTTTAGTAGTACAGTGGAACCCTGTTAATTGAATAGCCACTTTGCCAATGAAAATTATCCAATTAACAGGAGTATACAATTAACAGGGATTGTGTCACTTTCTTGTATTCTGGAGATAAACTTAGCATACATTCTATTATATCTTGTTTGACAGAGCTCCATGAGCTCTGTCAAACAAGATATAATAGATTAAATGCCTATATTGGATGTACTGAAGCCAAATAGGTCAAAAACCAAAGGAAAACTGGGGAGAGTCCGGGTAATTTTTCGACATTTTACAAGAGTTTTTATTCAATTTACAGAAGGTTACTCTGTAACCTATATTCAATTAACAGGTGAAATGTGTACTGGAGGTATGGTAAATGGTTTTGTGTTGGGAAATTATATTCAAATAACAGGGATATACAATTAAGAGATATCCAATTAAGTGGGCTCCACTGTACAGTGGGACCCTATTGATTGAATCCCCACTATGACAGTGAACAATATTCAATTAACAGGAGTATTCACTTACTAGTAACAGAAATTTGCCTATATTCCTCTAATAAACTGAGCATATAATGTATTATATTCTGTTATTTCCCCCACTAGAAGACTAATTTTGAGAGTTTATTTCGAGCAATTCAGCAAGTATTTTTCCTTTCTGTAGAGGTATGACGGTCTCCAAGAAGGCAATTATGATTTTGTCAGCAAGAGAGTTTGCCAATAAGTTCTCATATATACTAAATTGTTATAAGAGAGACATTGTGGTGTGTTACAGAACGAAGCAGTGGCGTAGCCAGGGGGTGGGGTAGAGTCATGCCCCCTAAAAATCACAGTGGCCCCCCTCAAATTGTTAAAATTAAAGCACCAGAGTGTCCCAGATTCATTCTCAGGATATTGAATTTTCAAAATTTTCTCGGGCTATTTCCTCCGAATCCCCACCAATGGGAGGGAGATACCGTAGGCCTGAGGTAGGGTGGGATGAGTATGGCCCTCCCATTTGTGGGGGGTTCATTCAGGCGAGCCCTTCGAACTCCTACCAATGGGAGGGCACTACCTACCCCATCTCAGGCCTGCGGCCTTCAGATATGCCTGTGGCACATATCGACCTGGTGTCGGAAACCGGGGCTTTGTCGTTGAGGGGGGAAAAAGATTCACGCCGCGTATTCATCCAAAACTCAAGGAGTGTTGCCTGAATCGGTGCGTGAACGTATGTCTCACCGTGACGAACCCGCCGGTTTACCTTTGCTGGGGTGGTTCTTATCCTGAAGGGTTAATAACTTTTCCTCGAAAAGCATAAATCAACAGGGGTTCACCGAAAACGACAATTTTAATACATATATATATATAAAAAATAAATATGATAATTGGTGACTTACATGGAATCCAAAATAATAAGAAAACAAAACGTCAATCACCCCCTACCCACACAGTTTTTGAGTCACTTGCGGGCCCGCATTCTCTGTTGTCGATGTTTTTTCCTCCTTTTCGCTGGTGTTTGTCACTAGGTCGCCTCTTCGCTTCACCCTTTCACTGACGTCGCGCGGTCACTAACGTATTGTCATCTTATGGGACGCCTTTCCTCCAACAAGCGACGGGATGTCACTCTACCACTGCCGTCGCACGGCCATTAGCTTATTGTCACTTTACTTGACGCTTTTCGCACAAGCAGTCGCCACCAATGGGTTTAAATTCTCCCTTACATTTGTCTCAGAATAATAATGTTCATACAGGCAAAGCCTACTCTGCCTATGTATTGCTTGCCTTCTAAAACAGGTAATGCCGTTTACCTAAATGCAAATTAGGTCCCTGAGCTCGTACTTCCTGTTTCTGATCCTATTCTCATATATGGCCACCGACTTGGCCCGCGACTGCTCGCATTCTAAATCACAACGTGCCTATACTTTCGCACCGATGCGGTACCTCCTCTAATCTATAGCATGGGACATCCCCACCTACACGCAACGACCCACAGCCTTACACATCTTCAGACTGGAATTGGCTGGAATGATTTTTTCGAGAAACCCCCCGATATTTATTTCCATAGCCAGAACATTAATTGCTTCTCTTGAACTTGGCCGCTTAGATCTATCTTAATTTAATACTCGCCTTAAAGTTCCTTTGAAAGACTTGAATTTTGGTATCTCCGTGACATTTGGTGATAGGATAAATGCGTAATATGGGTGTGTGTCCAGAACATGTGTGATGCACTGTTCTCCAACAATTAGTTATTAACTGGCCATAATTACATAGATAAAGATTTGCAGGAGAATATTGTCTCTCTTACTATTGATCTGTTATCAGATAGCCTAAGTGACGTTCAACAAGTGCGCCATAATGGACATTAAATTTCATACTTCATTTAGCAGCTCGTGAATTATTGCTGATCTGACGAATCGGTTTTCGGGGTCCGTCATATACCTATCTTTACGTTTTATGTTTAACCCAGTCAGAAAGATTATCAAAAATATTTACACTTTTAAGCAAGAAAATCGCAACTTTTAGCTACCACCTTGACAACTGGCACCCCTAGGGGTTGATACAAACTTTTTTCCGAGTTTTGGGGTACAAATTAAGTTGATTGTTAGATAAGAATATTGCACACCAGACATTCCATATGCAAAGGACAACTTTTTGGCGAAATATTGACTCGTATAATCATAGCTTACATTTCAGTTCAGTGGTATGTATTAGAGAGCTAACTCTTCTTCCCGGATATGATGTGACCCTGGCTGTTGAAAGCGCCAAACAAACAAACAAACAAACAAACAAACAAACAAACAAACAAACAAACAAACAAACAAACAAACAAACAAACAAACCATTTCTCCAACGTAACCGGTTCTATGGTCAGAGCGTTTCACAAAAATCACCATTCACATGTTATTAATTATTCAATTTTTGCCTCTGAAACATAACTTATGACCCTCATTGGAACGTGCTCGTTTAGATCTTTCCAGTGGGGCTTATAAGTTATGTTTGTCAAGGAATAAATGTACATTTTTTAGTTGTTTTAAGAATTTTTGTGCAAGTGTCGGTCCATATGCGTGTTAGGTAAAGGGTTAATATCCAGCTTGTCATGTGAATACATTAATATATCCAGTGTACCACGTAATGGCTACAGAGTGGAAATATTCCTTGGTTTACCTTAGAGTTCACAAACTGGTTGAGTACCATCCATACACAGAACGACACAGGTGTGCGAATGGGTTAATCGATATGGCACGACTGCCAGCGCGGAAGGATAAAACGAGAGGTCACCTTCACGTCTATAAAAGCCGTTTTTAGAAGGACACTCAGCAATTCATTTGACAACTCAACGGACGAACCATCAACAAAAAGAACACATTTTATCGCCAACCAAATTTGCAAATTTGTTACTTTATTCAGCTATCTCTAGCGATTCAAATTGTACTTGCGGTGCACGATTTGTAGAAAATTCCAGTGAAATTTCGCTTCCATAGTTCGTCAACGATTTCCATTTGGCACAATTGTGCGGAACGGATTTTAATTTTCTGCAAGGTTTAGTGTTGCTGTAGATGGGGATTTCACAGAACAGACGTGCAATAAATTATTTTATCATATGACTCGTCCATTTTGTTCACTTTAAAACATTTGATATTTTGTTTTCATATTAATCAGTGATAAATAAAACCTTTCGTCAATTTCATTGGTCAATTTCAAAACTAGACAATTTGATTGGCTGAACAAAATACAACTGGGCCACATTTTCATAATTTGTATAATTAGAGTTGGGAGCTTTAATTGGTCAATTTCAAAAGTGGACAATTTGATTGGCTAAACAAAATACAACTGGGTCACATTTGCATAATTTCAGTAGGGAGAATTTACGTTACGTGTCCTATTTAGGGTGGGTTATATTGCATTTATCTTTTACCGAACGTAACGGCAAAAACCATCTCGCGCAATACAAGAAAAACGCCATTCATTTTTTTTTATATTTTCTCTTTTTGCTTCCAAAACATAGGTTATGACCCCTCATTGGAATGAGCTCGATGAGCTCGTTCAATGAGGGGTCATAACCTATGTTTTGGAAGCAAAAATTGAAAAGTTTTAGTTATACGAGGATGTTTTTTCCAAGTGCCGTCTGCAACTCAAGTTAGGTGATGGGTTAAAAAGTCATACTAAGTGGCTAATTTGTGCGTGTGTGTGTCATATGATAAATAGAATATGAAATGAGTGTTTTTCTCGTATAATATTTATGAAACTCGTCCGAATTTTCCGTTTGGGCTTGCCAGAGGCTCGCCAAAACGGAAAATTCTTAGACTCGTTTCATAAATATTATATGAGAAAAACACTCATTCCATATCCTCTATATATGATTCCAGTTTGTTTGGTTGATTAATTGCTTCATGAAATGGATTATTTGTTTATTATGGTTTAATGACACTTTCAACAGCCAGGATCATAAGCAGGAATATCCGGAGAACCACCGAATCGCAAGGAGAAACTGTCAGACTCTCCTATTTACCAACCCGCACAAGCAGAGTTAGTAGCGGTTAAAGACAAGTACATGGCGCTACCCCCCCCCCCCCCCCCCACAACGTGGGCAGTCAGGATTAAGTTTCTTGTCCAAGGACACGGTGTAGATGGCGCCGGTCAGGATCGAACTGTAGATCTTTCGGTTTAATGTCCTATGCCCCAATCAATGGGTCGCGGTTCTCCCGTTATAGTGCTGAATCATTTCTTCTGTGTATGTGATACCGGAAGTGTTAGTGCAGTTTCTTGTAAGGTAAAACCTACAACACAAAGATATGAATCAGTTGCAAAGATGATGCATTGTACCTGTATATTTGTACTGCAAGCACACAATAATATCAATATAATTTATTCACTTTGAAGTGCCGTTGAGCATTATATAGCAATATATGGTGTCACCCCACCGCTACCCTCCCAGAGTACTGACGGCCTTTTACACATTCCTGAATTATCAGTAGTGAAGTCCATCAACGTCCAGAGGGAATGGAAATGTTACATGCTTTTTTCTGAATTCAATTATTCAATCACACGGGGTGATATCCAAAAATAACTGATGTTGTTATCCTTTGCCATCGATGAGTAACCACCGTCATGTGATTCTATTCACCACAGGTGAGAATTTTGCTAAATATTCAGGAGCCAATACTATAAAACTTTTTTTTTATTACATTCCTCAGTTCGTTTTGCATTGAATTTAATGTTGATTAAAAAGTGGTAATGTCACGAGTGAATTGCGTCACATCAATAGTAACTGTGGAACGACTGACGTATATAAGCCACGCCCCCACCGATGTGTTGATGTTTTATTTTCCAGCCCCACATCAGTTAATTAAAATGAATTTTCCTTCTGAATATTTTTAAAAATCCTTTCTTTCCTCTACGAACAGGTTCGTTAGCACAGTTGACAAAATTCAAATAGAAATGTTTTATCTTATGGCTGAATGCCATTCCCCAAATGTGACTGGAACGCCACATAAAATATCAAAATATCGAACGAAAGTCACAAAAATAAAACTGGGCCATTTCCAATCGAAGATTTGACACAGAAAGTGATGTATTCATACGCGCTAATTTCAGAAGTATTTCAGAGTTGCATTTGCGAATATTTTCTGTTGAATTATTTTTAATGAAAGTCATTTTGGTCTAAAATGTCATTTACTAAAGAGAGTGTCCCATTCTTACGGCAAGTTACGGTGTATAATTCGCCTCGAGACAGGACTATTTCGTATTTCCTTTCTGCTAATTTTAGAAATGTTTCCACGTTTACACTAAATTGGATTATATCTGACAATAGTTTGGGTTGAATTATTATAGTAAAATACCTCTTTATTCCAAATATCATGTAATAAACAGAGTAATCAATTTGTTTTGAGCGTTACGGTAAATAATTCATCGAGAGACGGAACGTGAGTAAATCACTCGGGCTACGCCCTCGTGATTTACTCACGTCCCGTCTCTCGATGAATTATTTACCGTAACGCTCAAAACAAATTGATTACTCTCTATACAATTATATTATGTAGAATTGTATTTTCAAGTAATGACTTTAAATGGGTTGAAATGAATTAGTATCATTTTCAAAGATGTGGCGATTTGCCAACTGGCAAATTACCATATCTATTAAAATGCTAATGATTAATTTTTTTTTCAGTTATATTAATAGGTAGAATCTGCAATTCTAGACAATACAATTGTAAAAGTTTTATAGTTTTGTCTCCCGATCTCGTATTGTAGCCTCGAGTGAGTTGTGAACTCGCACATTGATTGAGAATCTTTCATCAAATGAGCTGTGTGAATGGAGTAATGTTATATGCAAAGGGGAACGGTTCGTAATGTGTTACACCATTTATAACAAGCTTGATAAAGATTACATCCTGACTTCATTGTCTTTTTGGGGCATGCCAGCAATATGAAGCACCTGCTGTAACAATGGATTAGATGTTCAAGTAACGTCACTTGAATACTTCTGGCCAACTGAGTATACCCGAGTCCGTGCGTTTTGTTGTCTGAACAAAGGACAGGCTGTGAGTGAGTTACCAACCTCGCTGCCCGTGTTTCATGAATCTGAACAAGCTGTCTCGAGCAATAACACCTCCCTGCTGCGGTGTCAATCAACGTACGGGACTTGTTGTTCAAATTCGTGAAATACGCCCAGGAGCCAATACTATACAACTTTTATTTATTTATTGGTGTTTAAGGTCACATTCTTATGCACAATGGCTAATCGTGAACGTGACAGTTTTACGGGTGGAGGAAGCCGGAATACCCAGAGAGAACCACCTCGCATCAGCTCCTCAACATTCTAACTCTGTTCAAGCTCCGCTCATGCATGCTTACAGCGTTTGAAGACATGTGCGCCACCGACGTGCAGTACGCCTTAGTACACGGCGCCATCGTGCACCCATGTAGGCAACCGGGATAAAGTGCCTTGCCCAAGGATACAACGCGGGTCGTCCCGGACGGGATCGAGCTCGGGACCTCTAGCATAGAAGTCCAACAGTCTACCACTGAACCACCGCGCTCCCTTATACAACCTTTACAACTGTATTTTCTAAAATTGTATTTTCTACCTATTAATATTATTGACTAAAATGAATCATTAGCATTTTAAAAGACATTAGAGCTGTAGGTTAACCGAAACCGAACCGAGGTTTTTAGGGTTTTTTTTTAAAACCGAAACCGAAACCGTCGACATCCCGTAATCTAAGGTTTTTCGTTTTTTATTAAATACGCTCTTGCTGCAGAAATTCACAGAATGTAGCCATCCCAGAGTAGTGAGAGTACCCAGACACTGCCAATGGCTGTCTGGGTTTTATTAAATACTCTCTTGCTGCAGAAATTCACAGAATGTAGCCTTCCCAGAGTAGTGAGAGTACCCAGACACTGCCAATGGCTGTCTGGGTATTATTAAATACTCTCTTGCTGCAGAAATTCACAGAATGTAGCCATCCCAGAGTAGTGAGAGTACCCAGACACTGCCGATGGCAGTGTCTGGGTACTCTCACTACTCTGGGAAGGCTACATTCTGTGAATTTCCGACATTTCAGTTTAGTTGTGCTTGCGGCTTTCCTCAAGTTGTGTGTAGGTGTCAGACCTCGAAAAATGGCCAAACACATTAAAAGTTCGGTATATTTCGGTAATTATTATATTGGCCTTCCTGATTCTTCATGTATTATAGCTTATTTCGGGCATTCATTGAGTTTCACTCAATTTGCCTGCCATTCAGTTATGACTCGGGACATAAGAATGAGTTTTATTGAATTTTATTTGGCCTCATGAACAAACCGAAAACCGAACAGAACCGAGGTTTTACTCCACCTGAAAAACCAAAACCGAAACCGAACAAGAAATTTAAAAACCTACAGCTCTAAAAGACATGGCAGTTTGCCAACTGGCAAATTGCCACATCTTTGAAAATGCTAATAGTTCATTTCAGCACATTTAAAGTCATAACTAGAAAATACAATTCTAGAAAATACAATTGTAAAGGTTTTATAGCATTGACCCCAGGTCGATTGGTAACTATTACTTCTCCACTCGAATGCATGTTGTGTTCTGTTTTTATTGCACATTTAATATTGCATTTTTAAAGTTCCATCAAGATTCAAATAGACAAGATGCATAGCCTACATGCCAACTGGAATTCATTTCATATAAGAGATACACAAAGTATGGATGGAGTTTTCAAACATTGGCCGCTGTCCATATTCACGGCGCGATCCAGCGTCAGTTTGTTTGGGACAGGTCCTTTCAGGATGTGCCAGGCTTATATCAAAACGGTCTTACCCAAATCTGAACACCCAACTACCATACAGCGCACTACGTCATTTATCATTTCCCGTCTGGCCGCTGTGATGCCATTCGAATTACTACTACTTATGCCTCAGTCTCCTTCAACTACACCACAATGCGGTACTGTGATTGTATCTGGTCGCGACGCACCCACACCTTCGCGTCAAGAATTCACAGATAACATATTAAAAAATCCAGACAAAAGGGTCTTATGCAAACGTTTTTTTTCGAGTCTTTTGGTGCTAATTAAGTTGATTGTTAAATAATGCTGTGGTCTCTTGCCAACTGACCCCTTCAATTTTATTACCCTTGTGTACTGCTGACTTAAATGAATTCCATGCACCACTTCTGTCTCTGCCCTTCCACTACACTATCATCTGCTAGCGCTACTACTGCCAGTCCATACCATCTCTATATCATATAACGTCTTTCTTCATCCGCTACCTTTACTGCATTCTGTCTGTACTACTACAAGTTACAAGCAGTTAGCCACAATTGCTGCTGCATCCACCTCTATCAATATTAGCCGCCCTGCCGCTACCAAATAGTAACGTCTCCCACTACGAATCCGTACAAAGTAAATAAGTTCCCATTACTTCTTCAGGGCGATACGAGTGTGATCTCTGATTACAAACTCTCTACATATACCGCAACACAAGCAGCACATACAAGATGTGCCCGCATGCTAGAACACAATGCGCGCGCAACACGTGCCACATATGCGCACATATGGCTATCTCGGGACTCGTGGATCCCATTGTTTGGGAACTTAATTATTTATTTATTGGTGTTTAACGGCACTTACAACACCCAGTGTCAAATGTGTTGGGCAGTTTTGCGGGTGGAGGAAGTACCGGAAGAGAACCATCGATCAGAAGCTAGTAACGTTTGAGGACTAGCTGGGAATAGTGGACACTAATAAGGAACGCTGTTTTGGGACTAGTGGGACCACTGAGAACTAGTGGGGACCACTTTCTTGGGAAAAAGGTATGTTAATCAGTGTCGGCGATACTGTTCCTGATTGACCCGCGACTGTCGTAGGAACACTCACCCTCTACCGACTACCACACCTGATAGTTTCACTTCTACTGACTTCTGTTTCTGTTACAACTGTTAGCTGAATGGCGACTGTACTCCTCCTGCTTCAATAACTGCTGTTACCAGAGTGTTCACTTAGACTACGATCTTCTACCCATATCACTGCTAGGCCCACCACTATATAGAGCTGTAGGTTAACCGAAACCGAACCGAGGTTTTTAGTTTTTTTAAAAACCGAAACCGAAACCGTCAACATCCCGTAATCTAAGGTTTTTCGTTTTTTATTAAATACTCTCTTGCTGCAGAAATTCACAGAATGTAGCCATTCCAGAGTACTCTCACTACACTGGGAAGGCTACATTCTGTGGATTTCCGACATTTCAGCTTAGTTGTGTTTGCAGCTTTCCTCAAGTTGCGTGTAGGTGTCAGAACTCGAAAAATGGCCAAGCACAATAAAAGTTCTGTATATTTGGGTAATTATTATATTGGCCTTCCTGATTCTTCATGTACATGTATTATAGCTTATTTCGAGCATTCATTGAGTTTCATTCAATTTCACTACCATTCAGTTATGACTCCGGACATAAGAATGAGTTTTATTGAATTTTACTTGGCCGCATGAACAAACCGAAAACCGAACCGAACCGAGGTTTTACTCCACCTGAAAAACCAAAACCGAAACAGAACAAGAAATTTAAAAACCTACAGCTCTACCACTATACTACGTCCACAACTTACAACTTGTGGCAATGCAGTCGGTTCTACTAGCTGATTGATGCTACTGTCCATTCGATCTTTTATACAACAACTTCTTTTTGCTTGTAACACGATTGCTGACCACTATCCGACGTAGTACCAGTACTATTATCTATGATTTTAGCAGTCCTTTGACAGCATGCCCCATGGTTGATTTTGGTCCTAATATACAATCGGAATAAAGAAATCCATATTTTTTTCTGTGGTAGATATTTCAAACGTGTTATGGGTGATTATTTCATTGTTTGGATTTTGATGTAAATTCTTCTTTGCTGATTAAATTTTGACGACTTTTGTTGTCTTAACACAGATGGCGTTTGCGTGGATAACGTTCAAACGTGGGTACCCTACGCCATTTCCTGACCAACATCAATAGCGGATGTGCCCACCCCGGGCGTCAGTCCCTGCTCTAATTCTCCTTTCCATTGACCCCATTAATTTGTTTATTGTCCTCTGTGGGATGTTATTCCACTCCTGAAGAAGGGCCTGCTTGAGCTGAGCGACGTTGTGTGGGACATTAACGTGCTTCCTGACCTTCCTGTCCAGCTCGTCCCACAAATGCTCGATCGGGGACAAATCTGGACTCCAGGGTAGACAATCGAGAACGGGACATTGTTTTGGTTGAGGATGTCACCACAAACCCTAGCAACGTGCGGCCTCGCATTATCCTGCTGCAACGTAAGGTTACACGCATGGATAAGTGGAAGGACATGAGGCATGATGACCCGATTCCGATATCTTACGCTGTAAGATTATCCTGGATGACCACGCGAGCTGTTTTTAATGAGAAATCCCCCTAAAAAAATCCCAAAATCCCATAACAGAACCCCCCCCCCCCCCCGAATCTTAACTCACGCGTCAGAATATCGCACACCTCGACGTTCAAAGCAACGATGTCTCCAGTGGGCCAAGTGAAACCGATTTGGTGCATGTGCCCGCAGCCATTACAATCGACGTTGAGGTCGCCTGGGTGTAAGTTGCGGATCAACGTAGGGACGTCGTGGCCTTAAACTGAACTCCCGCAACCGATTCCTAACTGTTCTTGGACACCCTCGGCGACCATGAGTACCATGACTCGCCGCCTCCGTCGCCGTCTGAAATCGGTTACGGAGACGCGAGAGACGTATGCCTCTATCTTGACATGGCGACATAACGCGCAGACGTCCTCTCCTGGGACGGTCAGCTAATCTTCCTGTGGCTCTGAGACGCCCAAATAAACGGGCTATCGTTGACTCATGGACGACGAGACGTTCTTATTGGCCTTGCATCATTAGATCAACAGCCCTACCCCTATCAACTTCGGACATTCGCGACATTCTGCTTTTCAATCGAGTTGAAATGAAATGTTGGCAATCGATGGTGTACTGTTCAAAACTTCGATTTGGTATGGCTTTCATGTTCATAGCACGTGGGAGTGCCCCGGATGCAAGCTTTGTTGAAACAATCTGTTAAAAGAATACAGCGTCGCACATGGCCATGGTTGGCTGAATTTTAACCGAATACTCTTCAGACAATACACCGAGGTAGCAATGTGTCAAATTTTATCACATGTGGTCTACGGATAAAAAAATTATATTACCAAATCTGAACTTGCGTTTCTTTTATCCGTCAGTGTAGTTGAACACAGTCTGTCTCAACAGATCGGTTGCAGTGTTGGTCAGGAATCCCTTTTGCAGTATCTATTTCTGGGTAGGGCTGCAGCACTCTTTGTCTCATATGTGTATGAAACGGCGTACACCTTTTCTGTAAGTCATCTCTGGGGGATTCTGGAGTTTTCCAATGCACTCAATACATTTAGAATGGCTGGTTTAACCCTTTACCAAACGTAACGGCCAAAACCTGCCAGCGCTATTCTCAAAAATCGCTTATTAATTTTCATTATATTTTCATTTTTTGTCTCAAAAACATAGGTTATGACTCCTCGTTGGAACGAGCTCGTCGAGCTCGTTCCAATGAGGGGTCAAAACCTATGTTTTTGAGACAAAAAATGAAAAAAAATAGTTATTCAAGAATTTTTTTGCAAGTATCGTCTGTTTTTCATGTTAGTCAAAGGGTTAACATATTAACTTGCATACATTCAGTAAATTGATCTCTTATATGTTCTTTTCTTAAGTTACTCTGTTTTAACCACAAATTTTCGGCCACTTGACCTTTATCAAGTGGAATACAATCAACGGTAGCTCACTAAGTGAAATCCACCCTTTTCTTATTAAAACAGTAAAACACACACCTTCTTAGCGTATATATTCATTCGATCTCTTACAGTTTTTTTATTGATTGTTTGATCACCAACAATAAGATTATCCATCTGCATTCTGATGAAAAAATAAAAAAAAACATCAACCAGCAAATATTTCCCATCATGCAACAATGAATTTATCCAATTCAATCTTGTCTGAAACAGCTCAGTGCTCTCTGTCAGTCAAGACTGAATTGGTCAATTTCCTAGTTCCATTATGGAAAGAATTTGCAGGCTGAGATTTTGATATTTCAATATCAGTGTGCGGAGAGTTAAGATGGAAAAAATATTTTAACGATAGTTAACTCTCATCGATAACATAGTGTTTTAAAGGGATGCAGTAGTCCAGAGCGTAACGCGTTACGATCGAAGCCCAGTGGTTGTAGGTTCCAATCCCAGTGGAGGAAGTTCAACGCGTTCAACCCGGTGTGCATAAATTGTTGCGTGAAGAAAAAAATGGTAGTAAACGAGCAGACGATATAAAGAGCAAAAAATCTGAAGCGAGGATCGGTAATAATTTAATCCAACAGCTCTGTCGAGCTGTTGGATTAAATTATTACTGAATATCCCAGCAAACCAGGATGGTTTCGCCCATTTCGTCGTTAACAGTATTGACTGAAATGAAATTATACTCCCAAGAGCGCCAGTGTTGAAAGGGTTAATGCAATGCCAGCGTAGATTCAACCCACACTGTTCCACCATAGCGCCATGTTCAGGGATGGTGCTACGTTTGTTCTATCGGGTGGGGATGTAGAAATATCTGTCCTGTGTGCAGTGATGACTGTCCTCGTTCAAGAATCCTTCTGTCTCAACAGATCAAGAGCTCGGCAAAATTATTTGAACACCCTGTATATAGTGTGTACCCTACTTCAGTTTATCATATGACTCGTCCGTTTTGTTCACTTTAAAACATTTGATATTTTGTTTTCATATTAATCAGTGATAAATAAAGCCTTCCGTCAATTTCATTGGTCAGTTTCAAAACTAGACAATTTGATTGGCTGAACAAAATACAACTGGGCCACATTTTCATAATTTGCATAATTACAGTTGGGAGCTTTCATTGGTCAATTTCAAAACTGGACAATTTGATTGGCTGAACAAAATACAACTGGGCCACGTTTTCATAATTTGCATAATTAGAGTTGGGACCTTTCATCGGTCAATTTCAAAACTGGACAATTTGATAAAATACAACTGGGTCACATTTGCATAATTTCAGTAGGAGAATTTACGTTATCTGTCATATTTAGGGTGGGTTATATTGTATTAATCTTTTACCTAACGTAAAGGCAAAAATCGCCTCACGCAATACAAGAAAAACGCCATTCATTTTTTTTTTTATATTTTCACTTTTTGCTTCCAAAACATAGGTTATGACCCCTCATTGGAACGAGCTCGTTCCAATGAGGGGTCATAACCTATGTTTTGGAAGCAAAAAATGAAAATTTTTAGTTATACGAGGATGTTTTTTTCCAAGTGCCGTCTGCAACTCAAGTTAGGTGATGGGTCAAAAAGTCATACTAAGTGGCTAATTTGTGCGTGTGTGTGTCATATGATAAATAGAATATGAAATGAGTGTTTTTCTCATATGATATTTATGAAACTCGTCCGAATTTTCCGATTGGGCTCGCCAGAGGCTCGCCCAAACGGAAAATTCTTAGACTCGTTTCATAAATATTATATGAGAAAAACACTCATTCCATATCCTCAATATCTGTGATGGGTCGCTCAGGGTGCTCCGAAAAGTCAACCGAAGAATATCATAAAATAAATGAGTGGTTCTACTGTGGAGTTCACCCAGTGTGCTCCGAAAAATTAACGAGGGAATTTCCAAACTACGATACGAGTAACAAGAAGAATGAATACGACAATGAACTTAAAAATATATTAGAATACATAGCAGTTTCTTCATCAAACAAATCAGAATAAAATTTGTAAAAAGATAAATACATGTTTTGTAAAAACTTTTTTATTGTAAGTGAGGGTAATGTATAATTTCCATATTTAATTACATATTACAATTAAGTGGGTTGTAATTAGATTTTCATTCACCAACGCCACAACCAATTTATAATTAATTACCATCTTTTGTCAACTGTCATCGATAACATCATGTTTGCAGTCTTGTCTCTTGATGTTTAACATTCTCATAACCTATATTTCTTGTGCAATGTTTGGTATATTGGTAGTTGTATTTCCACCAGAGCATATATTGACTCCTTTAGGCCACACAAAATAAATTAATTGATTCTCAGGCATTTTTTTTTCAAATTAGTGAGGGATGGCGGGAGAGAGTGTTTTATTTTGAATTTTTATTTTTCTGTTGCAAAAAGTGAGCAAACATGGAGAGGATTTCGGCTGTTTTTTTACACACAGAAATATGGAAAGGGCATACAAATAAGTTCATTTTTAATTTGAAAAATAAAACATTCCTCTAAAAACAACCTGCGTACTGCAATTCAAGGGCTTCATATTCTTTCGATGCTTTTCATATTATCTTTGAAATTAAAGTATTTAATGTATGGGAATGGATTTGCCTCGTTACAATTTATGGAAGAGTGCCTAAAGGCACTGTCCCATAAAATGTAACAGGGGGCGCGGTGGCGTCGCGGTAACCGGTTCTCGTCAGATTACCGAAGTTAAACAACGTCGAGCGCGGTTAGTAGTTGGATGGGTGACCATTTCAGCGACTGATTCGGGCTCCCGCGTAGTGTCCTTGGGCAAGCCACTTAACCCCGATTACCTACATGGGGGCACGATGACGCTGTGTACTAAGGCGTACTGCTCGTCAAAGGTGCGCATGTCTTCAACCAATTTATCCCTGCCTGTGCCGCGGTGCAGAGTTACGATGTTGGAGAGCTGCCAGCTGCTCGTCGTTGTTCGGTGGTTCTCTCCGAGTAGTCCGGTTTTCCCCACCCGTAAAAATGTCACCGTCATGATATGGCCCTGGCTGTTAATGTGTCGTTAAACCCTAATTAAAAAAAAAAAATAAATAAACTGTAACAAGGCAAACACTTTGGAGTCGCACCTAAATAAATATGCATCAATCAAAAAATGTAAAAAGTTTCGGATCTCTCTGAGTTTGTACTAATATTGGAAGTCACTGAAAGGCAATAAAAAGGGCCAATGAGGGGGTTCAGGGTTCAAATGCAATGAGAGTTTTCCTGAGAATCAAAACACTATTGTTAGCCTCAATTCGTGATTGTGCTCAGGCACGTAACCAGAGTCTGTCTTTTGGGGGGCACAAAAAACGTAAATAATTCTTCACACTTTACAACATTCATAACTTTACGACACTTGCAAACAAAATTCTTGAATATATAATTTTTTTCATTTTTTGTCTCAAAAACATAGGTTATGACCCCTCATTGGAACGAGCTCGTTCCAAAGAGGGTTCATAACCTATGTCTTTGAGACAAAAAATGGAAAAAAATAGTTATGTTTTTGAGACAAAAAATGAAAAAAATAATAAAAAATTGGCGATTTTTGTAAATAGCGCTGGCCAGTTTTGGTCGTTACGTTGGGTAAAGGGTTAAAGTCAGTATTAATTGCGTGTATGGGCAGATTATACTTGTTATACCTGATATCAAAAAAACAACATAAGCATTATAGGTGTAACATATCCCCATCGGCCAGCTGGATTAAGAAATGTTATCAGTGACATCAATTTATTGGCATAAAATAATAAACTCGACTGACAATAGTACCGGTACCGGTACATCCGAACTTCATAAATTTAATTTTTTTTTAGAGAATCTTTATTTGGGGGGGGGGGGGGCACGCCCCCTCCCGTGTCCCCCACCCCCCGCGCCTGGTTACATCCTTGATTGTGCTGTGGGGACATTGCGTTTGAAGTCGACCTGTAAAGATGGGTAGGGTAAAGTGAAAAGTAACTTTTTTAGACCTACATACAAAAAAGAATAAAAAAACATACAAACTGCCAAAAAATGCATAAATGTAATTTCTTACAAGTTACTCCGACGATAAAATAACACAAGCAAATATAAAGTATTTAGTTTAAACAATATTTATTTCCAAAAAAACAACAAAAGAAGAATACAAAATATATTGTTGTTATGTACATAGCTAAATTGGAAATGGATTCAGCAGAAAGCTATATAGCTTATGCAGGGCTGTCTCCATAGGAAAATATACATATGATGATATCAGCAGTACAGGGAATTCGTGGTTTTTGCACAGGCTAACAAAAAAAAAAAAACAAAAAGAAAAAAAACAACAACTATTATCGCCTATATTATAACGATTATGGTATGCGCAAATCAAACCTTCCATCTGATAAGTTGTTGGAAAGGGCTCAGGGAGCCCTTTCCAACAATTAATCAGATGATAGAGTTTCAAGTATGTCATGCATTTTAATTAAGCTTCCTCGCACACAGGCGTACATTGAGATCCTCCATATATGGCTAAAGTGGGCGTGGCGGTAAAAGTGTTAACACTTTCAACTCGTTATTCCTACGTTATTCCGAGAGAGAAAATTTGGCATGGAATGAAAATTTGACGTGAGATAATAATACAACACAACGCAGACCAAATAATAAGATGACAACACAGAACAAATAATCGGATGGTTGATGTACTAAGATCAAAAACGTGGACAGAAAACTTCGATCGGATCACGACACAGTCGCGATCCGCTCGAAATTTTAGTTTAAACAATATTTATTTCCAAAAAAACAACAAAAGAAGAATACAAAATATATTGCTGTTATGTACATAGCTAAATTGGAAATGGATTCAGCAGGAAGCTATATAGCTTATGCAGGGCTGTCTCCATAGGAAAATATACATATGATGATATCAGCAGTACAGGGAATTCTTGGTTTTTGCACAGGCTAACAAAAAAAAAAAAAAACAATAATTGGATATCAGAAAGAGATAATGGAGGTTATAGTGTGCGGAAGGAGGACAAAGACTTTGTGATAGAGTCGAGAATTGGAAAGACCCAAGGGAAACAGTGGCCAGTGCCTAGGTTTTCGCGCGGTATACATCGAGATCCACAACTATTTGTGCAATGAGGAAAAAAGGGTGGGTTGTTCAGTCAAAACGTTTGGTAAGAAGAATGAATTCGTGAACTTTCTCAAAGATAGATTTATTTATTTCCGTGCCATAATGTTCACTACCGTATAATAAAGTATCAGAGGTAATGTAGCGTTGGATGCTGCCGAGAGTTTGTTGTCGTATCTGCGCGTAGCTATTGCAGTGAAAGAAGTAATGATCCACGGTTTCGCGTGCTCCACAGCTGCATGAGAATGATTCAGCGACAAAATTATTAAATAAGTCACTGTTCAGACCGCTACAGCTGAGTCGCAGGCGGCAAAGTAGGATTTGAGCTCGACGCGACCTGTGCCCATAAAAGAAGAATGGAACAACGCGTTTATTTCTACTTAGATATGACTTAAAATTCGTCAACGAGTTATTTTGTCTGATTTCAAGAGGCACGTTATTCCAAAAACGCGTGGTGGCAGGTAGGAATGAGGTATGATAAAAGTGTGTTCGGCAGAGTGGAGTTCTTAGATTATTAGTATGTCGAAAGTTGTAGCTTTGTGATCCAGAGCTGAGAGGCGGAATCATATTTGATAAATAGGCGGGAACAAGATCGTGGACCATTTTGAAATACTGTATAAGTTTATGGCGCATCCTTCGGGTCTCAAGTTTTTCCCACCCCGTTTCGATATATAACTGCGTTCTACTTGAGCTTTTGGTCCCCCCAGTGACAAGACGTGCAGCTTCCACTTGGATTTTTTTCTAATTCGTTGGCTTCGTTCGCCGTGCAGTTATCCCAGACAGTGTCAGCATACTCAATCACTGGGCGTACAAATGCATAATAAATTGTTTCAAGGGTTTTACGGTCGAGTCGATACTTGAATCGTCTCAGAATATCAATACGTTTCCAGGCTTTGGCTCTAATGTCGGTAAAATGGGCTGACCATGTTCCTATATTGTTGAACGTTATTCCAAGATGTTTGTGTTGGGAGACTTCGTTGATATCTGTCGAGAACATTTTTAAAGTTGGGTGTGCTTTTCCCCGTGTTTTTCGAGTAATTAACAATGTTTCTGTTTTTGGGGGGTTAAATTTAACAAGCCACTTGTTGGCCCACGTCTCAATTCGTTTTATGTCATTACTTAATATCTCATATAAAGTATTTGCCCTGCGGTGGTGACATAATCACTTTGTCTGTCCGTCCATCACCTCCTCATCAATGCAGCGAAATGTTCTACAATGCGCGAGATTGTGTACAATCCCAATCTGAAATATGTGCTGAGTCAACTGCTTTCCGATATCTCGACTCTTGAATTCAGCAGATGACCCCAATGTCTCCCAGAAATTACCACAATGCCCAAAACAATGATTTATTTAGGTCTTCATCTTCTTTAGACACGATTTACATAACGCATAGACATTTCCAATCAAACCATTTTTTACAATCCTTCCCCATACGCAAATATCAAACACGTATCTACTAAATCGGCTAAATCTGCCCAACACTGTAAAAGAAAACCATCATTCACGTATTTTGTTCCAGACCATAGTTTAGGATCTCTCAATAGAACAAGCTGTTCGGGTCCGGTCTGATCAGGGATCCTAAGCTGTATTTTGAACAAAAGTTTTAGTCATTCATAAAAATAATATTGTATTTTAAATATAATAAATATAATATTATAAATTATTGTGATGAAATGAAGGTAACATGGTCTGAGGTTTGCGGCTCGGGGCTTATGTTCAACCGAGACGCGAAGCCCAAAACCTACATTATGAAACTCGAGACGTTTATTTACTAAACTTGTGATCGTTAAAAGATGCCTTCTACAAGGCAACTTTTAACGATCACAGGTTTAGTAAATAAACCTCTCGTGTTCTCCACAACAGCACTGGATAAATAATCAATAAAACAAATAAACTCACTCCACCTTAGTTCAAATCGTAAATCGGTTTGTAATTTAAAGAACACTTTATTCGGAACAGCGTCTGCTGCACGTGTGAAAAATCCAGAAAAACGAAGCGGCTTGCTATTCAGTTGATGCAGCAATTACGAAACGGGCGACGTCTTTTCAAATATTTCGCGTGGTGACGTCAGACGGTAACATTTGCTACTGGAGCTGTAAATATAAAGGAAACCACGCCAGCTCTCATCCAATCAGAGAGTGGGGATTTTACTGTATTGGAACCTAATGCAATTACGGGCGTTTGTGCTGATGAATATGATGTGATATAAACCTAAAAACTTATATTGGCCGAGGCGTCAGCCTCGGTCAATATAAGTTTTTTAGGTTCATTTTACATCATATTAACCACCACAAGAGTCCATAAATGTTTTATTATATACACCATCCTCAAAAAACAATCTTCTATTTGTCAATTAAAAGTTCAATTACATCAACCAGAAATCCTTTTATTTAACAATAAGATAGTTATCATCTACAGAATAACATAAAAATTAGACGAAAGGCAGGTTGACTGCGCATGCACATCGATTGAAATAGAACGGGAGAGGGGATTTCCAAAAGCTATATTTACAAAGTTGATATTCACTGAAAAACAGGTGTACGTGGATTTTTGAGTACCAGTCACGTGTATAAGATCCAGCCAATAGAAATGAGAATATGAATCAAGGTATAATAATATTATTTGTAGTCTATTACACCTACTTGCGCTAGGAAGAAGGGTGAAACTTCTGTTTCTTCGACATAATCGATCTCGATCCTTTGAGAGAGAGAGAGAGAGAGAGAGAGAGAGAGAGAGAGAGAGAGAGAGAGAGAGAGAGAGAGGGGGGGGGGGGGTTGTTAAAAGCAATGCATGAGGGATTTTTATGACGGAAAACGGACAATTTTCTATCGAGTTCATTTGCAAACCAAGCCCTGTCATTCACCGACAGTCACGATTGTATTGATAAAACTTAAACAAGAAGATAGGCTCTGGTCCAGTTATACACCCGGGGGTAATTTCTGGGTTGACGCCTTCCTGCCAAGGTATTAATATTAATCATATACATACGAAGACTGGTTTTTTTGCCATATGACTAAACCAGCGTTCTAACCGCGTGTCGTTTCGAGGATAGGTTCTCTCGAAAGGCGATTATTAGCAGTCTGGGTGTGTCATTATGTAATAATGTGCTAAAATGTGCAACAACTAAAAATTATAGGCCACACAGACATTTCACTTTGATATCTTCATGGTCCTCAAAAGCTGGTTCAGAAATCGTTTCGTGATCAGAAACACAAAAATGGTCCTAAAATGTATGAATGATAACTAGGCATTCCCCAAGCCCTCTTATCGCCTGTAAATCTATGTCATATCGTTTCACCATATTACCCTTTTCGATCAGATCCAAATCAATCAGACACTTTGCACACGAAAAACTCAGCTTTTCATCGGCGGACACAGATAAAACTTGACATACTCCATGTGACCAGAAAACCCATAGTTGTACAACACATGTAATAAACACTCATCGGCGAATAGAGTGAGCACAATACAAATTTAACCCTTTATCTAACGTAACGACCAAAACCGGCCAGCGCAATTCACAAAAATCACCATTAAATTTTTTTCAGTTTTTATCTAAAAAGCATAGCTTTTGATCCCCCATCGGAACGTTGAGCTCGTTCCAACGAGGGGCATGAGCTATGTTTTTGTCGCAAAAAATGAAACAAATTTAGTTTTTCAAGAAATTTATTTGTAAGTGTCGTCCGCCTGTTGTGCTAGGTAAAGGGTTAAATAGAGAGTAATCGCTTGATGGACTGGTTACGTGAAATAATTCATGAGAGGTGAGGGACGTTGTACAAACACGAGTGCGCGAATGCGCATGAGCGTTTTACAATATAGTCCCTCCCCTCGAATGAATTATTTCACGTAATCAGTCCAGTAAAGTGATTACTCTGTTTATTACTTTTCATTATTAACGATAATTATATTATTTAACCCTTTACCTTACGTACCGGCCCAAAACGGCCAGCGCTATTCTCAAAACTCGCTAAATAATTTTCATTATTTTTTCTTTTTTTTGTCTCTAAAACATAGGTTATGACCCCTCATTGGAACGAGCTCGTCGAGCTCGTTCCAATGAGGGGTCATAACCTATGTTTTTGAGACAAAACATGAAAATAATAGTTATTCAAGAATTTTTTTTGCAAGTGTCGTCTCCTTTTCATGTTAGGTAAAGGGTTAAAAAAGCAAAAAAAAAAAAAAAAAAAAAAAAAAAATGAAGTCCCCATTACACCCACGACAAAGCGTCTAGGTTTGCGCGCACGGATATATGACAATTGTTGTTGATTGCATTATTCACCTGTGATGTTATCGTTTATAATCAAACTCGGAAATCCCAGTAAATCCCACTTTGGAAAGTTATAAATAATAGTAACGTATTCTAAAAGCATGAACGATCGTTGTTATCTCCATGTTGCTTCAGGAATCTTCTTGATTCCTGATACTTTTAGAGTGGTGTGTAATTATAGAAATGTTATGCACTCTTGCAAAGGCACATGCACAGCTAAACTAGCCTATTTATCAAAAGAATCACCCAACATCTCAACTTTAACGATAAAAACATATCTTCCGAACTGTACATTTTCTTCTAGATCCACTGTCTGATCAAAGTCAGTTGCGAAAAGAATATACCGCAAGTCCTGCAGAAGAAGGACTCGCAAATTATCACTTACAAAGAAAACAATGAAGCCAATTACTCGTTTTCATTCGATAGCAGTCTCATACACCAAATCCGATATTCCTCACCTATTGGACAAAGGAAGGTCGCTTCTCATTCGAAGTGTATTCATGCCATAATCATGGTTGAGCGAGACGTTGATCTGCAGGATTTGGTCAGTTAACTGATACTTAGACTTATAGCTTTATGCTACTTCACAACGTGATGAAAAGAATTCCTGGAATGAAATGTTCTAGATTTTTGCAGTACCCTTGCTGAGAACGAAAAACGGACGAAATGTAGACAAAATGTAGACGAAATGTAGACATATATCCATTTGTCCACTGTGCGTTCTATCTATTCACAAGGTGTATTGCATACGACTCTATGTGGGAAAGTGCCCAAATATATGACAATGCTCAAGAATTACCATACTGTTAATGGTACCTCTAAACAAAGTATATTGTAAAAGCACGCTGAAAAATAGTGCATAATGCATTATAGGAACGCATTGCACAGCACTCCAAAATGTAGCAGGAAGCGGAAAGTCACCTTAAGCAACATGCATGCGACATTGATCAATCATGCTTCGGATTACTTAACTACTATTTGATTTTGGCAGTTTAGACTCGGCTGATCTTGGAGTGTTTCCACATACAATTTAACACTTACACTGCCGAAAGAGACTATTGTCACCTATTTTATGATGATTATCTGTACGTTCTGGTATGCCCAGATCAATCCTACCATCTGATTAATTGTTGGAAAGGGCTCCGAGAGCCCTTTCCAACAATTAATCAGGTGATAGAGTTTCAAGTATTTATATCTGTATATAGTTTGGAGAGGAGAGTTTCCAAACCCAGTTTGTCTTTTATTGGCAAATAAAAAACCAGTATGGGTTCTCACCATACAAGATGGACGACGGAAACACGTGTCACGCAAACCACTTGCACTGCGCGTGAGTAATGAAACCACTGATCACCATGATAATGACGTCGCAGCATAAGTCACTCACGCCGGATACCAAGAGAGCCACACATTACGTCAGTGGTCACGTGACTTATAACGTCACATGAAACCCGACATGATGTTTGCAATAAGGAAAAGATCTCAACATGACTTTCTGGTAATTTTTATAAGGAACGTCTCTGCAGTCAATGCCTCCTCACCCCACAAACATATAGAGAGACCCTCGCCTCTGTCACCAATTGAATAGTTATATCATATATTTGTCTCAAAAGTAATAAAAGTAACGGTCATGACGGTATCGGACATAGAATGTTGAAAGAAACTAAAACCAGTGTCAGTAAACCGCTATTTTTGCTTTATTCTAAATCATTGGAATTGTCTGAATTTCCTAGGGAATGGAAATGTGCTGATGTGATCCCTTTATTTAAAAAAGGGGATCATCAGGATCCCCTAAACTACCGACCCATCTCTTTACTGTGTTGTATAGGTAAAATTATGGAGCGGGTTGTTTTTAAGGAAGTCTACAAATATTTTAAAGATAACAATCTATTTTATGTTTTACAGTCTGGCTTCCTTCCAAACAACAGCACCGTCTTTCAGTTGTTAGAGGTTTATCATAACCTCTGTGACGCAGTCGACAAACACAAACACACGTGTGGTGTTTTCTGTGATATTTCAAAGGCATTTGATAGAGTATGGCACCGAGGCCTCATATTTAAATTAAAACAGTATGGCATCTCCGGTCCTTTGCTCCGCTGGTTTTACAGCTACTTAACAGATAGAAAACAGAGAGTGAAAATAAACAGTTGTAACTCTAGCTATAGGGAAATCAAGGCCGGGGTCCCACAGGGGTCAGTTCTTGGGCCTTTTCTGTTTCTTATTTATATCAATGACATCGTCGACAAAATTGATTCAATTACTCGCCTCTTTGCTGACGATACTTGTCTGACTGAATCGTCTGACGACCTTGGCAATATCCAAGCAAAGATGAATTTGGAACTCAAGAAGGTAAACGAATGGGCTAACACATGGCTGGTCTCATTTAATGCTAAAAAGACAAAAGCAGTCCTTTTCACACTCAACAACAATATGTCGCAGTTAAACATTTTGTTTAATAGTGAAATAATGGATTTTTCTAATTCTCATAAGCATTTAGGTTTAACCTTGCAATCAAACTTGACTTGGGCAGATCACATTGATGAAATATGTAAAAAGGCATGTTCAAGATTATCTCAGTTAAGAAAATTGAAGTATATTTTTAATAGGAAAATTCTTGAAAAAATATATCACGCATTCATACTACCGATCTTAGAATATGGTAGTTCGGTGTGGAGTGGTGCTCCCCAGTATCAACTAAAGCGTTTGGAAGATGTTCATTGCGACGCAGCCCGAATAATTAGCGGGTTGACACGATCTGTTCCACGAGATCGACTTCTGTTGGAAGTTGGTTGGAACAACTTGGAAAGCAGGCGCTATGTTCAGAAACTGTGTAACTTTTACAAAATTGTCACTGTTACTGCTCCGAGTTTTCTCCATGACCTGATACCACCACGTGTTTCTGATGTATCCCAATATAATCTACGAAATTCGTCTAATTTTGTTCCCTATTCCTGTCGAACAGAGTTGTTCAAACGTTCATTTTTCCCTTCGTGCGTCCAAATTTGGAATACCCTACCGGAGACGGTACAAAATAGTACGTCGCTTGCGGAATTCAAGAAATCCATTTTACCACCTTTGTATAAGCCTCCGTCATACTTCTCAACCGGAACAAGAAAATACAACATCATCCACGCAAAACTACGAACTGGTTGTAGTGACCTCAATTGTGACAAATTCAATAATTACATATCCGATTCTCCATTTTGTTCATGTAACGAAGGTGTGGAGGACGCAGAACACTATTTCTTCGTGTGTACCTTGAATTTTGATATTCGCAATACCCTCATCGGTGATTTGTTAAAATTCACAGCCCACTGGAATTCAACTGATTTAGTATTATATGGAAGCCCGTTATTACCCGAAAGTAGTAATATATCTATTTTTTATCTGTTCAAAAATTCATTCGTGACTCACACAGATTCGATCTACAGCCTCACAATTAGGTATGTTCTCTACACAATTGTGTCCTCTAGGATATAATAGAAATAATCTGACTTCCGCCGTGGGTATGCTATCGCGGCGGGACCTGAAACTCTCACTGTGAGAATGTACCCACGGCGAAAGTTAGATTATCAAGGGTTTGACCACGAGATAAATTTCGAAATAGTTGTGAGAACATCCCCAGAAGTGAAAACCTATGCTTAGTGGCAGTAATCAAGATGTTAATTTAGACTCACATTACGGCCAAGATACTATAGAATGCAAATGGGTGGGTGGCGGGCATCATCACTGGATCTAATGTTGTATTTCATGTTTTTTTTTTTTTTTTTTTTCTTTATATTCTTTTATTTTTTTGATATCTTCTCTCTTTCTTCTCTCTCTCTCTCTCTCTGTCTCTCTCTCTCTGTCTCTCTCTCTCTCTCTCTGTTTAATTTGTGTTTGTCTATAATGTTTATAATATTTAGATTTTGTTAGATTCTGTTATTTATGGAATACGTTCTGCCATATTGTAAATTATTAGTCTTTGTACAGGAACGGAGGGGCTTCTAAGTGGTAAGCACTTGTCCTCCAATCCTGATTTGCATTGTCAAATGGCAAATAAAAATATGTTTAATCTAATATATTTGTCAGCTATGGTGCCTTGTGGATTGAGAAAGGTTCATTTGCTAAAATTTTACATTTAAAATTACGGAAATCGGAAGATGGTACTTTCAAACTAGAACCACAGGTTTTTGGTATCAGACATAGTTCGATCAAACAAAATACAAACCCTATTCAAATTATCGTGTTACTGGGGATTAACGAGTTATCAACCACTCGCGCCATTATTGAAACCCAAGCACAATTATGCCAAAATACCCCAAAATTAACGCATTGTTCTCCCATGATGCAACTTGGAATTTAACCAATTTAATCTTGTCTGGCAGGGTTTAAGTTGTTGTCCGTTAGTGACGCTGCAACATCACGTGTAACAAACCAAAACTATGGGTGAAGGAATGTTTCTTCCAAAACCATTTTCACATTAATATCTTACTATCATGCCGCTGTAAAATGGGTATTGGAATATTTGGTGACAACGGATTCTAAAATGGTCGTAAAATGTTTGAATATAAATGAGATAACACTCTGAGCCCTATTATCGTTTGGAAATGCACGACATACTGTTTTCGCATATTTACCGTTTCAGTCAATGGGGAACAGGTTGCTGTCATACAAAAACGCAAGACACATCAAACTTTCAGCCCAGTGTGCAAAATGTTTTTGCGTAAAGAGAATACACAATAAACAGAAAAAGGTAAAAGAATCTGTAATAATTCAACCCTACAGCCCTACGGGGCTGTAGGATTGGATTATTACTGAATCTGAATCAAAACCCAAAATACATTCGCCCTTCTCCATAGACGGGGAATATATAGCGATACCATTCGGGGACAATGCGTTGAATGTGCTAAGGCACACTTCATGAAATGAGCAAGCCTGTGGATTTTAACCCTGTCTCGACTCCTGTCGTCTACCAAGTTTAAGCAGATGCAATCAGATGGCTCCATGTACCTCGGCCAGCCCATTGCCACCGCTGTCTAATATAAGAACCGACATGGTACCTTGAATGAGGTAAAGAGCAATGAGAGCAATTAGCTCATCATAAGACTCTTCGATTCTTATTGGTATTTGGGGACTTCCAGGGGCCAGTGGCTTGTGGAGTGGTGGTTACCACTGGGCACTGGTGGGCATTAATGTGAACTGGTTCCAACCTCCTAGACCATCAATACCCTTTATGGCTCATAGCTACTAGACAGCCGAAATGTGCATGGCTTAGATTCCTAGTCTTCTGCCACTCTGAGCCATCCCTCTCACTATCTCCTACTTGTAGTACTTCAGTGGGTATCTCCTTCCCCACTACTGCTTTCTACCCTCTTCTACACTATCTCGGGGATTGCTACAGTTTCTGTGGTTATTATTGCCTCATGTCGCTCCTCTCAGCTCTACGGTGATGGCACTAGCTTCTATCACTACTGCAGATGTACCTTACTACTCATAAGCTACTATTTGTTAATTTGTTAACTACTATTTGTGACCCCTACTACTGTAGGTCATATCAGTCCTGTGCTTGGCGTCTACTAGAGATGAGAGCTGGAAGAATCGTCAGGGATATTACTCGAAAGGATGGTTGATTTTTGTGTGTGTGTGTGGGGGGGGGGGGGGGGGGGGGGTGGTCTGTAAAGGACAAGTTTTTGTTCAAACTTTGAAGCTCATCAGTGCATGTGTTGTTTATCGCACTATGATAAACACGCCGAAAGGCTTAGCATTTGCAACTGACGAAACATGTCCGGTCAATTATTCAATTCACGGGAAATAAATAGATAAATATTAACTTTACTAACTATGTCTTACCGATTAACCAAACAGTGGTTCGCCGCAATTTTTATATTTATAACAGGTCTGCTCTATGCAATCTCCATCTTCAGTAACACTAAATCATGCGGGAAATGAAAATCTGTTCCGCACATATTCTCGGAACGGAAATAGTTTACGGACTATTTTTAAGCGAAATTTCACTGGAATGTTCTACAAATTTTGCAACGCAATTACAATTTGAATCGCTAGCGATAGCTGAAAATCATCCATTGAGTTCCCGTGTGTTCTATATGCCAGTAGGCACAAAGAACACATTGGAACTCAAGGGACGAAATAGTAACACGGGTGCCCCTCGCAAATTTGGTTGGCGATAAAATGATGTTTGTGTTAATATTTGTCAAATGAATTGCCGAGTGTCCTTCTAATAATTGTTTTATAGACGTGAAGGCGTGTAATAAACACTGAATGACACACGCGTGTGAATGGGTTAATCGATATGGCACTTGTGCCATCGCGGAAGGATAAAACTTGAGGGCTGCGACTTCTCGTTTAATCCTTCCGCGCCGCCACTCGTGCCATATCGATTAACCCATTCACACGCGTGTTTAGTTCTGTGTATTTCTTGGCACATCATCATCTTAACACTACAATTCAGTTTCTGCAGATTTATCTATTCTATCTGCTCGCCCACACTAAGCTTGTCCATGTATACAACCATCTACACAAGGTAAGGACCGTAGTTACATAGTTGAGGGACCGAACAATATTCAAATGACACCTACATTTTTAAACAAAATCTACCTTTAAAAACTTAAAATATGTGACGCTGTCATCGATTAGAAAAAAAAATTGACTGCCGAAAAAAGTAGATGGGGTGGCCCCTGTCCCACTGGCCCTGATGTATAAGAATGGGTAGTGCTGTTCTATAGGGCATGTTCATTTTACTTGATTCATTTTTCCGAATCTTCGTACCTATATTCGGCCAGTGTTCTGTCCACTTTTTGACTCTTTCTGAGGCTATCGCGTTCGATTTCTGAGGTGGAACCTGATATCTTAGTAGAAACTTAAGATCCCAATGGAAAATGCGTTTGAAGTTCGTTGGCTACCGGAAACGACTACCCTGCTGTCCATGGCATGTAAATTCGTTTGTTCGTTTCTTTGATTTAGATTTTAGATTTAGATTATTTTATTTAACGATATAGATAGAATGTAATAAAAAATAATAATCGTGGTTCATCGAGATACATTATTATAACCTGCAATAGACATACATTTATACAACAGAACAGCACCACTATCTATACCGTGGGGAGATGACATAGCCAGTGTCAAGGTGAGAGTTTAAAGTTGCGATTTTTTTTCTTTAAAAGTGTATATCTTTTCGATAATCTTTCTCACTGGACTAAATATAAAGCGTAAAGATAGGTATATGACCGACCCCGAAAACCGATTTGTCACTTAAACAGACCAGCAATGGTTCATGTGTTTCTAATTAAGCATGTAATTTTATGTCCATTATCGCGGTTTGGCGAACCCATTTAGGAGCTATCTGACAACTGATTAAAGAAGTAAGAAAGGCCAGTGTTCTCCTGCAGTTATTATCTGTGTAATTATGGCCAGTTGACAGATAATTGTTGTAAAAACATTGCATCGCACGTGTTCTGAACACACACCCATATTACGCATCTAGCCTGTCACCGAACGTCAGGATATACCGAAATGCGAGTCCTTGAAGGAACTTTAAAGCGAATATTTAATTAAGATTGATTTAAGCGGCCAAGTTCAAGAGAAGCAATTATACTGAGAATTGATGTTCTGGCTATCGAAATAAAAATCGTGGGTAACTCGAAAAATTCATTCCAGTCTGAAGGCTGGTAAGGCTGTGGATTGTAGAAGTTGGAGATGTCCCATGCTATAGGTTAGAGGAGGTGCCGCATCGGTGCCAGAGTAAAGGCACGTTGTAGTGTAGGGGAGCCACAAAGCTCATATTTAGAATAGAGGCAGTCGCGAACCATGTCGATGGCCATATATGAGAATAGGATCAGAAACACGAAGTACGAGCTCAGGGAGATATTTGCATTTAGGTAAACGGCATTACCTGTTGTAGAAGGCAAGCCAAACGCAGACAGAGTAGGCTTTGCCTGTATGAACATTATTCTGAGATAAATTGAGGGGAACATTTAACCCCACTTGTGGCGACTGCTTGAGTGAAAAGCGTCCAGTAAAGTGACAATAAGCTAGTGGCCATGCGACGGTAGTGTTTGAGTGACATTCCGTCACTCGTTAGAAGGAAGTCGAAGTAAAATAACAATACGTTAGTGGCAGTGTGACGGCAGTGGTAACGTGACGTTCCGCCACATGTTAGAACAAAGGTGCCCGATGAAGTGACAATACGCCAGTGGGCGTGCGACGGCAGTGAAGAGTGAAGTGAAAAGACGACCAAAGTCCAAACACCAGCGAGAAGGAAGGAAAACCACCGGCAACAGAGAATGCGGGCCCGCAAGTGACTTATTTGTGGTTGGGGTGTGATTGACGTTTTGTTTTTCTTTTTCATTTGGATTTCATGTAAGTCAGGAATTATCATATTTATTTTTATACATATGTATTAAAATTGTTGTTTTCAGTGAACCCCTGTAGATTTATGCTTTTCGAGGAAAAGTCATTGACCCCTTCAGGATAAGAACCACCACAACAAAAATGAAAACGGGCGGGTTTCTTACGGTGAGACATACGTTCACGCACGGGTTCAGGCGACACACTTTGAGTTTTGGCTGAATACGCGGCGTGAATCTATTTCCACCAGCAACCACAAAGCTCGGGTTCTGACAGTCATATCGGCTGTCTGCCTGCCATCTCCCATAAATCGTCCTTGAGTTCCAATGTGTTCTATGTGCCTGCTGGCACATAGAACACATTGGAACTCGGGGGACGAGATGTTAGCCAAGTCGTCAGCACTTCACACAAGCCGTAAGAGAATAGTTATTTGTGAAAATAAATTATTACACCTGTTGGGTTTAATGTTTTCTATTTTCACATCAGGGGTTCTGGACTTGGCGGTTCAGGCAGGGTTTGTATTACTAAGACGAGATAGCATGTTTCCACGCAACTAAGAATATTAGTATATGTCGCCCACGCAGTGAATATAGTACTTGCTTGTGATTTTACGCTTCAGCTTGTGAAATGTTCCTCGCTAAGCTAAAAAAAAGTTATAATTGAAAAAAAAACAACCCTTGCAATTGTAACTGTAAAATACTTCGCTATTATATCGCAGTGCAATTCGAAGTGATAATCTTTATAGGGGATAAATCGTTTTCCATTGTATTTTTAATTTCTGTCGCCGTAGAAAATTATTCACATTCTTCTATATAATTAGAGTCCCCGGACATGTGTGATATTCTGAATAATTCTGAAAATATTAAGAAGCTTGAATAAATGAAATGCCAGTTGTTGCTATGCTGATTTCACGACGACATATCTTTGAAATATTTAAGTTTAGAATGAGTGCAAAGTGAAGTGTGTTTTGTATCTGTTATCTGATAAAAAAAACACTTGCTTTCTTTTCAGAACTTTTCTTCTCATTTACAAACTATGAATCTTGGGTATTTATAAGTGCAATGGCTGCTGAGTGAACAATGCAGATTGCCCTTTTTGATAATATACGTTGTGTGTTTCATTTGTAAAGTAAATTCAACAACTAATGTCTTCTTTCTGGGTGATCAGTACTATAACCTTGGAAACTGCGACATTTCATGGTGCATGCAGCTGATTTTATCTTATGAAAGGCAGCGTTTCCCGTCACAAAGCAGGAGCGGACTGGGCCCCAAAACATTGCCTGGAAATGTACCAAGGGGGTACGGATCCGGACAAAATTTCCATATTTCGAACTGAAAAATGGCATTTTTGAATCGTCTTTGTTGCACATTTGGCAAGAATGGTTGCACCAAAGAGGCCCCCGGACTCATCGCGCCGATCATAGTGCGGCCTAATGGAAGAAAATTTAGATTTTTCGAGCCTTTACCTTGCATCTGGCCAATCAATGGCAGACTAAACCGCTGGTATATCGAAATGCTTTCCATGTGGACTGCCAAAGGCAGTCCACATAGAGAGCATGTCGATAAACCGACAGTCTATGCAATCAGATTCATTTCGCTTTTTGGTCATTTCACGAAATTTCATGCTCCAACAGGTGTTATGCTGCATAACTTTTGGGGGGCCCTGGAAATTCCCAATAAGGGGATGGGGTGGGGGTGGGGGGGGGGGCACCGAGAAATTTCCCGGAGGACTATATGGACAGCCCGCCTCTGCACAAAAGGTGAATCATAGCCTTAGAAATCTTATCATACTCTCTTGCATGTGACGCTTTACGTTGATGTCCTCAGGGGCGCCGCTAAGATGACCGATTGCGGGAGTTTATACCTAATTTATCCCGACTGTGATGGGTCAAATCCCGAGTGACAAATATTCCAGCTACATCATCAAGGCCTGCCGGCTTCGTCGAAGGCATGACTTGATGATGTAGTTTGAATATTACCCATTCGGGATTATGGTTAAAAACTCCAGACTTCTTGGAAATTTATTGGTGAATAAATCAAGTATACACGTACAGTCCAGACGCAACATCTTATTTCAATAGCACGTACCGCGACGGCGCTCCAAATTGGTCATGCTGCCCCTCCCCGCCCCCCTCCAACAGCCCAAGCTGGGTATCACAAACTGTGTTGGTTACACAAACCCATGTACCAAATCCAGTCTAATGAGCATATTATTACTGGCAAGAGACAATTAATTTCTAAGACTCCAACCCTATCGAACATGTCCCGACAGGAAAAATTATTGGGGGTGTCACACTCACTAACCATACCCCTTAGTGACCCCCTCCCCTGGGTGTCCTGGACGCATTCTGTTCTTCACAAAATGAGCCGTAGCACGTTCGTTGACTGAAGTGGCGTGTTCATGCCGGGAATGGAGCGGGTGTTGTGCGCGATGCGATAAAGCAATGATAAACACTTATTCTTCTCAGGCTGCAATTTTGATATAATGTGATGCCTTTTTATTTTAGCCTTGCAGTCGAACAAAGACAACTACTAATTAATGTGAGTCCAATGTCCAATGTGAAACATACAATGAGAGAATATAATTTTTGACGCAATGGGTCGTTTGGAGAGTCTCTCACATCTAACCACGACAACCAATCCTAAGAGTTACCTGGCTGGGTTTAGAACCTAATTCACTCTTTCAACACGAGAGGCCGCTTTTCTGGTCCAGGAACACGGAACGTCATAAGTTCATTAAGTAGGATGGCTACTTAGTGAACGTGTGTGGTAGAACAATTAATATTTTCAACGTGCAGCCTTTTTGGGGCCTTTAATTGCTCTACCCCCAAATAATGGATATGGACTCTTCCAATTTCTGCCATTTAATGGGCATGACAGATATCACCAGTGTTGAAAGGGTTAATAGAAGTTCAAAATATAAAGGTCGGTACAAATTAGAAGCATCCTTTGGAAGGGAGTGAAGAAGTGAGACCAAAATGTGGACAAGTTCTGTCTTAGAGACATCAGCTTATCTTGTCACGCACTCCACTACAAACCTCTCCCCCACCGGCACACTTTCAGCAGTACCCATTGCCGATGCCCAGCTAAAAAATATATAGCCTCAATGTAGAAAACATGCGCACACCAACAAACAGGCAATAGTAAATAGAAAGGGTTCTATTGATTGTCGCTAAATAAAAGATCAATTCCTTTTGTTTGGGAAGAATACCCAATTCGTATGCAAAATGCGGAACGGATTACTCACTGCAATAAAATGCACTAAACGCAATCGTCAAGAAGACAAGTAATTGTCGTGTAATGTTAAACATATTGAAAAACTGGCATCACAAATAGACGTATTGAAATAGTGAGGTACAATGGCGTATATAAAGGAATTTATAGCACTGTAGTACAGCTGTAATTTTTCTTTTCACAACTGTAAGAACCAACGCGACAGAAGTTCTTTAGAATCGGCTGTCATTTAAGGGTTGTTTTAGGGTTACAAACATAATTTGACAAGTTTGTTTAAGAAATAAATTACGTATTCCTGACGATTTATTGGTAGATAAACGCGTATAAATGTTAATAATTTTTAATGAAGAGATTCATACAGTATTTGTAGCAATTTATACCCATTCATATCCCAGTAAATAAAATTAATCTGCCTTTCATTTCAAATAATTGCAGCAATTTCACAATTAACTCTTCGACACTATAGCCCGTTTTGTAATCTTGCACCACAATAAATCTACGTTTGACAAATATTAAATGGCACTCAATACATTTGTAGAGGAGACCAATTAATGCAGGGGCGTAAATTCCGGGTGTGTGGTTGAGGATGTCACCTTGAAAATATCCTGAGGACCCATTTCGTCGGGCAGTTGTTGAAAATGCCCGGTGGGACCCCTATTTGGTTCCCCACTGGGACACCCAAAATTGATGTAGCCCAATACCTTTTGGTACTTGAAATTTCGTAAAAATGACCAAAAGGCGAAAATGGATCGGATTGCATAGATAGCCGGTATGTCGAAATGTTCTCTATGTGGACTGCCATTTTGACGACATTTCGATATAGAAGCTGTCTTGTCTGTCATTGTCTTAGCTGTAATTTCGCTGAACTTTCCCTTTGGGCCACTCTATTGGGAGCCACCCAGGGCCCCCAAATTTATGCAGCCCAACACCTGTTCGTGCAAGAAAGTTCGTGAAGATGACAAAAGGCAAAATGGATCTCATTGAATAGACTGTCGGTTTATCAAAATGCCCTCTATGTGGACTGCCATTGGCAGTCCACATAGAGGGCATTTCGATATACCAGCAGACCAGTCTGCCATTCATTAGTCAGATGCAAGGAAACAGCGTTTCTTCGATTCAAAAAATTGAAATTTTTCCCATTGGTCGGCCTGATGAGCCCGGGACCCCTATGGTGCAACCATTTTTGCTAAATAAGCGACAAAAGATGACACAAAAATGCCATCGAAAATGTCCTCTATGTGGACAGCCATTGATCGCTCGGATACAAGGAAGCAGCGTTCTTTCGGTTAAAAAATCAACATTTTGCCCGGGTTCGGAGCCCTCTTGGTGCGTTTCCGGGCAATCTTTTTTGGTACAGCCCGCCCCTGCGTATATCATCACACTGCAGCAACCATCTGTGACAGTTTTATTTGAAAACGGAGGTGTTTGGACTTTCCAACTATTTGTGTAGCGCAGCGAGCTCGTCCTCTGACGTAATCACCACACTACAGAGATCGGACCAACTTCGGTTCTGATTCCGGGGCCGAAATATTCTGCGTTACTGTGCAACTGTTGTTCACGTCATAGCTGAAGTGTCAGTTGTTTGGACGATATCGTCAGGCGAATTTTATTCATGGTACGCTTTACGATAACATCAGGGCTCTTCCCATCAAATTATTCGTGTTAACGTCTACAATAATATAATGTTCCAATGAGACTAAAATCCTCCTCCTCTGATTGGTCGAGAGCTCGCTTAGTATATTCTATGTTTACGGCTCAAGTAGCAAATGTTACCGTCTGGCATTACAACGCCAAATATTTGAAATGACGTCGCCCGTTTCGTAACTGCTTCATCAACGGAGTGACCAGCAAGCCGCTTCATTTTTCTGGATATTTCACGTGTGTAGCAGACGGTGTTCCGGATGAAGTGTTGTTTAAATTACAAACTGATTTACGATGTGAACTAAGATGGAATGAGTTTATCTGGTTTATTGATTATTTATCCAGTGCCGTCGTGGATACACGAGAGGGTTATTTGCTAAACATGTGATCGTTAAAAGTTGCCTTGAACAAGGCAACTTTTAACGATCACAAGTTTAGTAAATGAGCCTCTCGTGTTTCCCGATGTTGGTTATGGGTTATGGGTAGTGTCTATTGGAAAATATACGCTATTGTGATGAATTGACGGTAACATGGTCTGAGGTTTGCGGCTCGGAGCGTATGTCCAACCTCGACGCTTCGCGTCTCGGTTGAACATGAGCTCCGAGCCGCAAACCTCAGACCATGTTACCGTCAGTTCAGCACAATAACTTGTAATGTCTCTTTCCACCAAATTATTCCGATGTTACAAATTAGTTATAACGGAAGAGTAGCTTCTATACACGTAATGGGAATGATACATGAAGAGTCTCTAATTGTCCACAGCGACAGTTACTACGATACGTTATGAAAGGAGCCAGAGACGGCAAAGGCAAGCTCAGTTTGTAGCTTAAATTTCTCTCGACAAGTCTGCACAACTGCAAACGTTGGCGTAATTAATCAATCTAGATGGCGCCCATGCTAACATTTGTGGTACCATGTTTCTATTGTTTGCTTATGGCGGCAGTACATCAAAAGACACCCGAGGTTTAGTAGGTAACAGCAGGGTATCTCAGTTAGCAATGTGGGCAGTGATCGCCAAAACAGTATAAATTATACTCTGAAAAATATCCTCAGATAAGTATCCTCAGATAGCTATTCTCAGATGAGTATCCACAGATAGTACATCACCGTTTGATTAGTATCATAACCACCCGAGTGCAACATGTTTTTCAGGCACATTGCGACCTCTTACACGAGCACATCTAGATCTTACAAGCATGTGTCCATGTCTTATATGTGATGTGTTAACACTGTTAGTTATCGCATAAGCACATATACCGTACGATCAACAGACAGTCTCCCATTCGTACTCAACTCCAGAATACACTCGGCAAGTAACTGTATAAACTGATTTGGGTTTAGATGAACGACACAATACACGCTAAAAACTAAAGTGTTAAAAACTACACTTGAAGTGGTGTATTTAACACTAAGTGCTGAACGAGCACGTTGTTCAAGTGCAGATATCCCAGAACTTGACAGGTGTTCCAATAATTCCACTTGACAAGTGTAATGTCGCGACACTTAAAAGGAAACAACGCAGATGACGCGGATCAGGCTCGAACTCTCGAGCCTGATCCGCGTCATCTGTGTTGTGTCCTTTTAATTATGTACCCACCAAGCGCAAATCAAATTATGGACGACTCTGGAAGAACCACCAATGCTAGACACATGGGAAGTGCCATCCATTCAAGTTTCAGATGTCTGACGATTGTAATGTCTAAGTGCTTAAAGCATTGCACTTTGAGTGTTAAAATCGAACCCTAAGAGTTAGAATGGGTTTAACACCTTGAAAGTGTCATTTTCAACACTTTAGTTTTTAGAATGTATTACTCAGCCTACTAAGATTCGGTCTGGGCGGATGTTGTGAAGGTTCCTAGGTAGGTAGAAAGCGTGTACTGGTGCTACAAGTCAGCAGCAATGGAGAAAGGTGATGACAGATTGCGGTAGCCATAGAAACTATGGTAGTCATTGAAGATAGTGTTATAGGGGTAGAAAGTAGTAGCTGTGGTAGAAAGCATTAGTACAACTAGAAGAAAATGAGAGGAATTGTTGACACTGGCAGTAATGGAGACGGCTATTTTGTAGCAAGGAGCCATGAGGGGGTCAAGAAGCTAAACTCTGGTGTCCAATAGTTCCCCACCAGTCCATGCTACAGTACAGTCGCCGTGGATTGGTCATATTCCACGCATGGGCAGTGATGTCCGCGCATGTGTTAACCAGGTAACAAAAATCATCATCAGCAAAAAATTAATGAAGCACCGAGTTGTACCCGGTGCTTCATTAACCCTTTACCCAACGTAACGGTCAAAACCGACCAGCGCTATTCTAAAAAATTGCCAATTAATTTTCATTATTTTTTCATTTTTTGTCTCAAAAACATAGGTTATGACCCCTCGTTGGAACGAGCTCGTCGAGCTAGTTCCAACGAGGGGTCATAACCTATGTTTTTGAGACAAAAAAAGAAAAAAATTAGTTATTCAATAATTTTTTTTGCAAGTGTCGTCTGCTTTTCATGTTAGGTAAAGGGTTAATTAAATTTTTGATGATCGTTCCTATAATTGGTGTTTGAAATCTAATACTATTGCGTCCGTGGAAATATCGTTCACCCGTGGATAGTCACCAGTCCACTACGGCTGTACTGTAGTCCTGGCGAATCTCCAACTCAACAAACACTAATCTCCTAACCACCAGGATTCAGTCCCCAGATATGAGTATGTGCCGATATGCTATATTCTTTTGGGCCACATCGGGCCCGATCTCATAAGCATCTCATCTCAAGAATGTGCCCATGTACCACATGTGCCGTGCTGGATAGACAGCTAGTTGGCAAAGATCATACTGGCGTCAACTTGGTCAAGAGACAATAGGCAGAAGCGGGCCAAGGGTAATGGAGTGTTCGGACTGCATATACAAAACTCAGTCGAGTACAGGAGTCGGCACCGGAAGGTAGCTAGGACTAGATCGAATGGTAGGGTCAAAAGTAACCACAACAGACCAGAATAGCTAAAAATAATAACAAAACACAGATTCTACTCCACGTTTGGGGCTCTTCTTCTCTACCGAAATACACTCCGGGCTAATAAAACGGACGCTTGACATACCCTACTTGGTTAATGGCCTTGAAAAACTACATTCCACTGAAGATGGCAGTCTGGAAAGGTCCACTGGTGTAATTTATGGTACTTGTCTGATCGATTCCAGTAACTGAATATATTCGCCTTCAACCGAGCAAACCATCCGAACACACCCCTACTTCATCCGAGCACTTCCAGAGTCTTACTAACAACGTGCAACAGTGTAAACCGTATAAACCAAATGGCAGCCTTCATCATACAAAGTGGACAGCGCAAGCACGTATTACCCTCACAACACGCGCTGCGCATTTGCACAGAAACCATGAATCACCATGAGAATGTCGTCACACATGTCCGCTCAGAGGTCCACCACGAAAACACACGTGATACCCCCAATACGCAGCGACATGACGTCGCATGAGATCCCCCAGAATTCGAGTGAAGTGGTACGTGGCATATTACTTGCGTCACACTCCATCCAAATTCAAGGCGCTGTAAAACATTTCACCCAAGGCGGATATTAGCGGATTTAGGATCTGTTGTTCGTGGGGTTATTTTGCAGCGAATAACATCAAAATTAGTTTTAAATACTTTTTCCGGATATAACCCTTTAACGTCGAGACTGCAGTGTTTTCTTGTTTTAGAGATGAAGTGTTGTCATCTAAATCACTGTTGGAAAGGCTATCAAGAACCTGACAAGCAGTACAATACATCAGACCATCTCAACGGCTGAATGAAAGAGTTTTCACGAAATAATCTGCATTATTTAGTTGGATCGTATCAACTTTGTTACATCACCTTTCTCTTGCTGAGAGAATTTTAAGAAGGTGCCTGAAAAAAGTATGGTAGCCGTTTTTTTATGTTACCTTAATTTCTAATTCGTACACGCCTGGAACACCAGACCAACAAACGACAATGATGTCAAAGTGATATTTGACATCTTTCAAAACGGTGCGCAAAAATTTAAGTCAAAGCAAAAACGGCCGCTAATGAGGAGGTCAAATCATAGAGATCAAAGGGCAAGGGTGACAACTAATAATCTGGGAGCACGGTGATCAGAGCATCAAACTTTAACTCCTTGCATGCTGCTGGCGGATATTCCTGCCCAGGACAGGGAATCTCTTGGCACTACAATAAGAAAAATCTGGGCACATTTAACCAAACTTTCCCACAGTAAATGGAATTTAGGTTTTGATCAATAATTTCTTGAAGTAAATTTTGATGAAATTTTCATTAAATCTAGTCATGGCTGCTTCACAGCAGCCATGACAAGATTTGATGAAAACTCTTTTTAAAATACTTATAGTTAAACAGAAAGGTCGACTGTTTGATCCAGAAAGTGGTAACTGCATGACACTTAGGCCCTAATATGGAGTGCACATGTGGGGGCACGGTGGAGCTGTGTTCTGAGACGTACTGTACTTTGATGGTACTTTTGCCTTCAACTGCTGCTAACTCCACTCCTGCAGAGTTAGTAAGTTGGAGAGTCTGATAGTTTCTGGCCGCTGTTTGGTGGTTCTCTCCGAGTACGCAGGCTTCATCCACAATGTGAGATTGGTTACCAAGAGTGTCGTTAACCCTATACCCAACGTAACGGCCAAAACCGGCCGGCGCTATTCTCAAAAATCGCCAATTAATTTTCATTATTTTTTTCATTTTTCGTCTCAAAAACATAGGTTATGACCCCTCGTTGGAACGAGCTCGTCGAGCTCGTTCCAACAAGGGGTCATAACCTATGTTTTTGAGACAAAAAATGAAAAAAAATAGTTATTCAAGATTTTTTTTTGCAAGTGTCGTCTGCTTTTCATGTTAGGTAAAGGGTTAAACTCAATTAAACAAGTAATAATCTATTCTATAGAAATAAATACTTACTAGATCTCCCTACAAATGCAAAATGGATTAACCCATTTCTTGTTAGACAGTATTTTTAAGACGACACCATCTCCGGGATTGGAGGCGCGGTGGCTCAGTAGGTAGAGATGCAGGCTGCAAGCCCAGAGGTTCTCGGTTCGAATCTCACATGCGGCAACCGCGTTGTGTCCTTGGGCAAGACACTTAATCCCAAATGCCCACGTGGGGGCGCGGTGGCGTTGTGTACTAAGGCGTACTGCACGTCGATGGTGCACTTCTTTTCAACCAATGCTAACACTGCTTGTGTGGAGTCTTACAGCTGCTCGCCGTTGCTCGTCGGTTCTCTCTGGGTACTCCGGCTTCCTCTTCCCGTAAAACTGTCCGACACGAGGTGGCCCTGGCTGCCGAAAGTGTCGTCAAGCCCCAATAAATAAATAAATAAATAAAAAAAAAATAAATAAAAAATATAAATAAATAAATAAATAAATAAAAAGTATAAATAAATAAATAAATAAAAATAAATAAAAAATATAAATAAATAAATAAATAAATAATAAATAAATAAATAAATAAAATATACAACTAAATAAATAAATGTCTCCGGGATCATTGTGCACAGTGGGAAAAGTGTTTGAACTCTTTACTCACTGAAACGATGCGGTCAGTTTAGAAATATAAGCGGTAACATCGGTTCGATTTCAAATGAGTTCTTATGGAAAAGTATTGAAAGGTCAATAACTCGTTGTGATGGAAATATTTGCGTCTCATCTTATTACATCCATATTGGAAAAAATTAAAAAATATTTCTACAATCCACAGCAGAACAATTTCTACCGAATTCATTATTTTTGAGTAATTCTATCCCGTTTTCATAAAACAATTAGGGAAAGGTGCTACTGTTGGGGTATTGAGTAATAAGGTACAAGACAATATTTAATTAAGACATTCATGGTATTGATTGAGATTTGGTAGAATGTGCTCGGTGGCTTTACGAACATTAAGGGAGGTAACAGCTGAACAGAATACGGAGAAACGCAATGCGAACTGACGTTTTTTTAGTTTCTCTCCAAAGGTTTCTTTTTAATTCGGTTTCAGAATCATCAAATCTTGACATGAATTTATAATTTTAACCCTTTGAGACTTTAATAATCCTGACATTCTGGGAATTCAGTTTCTTCAACGTTTTTCAAAGTGCGACGTCAAACGTCGGAAAGTACAAATAACAAGCTATTTTTCACATTAGAGATTATCTGGTTGAAGGCCAGATTATTTTTGGTGATCTGAATTTGTTATTCAAAACTTGTTTTATTAAAAATCATTGGAGACTGCCCACAGGCAGTTAAGAAGTGACAGCAGGATTATATTTGTATTTTAAGCTGCGATAATATTTGACTCAACGGTTGTCACTGAGCACTATTCGCGAGAAAATAGGAATTGAGGTTAAAACTTTAAAAAATCGGAAAATAATAAGACAAATCACCACAAACTATCAAGGCGCTGTTTGCTTTCGTACGTCATAAGACGTACAAAAGTATCAACGCCTTGTTTAATTTCGTACGCCATAAGACGTACTAAAGTATCAAAGCACTGTTTGATTTCGTACGTGATAAGACGTACAAAAGTATCAACGCGCTGTTTGATTTCGTACGTCATAAGACGTACAAAAGTATCAACGCGCTGTTTGATTTCGTACGTCATAAGACGTACAAAGGTATCAACGCACTGTTTGATTTCGTACGTCATACGACGTACAAAAGTATCACGGCACTGTTTGATTTCGTACGTCATAAGACGAACAAAAGTATCAACGCGCTGTTTGATTTCGTGCGTCATAAGACGTACAACAGTATCAACGCGCTGTTTGATTTCGTACGTCATAAGAGGTACAAAAGTATCAACGCGCTGTTTGATTTCCTACGTCATAAGACGTACAAAAGTATCAACGCGCTGTTTGATTTCGTACGTTATAAGACGTACAAAAGTATCAACGCACTGTTTGATTTCGTACGTCATAAGACCTACAAAAATACCAAAGGGTTAATAATGATCAATCCGCGTGTTTTATTATATTTACATGATGTCAAATCTGGCGTTTACACACATTTTAAAATGACTGCATCATCCCTTGAGTGCAACAAGGTGCTCTCTGCAATGCGGAACATTGCAGATGGCATCTCGTTGCACTCAAGGGAAGATATATTAATAACTCAAACAAACTGGCGAATAAACAACAAACCATATATTAAGTGGTTGCTATACACGTTTGTTATTACTAAGACAGAACGCAACGAGGATGAAGTGCGAGGGTGAAGGACTAGAAGCAACGACCCGAGTCGGAGTTTTTCCAGTGTTTCACGAGCGTCGAATGTGCGCGTGAATTACAGGAAAAATCCCAACAAGAACTGTTGATTCCTGCCCCCTGTACTCTACCTGAGGTGTGTTCTGTACTTAACCCTTTACCTAACACGAACAGCAGGCAACACTTGCAAACAGAATTCTTGAATACCTATTTTTTTTCATTTTTTTGTCTCAAAAACATAGATTATGACCCCTCATTGAAACGAGCTCGATGAGCTCGTTCCAAAGAGGGGTCATAACCTATGTTTCTGAGACAAAAAAATAAAAAATAATGAAAATTAATTGGCGATTTTTGTGAATAGCGCTGGCCGGTTTTGGCCGTTACGTTGGGTCAAGTGTTAAAACACCTTTAAACTTATGTTAAGTGAATGAGGTTAAGATTTGTAAAGACCTTCTTGCGTGACGCTGTTTTGTAATATAGCATTTCATTCACGTGATAACGTCAATAAAATGCGTAGACAATGAGATGCATTCTTAGATGACGTTCTTAGACGTAAGCCGGATTCCATCCGTGGTTTATCTAGCGCATTGCTCGGTGTCTGCATTGTGCAGGCCTTTAAATTCGTCCCAACTAACGACGGTAAACGCTGTGCCCAAATAAGATAATTTCGCCTAAATTATGCGGAGTTTGAAACTTTTTCCAAAGTTTTGCAGTGTTTCGGCAGTATATATAGTTTGGCCAGGTTTCCCCGATGCGTGCAATATACCTTATAACTTATCTTTGAATCAAACAATGCAACAGTTAAATAATTATTTTTTAAAACCCACAGAGTTCGCCATAGAAAAGCAATCGGCGTCGACAGTGTCGTTTACGACACTGTCGACGTCGATTGTTTTTCTGTGACGAATTCCATATGATCATGCACTTAAATCTTGAGATCTATTATATTCATGTTTGTGGGATTTCTCAGTAAACGCCAAACGAAATTTCCATTGAAATAGACCTTTGGCTCGACAATGGGAATCTAAGAAGCCTTCTCGAGTTAGTCAAGTAAACTTAGGTCAAAGGGTGGTGGGAGGGAACCAGTGATAATGGTGAAGACCTATAACACGGGGTTGTAAACTAGCATTTTAATACGGGGATCTAAAACCTAAAACAAACGCCAAGAAGAAGAAAATACCAGTGCTTTGTCTCCAACCATGCAGGCCACATCCATATTTGCCGTTGTGCCCAAATTAGACTGATCTAAAGGTCTGGCATTGTGACTGGTTAAATTGAATACACCCAGCAATCGTGGTAAAACAATGTTTTTAGTCCCCAGTATTGTTCTTTTTTTAAATGAGGAAAGAGCTGCTACGAAATTATTTTTAGGGTCTGAATTACTAGCAAGATAAAGTGAGAAATATATTTTTGTGCGTTCTCTACAACTAATTCCAGCGACACCGTACAAGTCACACTGCTAAAACCCGCAGGTCACTTGACTGGAAGAGTTAATCATCGTTAATGGAAAAGGTGTATTTTCGTCGATCGCGTCGAGTTTTCAGATAGTTTATATTCACAACAGGGCATTGTGAAGATCTAATGTCAAATGACGAAGATTTCAAACATTTTCACTCACAGTGGGGAATTATATGTGCAATTCAAAAAATATTATAATTTCAGAATTAAAACCCAATTACTCACCATTAAAGAACATTTAATTTACTGAAAAAAAATCTTTTATCATTGTTACATCCAGAATTTTCTGCCCATTCAAATCTCACATAAAATAATTTACTTTTTCCTTTCGTGTATCAAAAGCTAGAGATGAAAAGTCAACAAAGTTAAATTCTAAGGTATTTCTCAATGACTCATTTCCAATTCATCACCCTTTATTTATATGACAGGATTTCCAAAGAAAGTTAACACCCAGTACTTCAATTTCTACATAAACAATGTAATACGAAGCATGCCCACTGGCTTTCTGGCATCCTTGGATGGGGGATAGGTGTGGAGAATTGTACCTATCGCCCCTGTAATCTGTCTAATGACGGACACAAAATAATAACTGGATCGGCTATGCACTACATCCGTTTTTCAAGTATTCCCAGCGCTGTTATCACTCTTATGAATAAAGGCTGAATATTGGCATTAACCCTTTGAGTTTCAAACCTGTTTCCTTACACTCAACCGACATCAATGATACTATACGCAAAGTTTTTTTTTCGTGTTCACTCTTGCTTGTTCCGAAAGTGGTGGCTACAGTACGTGGAGAGTGGATTGTAACTAAATCACCCGCGGGATATCACCCAAACTATAACTTTCGTATTTTGTATGTATCAACTAAAAGCATAAGCAATGTTTCAGCCAATGGACCTCCGGGTTTCACCCGGAGGTCCATTGGCTGAAACTTTGCTTGTGCTTGTTATGCTTTGCAACAAATTTGCAATTATTGCTTGGGTGGAATCTCCACTCTGCGGGTGATTTAGTGGTAATACACTCTCCGCGTACTGTACATACGAACACCCCGTATCCACCCTATCTGATTCTAACGTCCCGCCACCATCTTGTGGACATTCCAGCTGGGTTGAGGAACCGATTTTGATGAAACGTCATATACATGTTCAATAACACAACATACAGCCACATACCCCCAAGCTTTCAAGTTCTGCAATTTTACCGGAATTATCTCCTCTTGAACTTAAAATGATTTGTTATTGTTTTCAATTAACAAAAACACTATGTACGCATTTCTTCATATCTTTATGAACGGTTTTCATGAAACATTGCATACATGACCACTATCAATTTGATATTGGTATGTTCCTAACTTTTTATGTGGCGACGACTTTTAACCAAATTATCTCCTCTTGAACTTGGACTTATCAGTGATTTCTCTAGGAAATTCTTGTGTGTGTATACTCAGGGGCGGACTGGGCCAAAAAAGTTGCCGTGAAACGTCCCAAGGGTGCCCCGAACACGGACACAATTTTCATTTTTCGAACCGAAAGAACGCGGCTTCCTTGCATCTGAGCGACCAATGGCTGTCCACATGGAAGACCTTTTCGATGAAATTTCTGTGTCATCTTTGTCGCTCATTTGGCAAAAATGATTGCACCAAAGGGGGCGCCGGACTCATCAGGCCGACCAATGGGAGAAAATTTCGAACCGAAAGAACGCTGTTTCCTTGCATCTGACTGAAGAATGACAGACTAGTCTGCTAGTATATCGAAATGCCCTCTATGCGGACTGCCAAAGGCAGTCCACATAGAGGGTATTTCGATAAATCGATAGCCTATGCAATCATATCCATTTCGTCTTTTGATCATTTTCACGAAACATCATGCGCGAACAGGTGTTGGGCTGCATAAATTTGGGAGGCCCTGGGTGGCTCCCAATAAGGGGGCGGGGGGGGGGGGATACCGGGAAATTTCCCGGTGGATCATACAGCCAGTCCGCCTCTGCGTATAAATTTCAAATTCCCAAAATTTCAATTAAATTCTCTCCTTTCGAACTTAGATTTATTCTCATTGATTTCTATAAGAAGTGTTTGAGTGCGCAGCTCCTACTATATTTATCAACTGATTTTGAAGAAGCTTTTTACCTGGTTGAGTGTTGGATCAGGGCATTGAATAAACCTAAGGGTACCTTGCAAATGTCAACATTTTCTTAGCTAATGTTTAATAGTAAGTGAAAAGTAAATAATATTTTGTTTATATAGCTTTGGCATTAATTCATAATAAAATAAAATTTGAAGAAGAAATGCCGGTCAACAAAAATAATCTAGCCCTCGACCAGTTAAACGTGATTACCAAAAACTAGACGTGCAAGCACTCTCAAATTTCTAAGTACCAATAATTTTTAAATGCATTATCTTCTCTCGAACATGGATTTAAATTTTAAGTTCTGTGTGAAATTCTTGTGTGCACAACACCCAGTGGCGTAGATAAAGGGGGCCGGGGGGGGGGGGGGGGGGGGGCACCAGAAGTTTTGTCGGAAATTTTCGGGACCATTTTTAGGTGAATTTATGCCTAATAACATTAAAATGCTGGCTTTGGGGATAAAAACATGCCATTTTGGGTAAATTTGGGGTAAAAAAAGACCAATTTTCAGTACATTTGCAGTAAACAACAGATTCTTTCTGTTTGTTTGGGTTTTTGTTGTTGTTACACTGTCGGAAAATTTTCGGTCTGTCGGAAAATTTTGGGCTTGCCCCTCCGCCAGCGAAAAGCTATCTACGCCACTGACAACACCTCATCGGTTTGTGAGACGAATTCAGGTAAATATTTTACACGACTGATAGCAAGAAAACATATGCATAATTTAATGTCTCGAGTTACAACTTTTTGAACTAAAATATTTTCTGTCGAAGATTCAATATTAATTTCTACATGAAATGATGATATAGACGCTAATCGGTGAAGTTAGTGTTTGGGAATATTTGCTCACATCCCCCACCTGGAAATGGGGAATTCTTGGGGTATTAATGACAAAAAATTGATAGTTCTAGTTTTTATTTGAATTGAAGGAGTGGGTGGGCAGGGGTTCTTCTACCCTCTTTTGGAAAAGGTCCGGGTCCATGCAACTGGGAAAATTCCTGTCCTGAAGCCTTCAACTGGGAATTTGTTTGGAAGAAGAAATACACAGAGAATAAGAATTGCTACCTTCATATGGAGCTTAGAACATTAATACAGAAGCTACTACATGTATAGAACATACAGTAATTTTTATAACAAAACAGTCACATGAAATAATAATCAGTCTTTGTAATCTCTATTATAAATTGTTGTATTTGCTACACATGGCCAGTCTACATTCTGTGGCTTAGCAGTTGTGTCTAGGCAAGTCTTGGCTGCCTGTATAGGCAGCCAAGACTTGCCTAGAAACAACTGACAAGGTTCGTGGGATGTAACTTGTAAATGTATCTAAAAACTGACTGCTGAGGCGGGGGGGGGGGGGGGGGGCACTAAAAATTTGCAAGACGTGACGTCCTATTTTTTATTCAGCTCCTTTTTACTTTACACCCACCCACCCCTACGTGCAAATTTTCTACTACCGTTCTCAGACACCCACCCCTACTCTCCCATTAAAATCCAAAATAAACTTATAAACTTAGTAGGCACAGCTGTCTTTAGGGGAGTTTCATAATGTTCTTAAACTGGTACCACCAATTTAAACCTCTGTGGGCTGCTGTGGGAATGACAAACTGTTCATTATCAGGCTTGGCCTGAGCAGGTGTACATGTACGGGAACAAATTTTCAATTGAATTGTTCTGTCAGTATTCTCAGGTGTTTGCTACTTTCCTCTTCTATCCACACAAATTCTATTAATAAATAAATAACTTGGGTTGAATTTAGTGCATCAGAGAGAATTTTCCTAAAATATTGTCTGCACATTTTCTACATTTCGAAAAAGACACCCACCCTCTACTAACGTGTGACATTTTCCCAGATTAAGCCCAATATTCTCACATATAAAGCCTCCTGATATTGTATGTATGTTAAGAGTGTGATGTACAACATCATCTTTAAGGTTTGAAACACAAATGGTGGTATATATTAGCTGATGTATGGATATATTTTTAAAAAATTAAAAAAATTGCACAATCTGGAAATGCACATTTTTGGCGCATTCAAGAGACCCGCCCACCCCCACGTCACGTCTTGCAAATTTTTGGTGCCCCCTCCCTCCTGGCTGAGGTACCAGTTTTGTTGCAGTAAAACGTGATTAAAGTCAAAATAAAGCCTTCAAGAGTTAAAAGATGAATTCAATTGTTATTTGAACGAGGACCGAGATTGGAAAATTTTTGTTTTGAATTGGGAATAATCATACCAAAATGCCATTGGGAAAGGATCCCATATTCGACCCTGTTGACACCCAAAACCACCCCAGGTGGGTAATAATAATTTAATCCTACAGCCCTACTGGGGACGGAGATCAAATTATAACTAAAATTTCTTACTCATTTTATGTTTATCCTTTCGTCTCCTTATCAATTGCTGTATTTATCATCATGTAAAAACTCAGGTATACCCAATCGGGTAGATTAAACGAGTGCTTAAATTCTCAGGTGGTAAAGGGTGATTTTGACCAGCACTTAAAATTCAAACATAACTACCAAATCAGCACGGCGTGAACACTTGATATTTTTTGGAAAATTAATACCAGCACTTAAATTCAAACATAACTACCAAATCGACAAGGCGTGAAAACTTAATATTTTTATGGAAAATTAATGTACAACCACATAAAAATACCAGCAGTCAGTCGCTGATTTTGTGTGGTCCTCCAAAAAAAGATTTCATTACACTTGAGTCCCACAAGCTGTTCCGCCTCTCTCATACCCCCCCCCCCCCCCCCCACCCTCTTCTCTCAGCATTGGCGAACAAACTGTTTACGGATGCGCCTTAATATCACTTTCTCGATTACTCTACCGCATCAACCTACTCTCTTCATCATGTCTCCACGTATCCACTCGTCATTACGTTACCATCTCATTTCTTTCGTATTTTCACAGTTAACCCTTTACCTAACACGAAAAGCAGACGACACATGCAAAACAAATTCTTGAATAACTAATTTTTTTCATTTTTGTCTCAAAAACATAGGTTATGACCCCTCGTTGGAACGAGCTCGAGTAGCTCGTTCCAACGAGGGGTTATAACCTATGTTTTTGAGACAAAAAAATGAAAAAACAATGAAAATTAATTGGTGATTTTACAGAACAGCTCTGGCCGGTTTTTGCCGTTACGTTGGGTAAAGGGTTAACCTTATTTCATTGCACAGACACTTTGGACATTTAAAAGAAAATGTTCCATAGTCTCTTTTACCCTAAGGATACAAACGTGGCGTCCCTTATACCACATTTTCCCAATTTTTTTCCCCAAATTCTGTACAGCAGGCCAGCTCGAGTACTTTGGATGACACGTCAATACCTCTATCACGCTTTAGAAACAGAAGCTCGATTCTGATGTGATTGTACGTGGAGAGAATATCACTAAATCACCCATAGAGTGGAGATTCCACCCTAGCAATAATTGCAACTTTGTTGCAAAGCATAACAAACACAAGCAAACTTCCATTGGCTGAAACATTGCTGGTGTTTTTGTCCATATTTACAGAATTTCAAAGTGACACTTTGAATGCTAACTCCACTCCACGGGTGATTTAGTTACAATCCGCTCTCCACATCCTGTTCACGAATATACAGCTTGGTGATAATACATCTTAGCTTAGTCAACAGCAGCCATTCAACGCACGCTTGGCAGTTTTCTCGACTCCGCCGGGTTTTGCGACACTTCCTTGTCGAATGAATGGGATACAGGTATTTACAAATTACTTTTCGCCATTATGCAACAAAATGAATGATTGCGCCGGTATGGAAAGTAAATATTTGTTTTTATTATTTAACATATAAGCCTAGCCCAGTCATGCAAACACTGTTTTCTTTTTCAACTGTTCTCACGTGACCTACTTTTGCAATTTTTTCATTTTCCTCATTTGCTGATTATTTGACGGAATTTTTGCGGAGAAGACAACAGTATTTAATAAATTAACAAGAAAAAGCCATATGGCCACAGGTCCACCGGCGCTGTAAAAAAGCCGAAATTTAAACTAGAGCGTCCAAGTTAGCTGGAGTGTTCACCTGATCCATTTCTTTTTAAGATCATAACAGGCATGTATCCAATTGAAGTTAATGTAACAGAACCTTCTGGTATGAAAAAACTGCAAATCTTCAGAAACTGGTTTCAATAATAACAGAACAAAACTTTAAAACAAAAATGCAGGTGCAGATTATACAATAATATTGTTTTCAATGGCAGTAACTTTAACCCCCTTGAACACTGGTGGAATCTTCCATGTCAGTTCAGATCCCGTTTCCTATTAAAAGGTCATTTCCAAGGTTATCAGATATCCTCAGCCAAATGGCTATTTTGAGCAAAAGTTTTAGTTTCTCGTGGTTCGGATTTAGTAAATAATTCTCATTAATGATGGCATGGCCAAAACAATCTGTTGATGGTCTTGATTCTGTGTATTGTCAGGTGCATTTCAATTGGGGGTCAAGGTCACACGGGAGTGTTAAATTACTAACCCAGACCTGTTTGGGACCTGAAAATTTGCAGGTTGCAAATGGGACAATTTTTGTGTAAATTTGCTTTGAGAAAGCCTTCTGAAAAAATGAATAAGAAACCCATATGTTTTTTATTTGTCAGAATGATCATCTTATGCTGTAAAATCCCCCGTGGAGGAATGAGGAATTCCTATAACACAGTTTTATCACTATCGATGCACGAAAATTAGAAATGTATCTCTAAAATGAGAAAATATTGACCATTTTGAGCAATTCTTTTAGCCATCAACTGTGCCATTCAGCTGAGTGTATTTGAGTGATATTGTAAGATTTTTGTTGTTTGCAATTGTCTCCAGAAAAAGCCATCTTCAGAGCTTCCAGAAACTGTATACGTTTTGAGTATTGTGAAAAGGGGAGGTAATTTAAATGCGAAATATCCTCGGCCGTGTTAATGAGAAGCCGCACATTTCTTGAAAAGCCAACGTTTTTACCTGAATAACTGTAACGAGACCTCAATGGCAGAAATTGGAAGAGTCCATATTCGTTATTTGGGGTAGGCCAATTAATATATTTTCAACATGCAGCCTGAAGGCTGCACGTTGAAAATATTGATTGTTCTTCCCCACACATTTACTTAATAGGCATCCCATCTAATGACATTATGACGTAGCATGTCCCCGGGCCGGAAAAGCGGCCTCGCGGTTTCAAAGGGTTAAAACAAGTTGAATAATCCTGCCAGCTATATACCTGTCGCACATCAATAAACTATAGACTACAGTTCTGTAAGGTTCCAATACTCTAAACTTGAATGCATGGTTGGAAATGATGTAACCACGTGGGTACCATCCCTTTTGAAATGAAAAATTCTTTCAAGCAAATAAAGAGCCATAACTCCGACCACACTAATAATTTCCATCACCATTGTACATGTTACACATCAATGAATAATCAACAATAATATTTTGAAGTTTTATTATCGAAAACCCAGAGGAGTATAGGAAGAGATGATTTCACCACAAGAGTGCCTAAATTCATTAAAAAAAATAGGACGATCAAGGGTGGTAACTCAAAACAAAAATTTAAGAATCATGTCGTCATCCTCACACGTTCCACATCAGCAGGCTATTGGCAAAATCCAGTAAGGTTTCATTGCATTAAACTGAAAGGAGACGCTAAGATGATTTCTTTTCATGTGATCTCCTTTGTTGAAATGCAAGTTTTTCCAAATCGACCAAGGACAGTAACTACTTACAAATTAATAAATTCTGCTGTCATATGCATACATGTTGCACATCGAAAAACCATCAATATTGAGGAATTAAAGTTTCATTAACCGAAATTGAAAAGCTACGGAAGCGTATTGCTGCCACGTGGAAAAAAAAACTGTAAGTCCCAAGAGGACAGCAACTACTCCCAAATTAAAAAAAAATCGTCTTTTTAAACGCTACCTCTCAGTGAATCATATTTAATAACCAGGACTGGCAGTTTCAGGAGAGCGATTTATTCGCCCGCCTTCTGTTCGCCTTAAAAAAATTAAGGAGGGCGAAAACTAGCCATCCTTGCTTTAGAAAATAAAGATTACCATAGCAACCTGTTCTAAAAACCTACATCTTTCAGATCTCTGCTATGTTAGTGGTCTCTGTAAGACGGCCACACTGTCCCTCCCACACCTCCGGGCTTTGCTGAGGCCCAGAGGTGTGGGAGAGGCAGTGTAGCCGTCTCACGGAGACTGCGTTGTTAGCAGCACCAAATAAAATGCGCAAAGCCCACTAGACAAAACTCATTAATTGTATTGCCACTTTCAGCTTTTGTGAGCTTGGGGAGTGCTAATCGCTCTCCTAGGCGATGCGAAGGGAGCGATGTTTAGCCCTTCTGCATTTTTAAGAATGCCAGGCCTGAATAACCTTTTAAAATTTCATTAATCAAAACTCCAAAATGTAGGAGGAGTTAATTTAAGAAGCCTCTTCTTAAAAAATGCTGTTTTTTCTTCTTTTCCACGCTATATTTTCTCGGTCGATCAAGGGCAGTTACACACACAGAAAGTAAAAAATTCAGTCATCTATACACATGCTGCACATCGATGTAACGCCTATAATAATGTTTTAAAGCTCCATTACTCAAGCCGAAAACGGAGGAGAGGATTTCAAGATATGTCGCCCCCCTCCTTCATAAAAACATTTATTTTGTCTGCTTCTGAAAGGGGGGTAACTCCAAACAAATCGAAGGTTTTTGTCAAGTTCATTTATGCTGCACGTCAGCAAACTGTCACAATATTTAAACTAAATACCTATGATGAAATTGACTAATCTTATTGGGTGAAATGAGGTTATTATTTTTCCCTTCGTGTATACAGCACGTGGTGAGTGGATTGTTACTAAAACACTCGTGGAGTGAAGTTTCCACCCCTACAATAACAGTCAATTCCTGTGGTAATGGATGAAAAGGACAAGCACAGTTTTCGCCGAGGGACCTCCGGGTTCTACCCAGAGGTCCCTTGGCGGAAACTTTGCTCATCGTTCTGATGCTTTTTTCCTAAACAAGGAATTTTTATCTTGTGGGAAACTTCACCCCACCAGTGATTTAGAAACAATCCACTTTCCATGTATTGTACGTAAATGTCATGTTTTGCAAAACAAGCGTGGAAATATTCTTTTTTGTGCGTCGCATATTATAAGTGAAGAAAAGTCTAACCAGAAGAAGATACATTTCATAAATCTTCCAACTTTTTCTTTCTTCAAACTTAATGGACAATGTAAAATCCTCTCGTCTCTGTTAGCAAACAGAATACCGAAATACCATTTCTTATTTTTGAGTCTGGAGTCGTACTTATATACTACCCAGGAGAGCGTATCGATTTCCACATTAATTGATCATAAGTTTTAATTGTAAATATCTGCTAAAACTTCATTCTTCCAAATAAGCGAAGATAAATGCATAAAGAACCCAAAAGCTACATGGCTCTGCTTGTTCTAGTCAAACACAGAACGCCTGATGTGTGAATGCGTTCGCCAACACAACACGAGAGCCAGTGCGGAAGGATAGAACGAGAGGCGCAACCTCGATTTCTGCCCGATGGCACGAGTGCCGTATTGACGAACGCATTCACACATCGTGGCGTTCGGTGTTTATTACACGCCTCAATGACATACAATTAATTAATTTAGAAATTCAAACATCACACAGAAAATTTCAAACTTTAAACCTCTTTGTTATTTTTCCAATTGACTTTCGATTTATCGGCTGTCTCCTCAGCTTCCGAATTGAACGGAAAGCAACGCTTCGATTGGCCGATTACGAAAATGGGCGGAGTATAGTTCTTTTGATGGATCCATGACAGGTGGAAAAATTGACCGCCAACGGAAATCTGTATGGAATACGGGTTCCGTATACGGATTTGTAAATATGGAACTGCAGGAAAGGTAATAGACGTGCAATAAAATATGTTTCCGTACAATGCTTGAACGTTTGAAACTGCTTGTCTACCTCAAATATTATTTAGCGTCCTGTTATAAATACAGATTATCATGATAATGTGCATGTCCTGTGATTTGTATCAGATTCGAGGTGGTGTCCAGAATGGGATCTCAACGAGCCGACTTTGCCGGCGAGTTGTGATCCCATTTTTGGACACCACCGAGAATCTAACAATTCTGTCACATAAACAGATTAAATCTTAACCCTTTACCCAACGTAACGGCCAAAATCGGCCAATGCTATTCTAAAAAAAAATCGCCAATTAATTTTCATTATTTTTTCATTTTTGTCTCAAAAACATAGGTTATCACCCCTCGTTGGAACGAGCTCGTCGAGCTCGTTCCAACGAGGGGTCATAGCCTATGTTTTGGAGACAAAAAATGAAAAAAATTAGTTATTCAAGAATAATTTTTTTTCAAGTGTCGTCTGCTTTTCATGATAGGTAAAGGGTTAAATTATTTACAAACATTTTTGGGACATAATGTTCGGTCGACCACTGAAACGCTAATAGAATGTATCTTTGTGCCGGTTATGATAGCCCCTAGCGCTACCGGAAACGAGTCATCTATATGATACGGAATCAGAATGAGTCGTCTGTATGATACGGAATCGGAACACATTATGTGATACGTTCCGTTTCTCGTGGTTTTCAGGCCTAAATTTATATGATTGTTTGATAAATTCTAAGAATAGATGACACTTTTTTCATAGTAGCGGTATTTCGGAACACTGATAGTGTCACCAGCTCTGAGACAATTGAACTGCCTAAAAGTGCTAACTGTGTGAAGTCTATACTGAGATCATCAATTAACATAGAAAGTGCTTTATTATAGGTATAACTGAACTAAATATTTGAATTAGAGTAACCCACCTTGAAATATTGCACTAGGAAATGATGCAATCTCTAAAAAATAAGCAGCCTTTGGAAAATATATTGTTTCGATAAACGTTTGAAACATTCTGTTTGTTGACAGGGTACATGGTCTCACGCTCCCTGCAGGAAATTTATACAGAATAACGTATATGTCCCGTTCTTACACAAGTAAAATTGAATTGGAAAAAAAAAATCTTTATTCAATGTCTACGTACGCAATCAACGGGGCGAGATGCTCTCGATTCATTTCAGTTTATGTTACAGTAAATTAATGAAAAGAGACTTTATAATCTAATTGGTTTCATAAATAATTACCCATGCTTACATAACTAATCTTTTTGATTGTAATAACGGTACTTTTGTGTGTATTTTACTTCAGTTAAATGTATTTGTCTCAGTTGATTTCAAGTGAAAAAAGACATTGCGATGAACCGTTGCTCATGGCAACGAAACGCTTTCCTTGACAGTGGACAAAAGGATCGCTGACAGTAGACATATGCGCGTGCCCGGCGACATAAAAAAAAATCAACGAGGCATTGACCAATGTTGGTATCGGGACATAGAGGGTGATTTGATGACTTTTTGGACCTAAAAAATACAATTGACCATTGGTATGTTTTTGTTTGGGAATTCCCTGAAAATATGTTCACGTGACCGGTACTTCCCTTTCAGTCAATTTTTCTCTCTTATTTGTTGCATGACTCCCTGTTTTCGGGTCAGAAAAAGTTGTCTGAAGGGCTATACTTGACAAAGATATTTGAATGCCAAAATTAAAATGATGCGATCCTTTTTTTTACTCAACTCGAGTGCACTTTCTGACTTTAGTACAGTCAGTAATCAACATTTATTCTGCATCTTCAGTTTATGTATATACCGTGTACCGAGAGATGCACTATTCTCCGGGGACATCTCATCGAGGTACGAATATGCAAGTTGCACAGAACGGTTTTAACCCTTTACCTAACACAGTATTTTTAAAAAATAAATTAAATTTCACATTTTTCGAAAACAAATTTCACAATTTTTCAATAAAAACCATACAAATATGGATATCATTAGAACCAGCTCGATGAGCTGGTTCTAATGATATCCATATTTGTATAGTTTTATGGACAAACTTTCCGAGATATTTTAGACTGTGGTAGGCTTATTCTGGTTAAATTTCTGGCAGTTTTTGGACGATATGTTAGGTAAAGGGTTAACTCTTTATCTTACACGACAACCAGAGACACTTGCAAAAAATTGAATGCAAAAATTATAGAGATGCGATCATATTTTTTTTCGCGCGAACGTTATAATGGTCGCCTATGGGAAAATATTTAGTTACGTGATACGAAGTTAATTTATTAAAAAGAACTTCTGCTCACCTGGTCGGTCTGCTGACTGAAAAAAAGAAACAAGGGCGCCAGTATAAGATTAGAGGTATATGGCACTTCCGTTGTCCTTCGGGACCAGGGATAAAGATCCCCTCGTGGACACTTGCGTGGCGCTGAAACTTTTCATATCAAACGCGCGAGTCTTGCAGTTTTCGATGTCTTTTTACTGTGATAACACTTCTTCTCATCCGTTAAGCATATGCATATGGAAATCGCGTTTTGAAGTTAGTTCCCTCAAAACATCACGTGGTCGCTAAAAAATTATAGGTGATGTTTAAAAGCTTGTATTTTAGTTAAGCCTGAACGCCATACTGACGTATTGGAAAGCTTTTCTGGCGAGAGTGTTTCGTGCATTGGAACACCAAAGACTCGATATCACTTTAACCCTTTACCCAACGCAGACGATTTCAAAATTTATTATTTTAAATATAATTTCTTATTTTTTTAAAAAAAAATTCAACAAAACCATATCATGTGACCCCTTTTTGGAACGAGCTCGACGCGCTCGTTCCAAAGAGGGGTCACATGATATGGTTTTGTTGAAATTTTTAGAAAAATAATGGGGGCGCGGTGGCTCAGTTGGTAGAGGTGCAGGCTGCAAGCCGAGAGGTCCTCGGTTCGAATCCCACCTGCGGCAACCGCGTTGTGTCCTTGGGCAAGATACTTCACCCCCATTGCCCACGTGGAGGCACGGTGACGTTGTGTACTAAGGCGCGCTGCACGTCGATGGTGCGCCTGTCTTCCACCAATGCTAACACTGCTTGTGTGGAGTTAGTATGTTGGGGGAGCTGACAGTTGCTCGCCGTTGCTCGGTGGTTCTCTCCGGGTACTCCGGCTTCCTACACCAGTAAAACTGTCATGGTCATGATTAGCCGTTGTGCAGAAATTTGTGACCTTAAAAACACCAATAAATAAATAAATTCGAAAAATAATATTTTTTCAGCTGCCGAATTTGCAAATTACGCGGGTGAATGCGGGCGATTCATTGGGTAAAGGGTTAACCCCTTCGCCAAAGTCGCGTGTACTTAAATTATGGAGAGAGAGAGAGAGAGAGAGAGAGAGAGAGAGAGAGAGAGAGAGAGAGAGAGCTGTCTAAAGTGTCAATATATATATTCGCCTTGTCTCTTTCTTTGTATCTCACTGATATCAGTGTGTGTGTGCCCTTCTATCAATATGACCCCCCCCCCCCACATTCGATAATGCCCACCCCCACCCCCTATGCCCCGGTGTAGGAAATGGGTATAGTGCAGCACATTGTCCTGATCACGTCAGTCCTCCCGATGCCTATCTTATTTTTTAAGGCTCATTTCAATAAATACCAATGGTGCAAATTACGTATTACATCGGGTAGTGTATGTCGCACATAACAGACAGACTTATTTCAGAGCAAATGAAAAATGTTTCATCATATTGCGATATATCTTCCTCGTAACTTTTATTAAATAGTCTGCCTGAAGTAGATTTTAATAAGTTGCATAATATATATGATACCCGAACAAGAAACTCAATCACGAAGAAAGAGAAAAAATAATCTAAATTAACTAATAGTTAAAAGCTGTTAACTAATTAACCCTTTACCCAAGGTAACGACCAAAACCAACCAGTGCTATTCACAAAAATCACCATTCAATATTCGTTATTTTTTTCATTTTTGGTCTCAAAAACATTGCTTATGAGCCCTCATTGGAACGAGCTCTACGAGCTCGTTTCAATGATGGATCTTAAGCTTTGTTTTTGATGCCAAAAAATTAAAAAAAATAATAATTCAAGAGTTTTATTTGCAAGTTCTCTTCCTTTCGTGTTGGGTAAAAGGTCAAGCCCAGAAGAAGCCCGGGTTTTAAAAACAACCCCACATTTAATACGTTTCACTTTAACGGCTCATTGACTTCTGAAATGAGTGCTTTTTCCAGTAACATAGTAATCCTAAACTCACCACTCGAATATAAGTTGGGAGTCATTATAACACACAACCATAATGTTTTGACTCTTAAAAATAAAAGTGATTATTTTTTCTGGGTCCGCGGGCAAAAAGAAGCAGCATGTTAAGAGTGAATGATATTTCTTAGGCTTCCTAGCAGGTGCGATAAGCAAATGCAATAAATGAAAGTGGCGAATAGCCTAGGGGAATGAATAGTTATATTTTTCGTAAACTTACAGTTTAATAGAATCAGTTTGAGTCAATGAGGCGTTGAAGTGAAGAAGAATAGATGTAGCAAAGAAGAGATCTCCTGATGTTGAATGGATACTTTATTTGCGTAAATGTTAAAAATTGATGCTTTCAGTGACGATCCAAGTATAAAAGACCGTCGTCAGTGCTTTGAAAACTCTCCGTATTTCATAGGAGGCTCCCCGCTGAACGATTGCGAACTCATGCTGTGAGCCAATTATAAAGAAAATTCAATTGAGGGCGTAGTGTATGACTTAAGGGCCATTGAGAGCTTACAATTTCTTTAATTTTTGCAAAAGACGGTCAAAAGTCACAACAATCAAAATGTTGTTAGAGCGAACCGTCTTACATGGGTATTTACACTGTGCCATTGTAATGAATAGGAATGGATCTGTAAGGAAGATTTTAAATGACTTTTATTTGTTAATGCGGTGTGTTATAGCTCAAAAGGGTTTTGCGCGCTCTTAAAGACTAATTTTCGTTATGAAAAGGCAGTATACACTGCAGGAGTTTCTTCAAGTTGTCTGTGAAATACACAGAAAGATCGTCTTAGTTCTGGTGTTGCACGAATCTGCAGTTTTCACTGTTCTATTCACATGGTAGCATTTCAATACTGCAACGTTCAGTGTGATGGCCGTATTAACTGTTCACTGTCGTTCCACGTTCTAGACATGGCCTACTACCCCGAGTACCCATATGGATCGGATTATAGTATACAAACAACTCAAGACCAGGAAAGTGCATGCGACTCTCAGGTATGCCTGTTTTCGTTTCCGTTTTGTACTTTTATGGAGTCAGTTTTGCTCTGATAATTACTCGCAACATGTTGTGAAAGAAAAGGATATCACACTTCTACAGCAACGTTTGATAACTCTAAGTTAATTTTCACCATGTTCACAGTCACGCAGTCTACACCTCCAGCCCTTTTAGCAGGACTAGTATCAGATCATCCCTATCTGACACGGATGTCTACATATATGGCGTGGCAATAGGGGTACTTGCATTTTGGTGACAATCATATACCTACCAGCATATGTTATATTCCATATATTGACTTAAGTTTTTTAACTCCTTGCATGTTGCTGACGGAAATTCCTGTCCGGTACAGGATTTCTCTTGCCACTGAAATCAGAATAATTTGGACATTTTTATTCAAATTTGTCCCCTTTAAACTGAATGTGATTTTTTCACAAATTATTTCTTGAGTTAAATTTAGATGAATTTTTCATAAAATCTAGTTATGGCTGCTTCACAGCAGCCGTGACTAGATTTAATGAAAAATATCTTGAAAATACCCAGCGGATAAGAGTTATTTATTTATTTATTTATTTATTTATTTATTTATTTATTTATTTGGGCATAACGACACTTTGGACAGCCAAGGTCACCTCGTGTCGTACACCTTTACGGGTGGAGGAAGCCGGAGTACCCGGAGAGAACCACCGGGCAACGGCGAGCAACTGTCAGGCTCCCCAACATACTAACTCCACACAAGCAGGGTTAGCATTGGTTGAAGACAGGTGCACCAGCGACGTGGATTACGCCTCAGAAAACCGCGCCACCGTGTCCCCACGAGCAACGTTTGATAACTCCAAGTTAATCTTCACTGTGTTTACAGTCACGCGATTTAAATCTGCACACCCAGCCCTTTTAGCAGACCTAGTATCAGATCATCCCTATTTGACATTGTGTCTACGGGTGGAATTCGAACCGAGGATCTCTAGGCTTGCAGCCTGCACCTGTATCTACTAAGCACCCCCCCCCCGGGGGGGGGGGGGGGGGGCAGTTAACGCCTTTTCACTTCCACTTTGTTATATCACAAAATTTGACCTAACTGTCCAACATAAATAACCTGAACCCATCGTCGTCTGTCGCAGAAGGGATATGTGAAGAGCACAGTGAGAGGTGTGCGCGTCTGTAGGGAAGGGGTCCGGAGGATCTCCACCGGATAAAATTTTGAAATTGTGGGTCCAAAGCTGACACATTTTCCTCGATATCCAATATCAAATAACTACAGAATCGCATTTAAAGTCTTTGGAACAATTTCCAGTCTTATTTTTGTTACGCACCCTCGCCGTACAGGTTTGGTATTGGGGTGGTCCCCTGCCCCTCATTCAAACGCCCATAAATAACCTCTTTTTACAGCCTCAGGTATGGATTTTTTCGTGAAATATTTGTAGTTGGATATATAAATAGTAAAAATGTACTTACTACTAAAACACACGGGTTTGGAAATGAATAACATTTAATCTAAATTGGTTTATTTCGCTCTATCGGCTTCAATTGAAATCATGAATGGTGATAATGGTGAAATAATGTTCTTCTGCCCTCTTACCAATTGGTCAATTTTAACCCGAAAAATATAAATTAATCCATAGTTGACTGGACTATTCTCCCAATACACGTGGACAATTAGACTTAGTACACAGACGAGGATCCCAAAGCACGGCGGATGGGTGTTCACCCAGCAATTAATTTACATACCTTGTATAAAGAACTCCAAGGAAGATGTGGCAGTCTTACATCTGATGAAACACCAGAAGTTAGCCAATGGCTTTCGACTTGAAAAGTCGCCATGCCATTTTTGTGCTTTTTCGAAACAATCGTATTCATCCCTTAGTTAAAAAAATATTCTAGTTGTTACCCACTCTCAATGTACTGTACTTTTCAAACTATATATATTGTCTTTGCCTCACCCCCCCCCCCCCCCCCCACACACACACTCTGTACAGTACATGTAGAGTGTATTAGCACTAAATCACCCATGGAGTGGAGATTCCACCCAAGCAATGAATGCAAATTTGTTGCATATTATAACAAGCACAAGCAAAGTTTCAGCCATTGGACCTCCGGGTTAAACACTGCTTGTGTTTTTTGTCCATATGAACAGGAGTTGAAAGTGATACTTTGGGTGGTAACTTCACTCCTTGGGTGATTTTGTTACAATCCACTCTCCACGTACTGTATATATTAAAGAGAATGCCAAGGCAATTTCGAAGAATATTAGCGGTTTTAGATCTAATAAACCACTGGATCTAATTATTATGGCTCTCGACTTCAAATGTCGCTAAGCCTTTTTGTGCTTTTTCGAAACGATGGTGCTTATTCCTCAAAAAATGTTCTAGTTACATGTCTACCGCCCCCCCCCCCCCCTCCCCACTGCATATATTCCGGTAGATGCCAGTGCAATTTCGAAGAATTTTAGCGGTTTTACATCTCATTAACCACGGGATCTAATCATTATGACTCTCAACTTTAAAGGCCACGAAGCCATTTTTGTGTTTTTTTTTTAACATTGCACGGTGTTCATTCATTCAAAAATATTTTAGTAGTTACAAACTCTCCGCGTGATGTACTGTGCAATTCAAACCCACTATATTATTAGTTACACAGTTTGTTGGTGGCCTAATATGGTATATATGGTGTCAGTTAATTTCATATTGGACGAGAGCGAAGCTCGAGTCCAATATGGAATTAACTAACACAATATATGCCATATTAGGCCACCAACAAACAGTGTAACGAATATATCTTACCGACTGCTGCATCGATGCACAGAACTAATAACATTAATTAAATGAGAGAATTCTCACAATGTGTTCTCGTATCCTTTGCCTTGCTACAATTTATGGGAGAGTTCAAATTGTAACAAGGCAAATTCAAACATACCAAACAGTTTCATTTCGAAGGTTACATGACACACATCCACAGAATATGAAGCCTTTTAAGTTTCCTAACCTGCACTTCAGACCAAATATGGGCTTCCAACACTCAATCTTTCAACTTTAAGCGTTTATCGGCTGTCGCCATTTTGAATAATCAATGAACAAAGGGGAGAGTACCCATAGCTGTCAGCGTATATTGATGTTGACAGGCAGTATATGGTTTTATATGCAGTCTGCATGTGACGTCTTTGAACCAATGAAATTCCCAGATACTTGTAGGAGGTAAGATATATATATATATTGTCTTTCTTCTTCCTTGTAAAAATTCGTGAGGATGTCAATGTTACTTCAAAGAATTTTAGAGGTCAAGAAAATGCATTATTTCAATTCTAATTAAAAAGTGCTAAAGTCTCTCTCACTCTTTGTGTCTCTGTCTGAATGGATTACACGATATAAATGGACCATTTATACATAAGCGAATTCTCATATACATGTACCCTGACAAGATATTTTGGAACGCTCCGTTGCAAGTTTACAGCAAGCTGGATCTGCAAAATGAATTTGCGGTATGGTAAAACCGCTCGGTGTACCTCTGGCGAGCATGTCAATTTGTCTTCCATAACACAAATGAGTTGGGGAATGGTGGGAAAACTGATTCCTTGTATTTGTGAAAGTTGCAAGTTGGCTAGTTATTGATGATCTTTGGCTTTGCATTTTGGTAGTCTTTGAGATGAACTAGTTCCACGCAAAATCTACATCTCTAATTATTCGTTGTTTATTTTGTCAATTTGTGCCAGACCATCTCTCGTCGGTCAAAGGCTTCGAACACTGCATATGACGAGATAAGATTTGTCAACTAGCCACGTGGTTGTAACCTGATATTTCCTCAACATCTCTGCAAATAGTTCGGCCATAATTTACTCACAAACTGCATACATAAAGACCCCCCCCCCCAAAAAAAAAAAACAAAAACAAAACAAAACAAACAAAAAACAAAAAAAAAAAAACAAACCAAAACCAAACAACACTTATCGAAATCAACATAATGTCAAACACCATTTTAAAGTTCAATAAAGAGGATTGTAAATGAATTGTCATAAATATCTCTAAAAGTTAATGTGGGTAAAAGGATACAGATCCCTCTTTAGCAGCTTCACAGAGAAACCTTTTTTTGATGCTTTTTTTATTCAATGCGACTGCATAAAGTGCATGGTGTTTACCACCATTGATAGAAAAGAAAATTAGGTCAGTAGGTGCTTGGGTCATGTAATAAATACAAAACCACATGTATGTTTCAATGAGTCGTTTTGTATTCAATTCGTCAGATGTGCGTAGAAAGAAAACGTCTCGACCTTCGGTCTCGACGTTTTCTTCCTACGCACATCTGACTCATTGAATACAAAACGACTCATTGAAACATACATGTAGTTTTGTCTATATATGAGTCGTTTCCTACGTTTAATAACACTTTTCATAAAGATGATGGCATTGATCAATAGTAATGAACGAAACATGTATATTGCAGCCTAAGGGGAGTGAGCCCTAGTGGATCAATGAATCTGGTTGAACCTCTGACCTTGTACAAGCACACCACCAGCGGGGAGCATTAAGGCTGAACTAGTGACGCCAGAGGGGATTCAGGTCCAAAAAATTAAAGGAAGGTTCTCTGATTTTCACAAAATTTTAGTTTGTTGTAGAGTTAAAAAAAAATAGCAGATAGCTATTTTTTTTAATTTATCGCCATTTTGACGTTTTTTTCGTTATATCAAATTTTGGGGAGTTTTGGATGAATGTTTTTCATTAAAAACGCCAGTTTTCTGATACACACAGCTCCATATTAACTGGCTGAGTGCTGGAAGCCACTATCAGAGCTTTCAGAAAAATGAGAGTACCAGAACGACAGCCAACATTTTCCTTTCTTATGTTTCATATGCAGTCAAACGCAAATAATAATTTTTTATATATATATTTGTTTTATGACAAATTATAGGAGAGTGCCTGTGGGCGTGGTGCCTGTGGGCACTCTCCAATAATGTGTAATAAAACAAATTCTGAATAACAAATTCAGACCACCAAAAATAACTTAGACCCCACCAGTTAATACAATACATAGCTATGGAATTTCATAAACTATTACTCTTCTGGTGGCTCTATAGGAAGTGGAAATCTTTCGGTTTCAAATGTCAACCTTTACCCAACACAACGTGAAATTTCTGTCTTTTTAAGACCTTTTAATATCAATCGATTTATTGAGCACCCCTTCTCGAAATTTTCGATATATATTCTACAATAAAAACATATCCAAAAATATGTTGCCATTCTAGAAAGTTCTCAAAAGGTTATAGCCAGTGTCCTTATAAGGTCAACGTCGAAAAAATTAAAGTTCGTTCAATTTTTTTTTAATGAAATTTTAGCATTTGAAGAGCTCAAAATTTAGATGTCCAGTATTTTTTTAGTTTTATATTTAACGTCATTTTTGACGTTTTTAGTTTAGTTTAATAGTTTAATAGTTTAATGCATTACACCATAATGACAGTTGTACAATACAAACATAACAAATAAGAAGATATAATAAACATGATGTATAAAGTACTAATGAGTTTTTTCTTTAACAAGGTGATCTGACTTACAGAACAATGACCAGATCATGTTAGAAATAATATTAATCCATTTACTATCACAGTTTTTCAATATATAATAGTTTTTCTCCGAATCATTTAATTGTTCAAATTCTTTGTTTTCTTTTATACTTTCTTCGAACCCCGTTTCCCAAATTTCGATATATGCCTCACAATCCATAACAAAATGTTTTTCGCCCTCTATTTCACCGGTATCGCACACCTGGCATCTCCTATCATTTAGGAGCGTTGGGGGTTGTTTATGTCTACCCTTTTCTGTTTCTAAATTATGGTTACTAACCCTAAGTCTAGTAAACAATTCACGGGCCTGTCGAGATCTAGTGATTTTCAGATAAGGTTCGAGCTTGTATTCGTTTTTAACTAATCGATACGTTCGTAACTTATTACTGCCTTTCATTTTGTCATCATTAAACATATCTTTAGTAAATCTTTCTCTATGCTGAGATTCTAGTACATCTTTCAGGCAATTTTTTTTTGTCATTTCAAATTTTGACGTTTTAAAATATCTCCGATTCTGTCACACGCAGAATGCAGAAAGTACGAAAGTACCGCTATAAATTTCAAGACAGCTCGATCGATACTTGGGATGATTTCGATTAAATGTTTGTTTCGATTGACGTCACATGTTTCACACGACGACCTTAGAGGTGATCAGGTTCGCAAAATGCAAAAAATTTAACTTTTACACGATAAAGTTGAAATCAAGTGACATTTCAGTACTCAAACTGAAATTGTTTTGAAAATCCGTCTTCACATACCGGGAATATGACGTAAATACCTTCGGGCGTATTACTTCATGAATTGCTCCATTTTGGACAATTTCATTACCCCTTCACCTAACACGAAGGCAACTTGTAAACGAAATTCTTCGATAACTATTTTTTTTTCATTTTTTGAGCCATAAACATAGCTTATGATCCCTCATTGGAACGAGCTCAACGAGCTCGTTCCAATGAGGGGTCATAAGCTATGCTTTTGAGATAAAAAATGAAAAAATAATGAAAATTGATTGGTGATTTTTGTGAATAGCGCTGACCGGTTTTGACCGTTATATTGGGTAAAGGGTTAAAAAGATTAACATTGTGACAGGCACAGCTCCGTAGTTCACGTGGCACGATTTTGAAACTTCACATACCGTTTTCCGGTTATTTAAAGATCTCAACAATGTCTTTACTTTTTTTAATTTCGATCCGCAATGTGAGCGATGTGAGTTTTACGTTTTGTTGTTTATCTTTTACTTTCAACCCCATTTGGAGGCTCAATAAAAACCTGATCTCAAATGTTTTGCCGTCCTGGGAAGTTCTCAACGATTAAGACCGAACTGCCCCGTGACGTCATCCACAGGCGACCAGTGAAGGAAAATTTTTACATGCGTTCGATTTTTGAGAAATAGTATTTTGAAGAGCTCAAAAAATGAAAGAACACGAGTGTTGTGATTTATTTTTATTATTTATCATCATTTTTTGACGTTTTCACGTCATCTTATATTTTCACATGTTACCCCGCATACCCCCACCCCATCTTTTCTGACAGCCCAACATCAGAAATTGCAAGAGATACCACTTTGCTATTTTACACACAGTACGTGGAGAGTGAATTGTAACTAAATCACCCGCGGAGTGAGGTTATCACCCGAACTATAACTTTCGTATTTTGAAAATATCGACTAAAAACACAAGCAATGTTCCAGCCAATGGACCTCCGGGTTTCACCCGGAGGTCCATTGGCTGAAACTTTGCCTGTGCTTGTTATGCTTTACAACAAATTTGTAATTATTGCTTGGGTGGAATCTCCACTCTGCGGGTGATTTAGTGATAATACACTCTCCACGTACTGTACACCTAAAGGAATACTTGAATTTTTTCAGCGTCACATCAACATAATATTTTCAACACTATGATGTTATTAAGCCCGACCGAGGACCGGAAAACTTTCAAATTAAATTTCACCATCGCATAGATGAAATTAAGTGACATTTTCGTCCACATGATCCAGATCTCTTCTCCTTGCAGTTGGGCAAATCGCCGTTGGTCTGCTTCGTTGAATAGTATCTCGTGATTCGCTTTGCGATCGCATTTCCATCTTGTATAATATACCACTCAAAGTTTGCTTATCACCAAGTATATCCAACTACCTGTGTTACGTTTTAGTTGAAATATTGTACTGAAAAGTGTATATATTTTTATTTAATTAGATCTTTAATGATTTAAGTACGGAAATAAAGATTTTATTTGTGTTTGACATTATTTTTTCGCTTTTGAATACGATAACCATGGAAAATGGATATTATTGGTAAAAGAGGAAATTTTTCAGTTAGCCAAAATGTTGACGGAGCGAACTGGTATGGGCTCAATATCGACCATGAGACCCATTACTGCTAATTACAGCTTGACAACGCCTTCCCGTTAGGTTCCTGGTCGCCCTTTGGGGGATATTGTTCCATTCTTGGACCCGCATGGCACCAATCTCCTGGATACTTCTTGGCTGGACTGGATGGGCAAACTGCAAGCTGCAACTCATTCCAGACATGTTCGATTGGATTGAGGTCAGGGGATCTTGCTGGCCAGTCCATACGCTCAATCCCCTCCCTCTGTCGGTACTCCCCGACAGCATGGGCAACATGAGGACGGGCATTATCGTCCACCAGAATGAATCTATCACCCACTGCATACAATTTGACGTGGACATCCAGGATCTCATCAATATACCTCTGTCCAGTCAATTTACCGCGTGCAAGGACACAGAGCTCTGCCGCCCCAGACCATGATTGACCCTCCGGCGTAGCGGTCATGCTCAGCAATGTTGGCTGCATGGAATCGCTCTCCTGGTCTTCTCCATACCCTAGAACGCCTATCTGTGTGGTCTAGGCAGTACCTTGACTCATCTGTAAAAAGGACAGGTTGCCAATCTTCTCTGGTCCATCCAACGTGGCCCATGGCCCATGGCCCATTCATATCGTCCCTGGCGTGGTTCTGGGACAGCGGAATGCGAATACATGGTCTTCTCGATCGGGGACCACCTTCGTGCAACCTTGCCAGGATAGTCTGCGTCGAAACATTTACCCCGGATGCATTCTGAAGGTCACTGCGAAGCTGGGTTGCTGTGGCGAAGCGGTTCCTACGGGCCTGAATGATCAACAACCGGTTTTCAGCTGCAGATGTTGCCCTGTTTCCGCCACCACTATGACGTCTTACTGGTGTGCCATACTGCTGAAATCTTGCCCAGGCTTCCGGTGATCACCGTATGGTGCACACCAAGGGTTTCACCAACCTGACGATGGGTAGCCCCTTGCTCCACCATCCCTACAGCCCGCCACATTTCTGCTTCAGACAAATGTCTTCGTACATTTGCATTTGCCATATTCAATCATTAAATCACAAGGGTTTGTGTTGAATTAATACCCTACACATGTCATGTACATGTAGACAGTACACGAACACATCATGAAAATCAAGGGATACATGCTTTCTATGACTGTCACGAAAAGTCTGCCTGTCAAGAGACCTAATGTAAAAACTGGGGACCATCTCAATACATTCCTCAATCATATCCACCAAAAATATCGCAAATATGTCACAAGCAAATTTCACAATGATGTGTCAAATATTTGGTGCTTAGCAAACTTTGAGTAGTATATATAAAATCATATTTAACCCTTTACCTAACCTGAAAAGCAGACGACACTTGCAACAAAATTTTTTGAATAACTATTTTTTTTCATTTTTTGTGTCAAAAACATAGGCTATGACCCCTCGTTGGAACGAGCTCGACGAGCTCGTTTCAACGAGGGGTCATAACCTATGTTTTTGAGACAAAAAATGAAAAAATAATGAAAATTAATTGGCGATATTTGAGAATAGCGCTGGCCGGTTTTGGCCTTTACGTTAGGTAAAGGGATAAACTAGATGGCTTTTGAAATCGCCAAGATAATTTCCAGAAGACATTTAACGAAGCACGACCCACGCCATTTTGCGACCAATGCAGTTTTGTCGACCAAATCTAGGAAAATGTTAAAAAGGAGGTTGAAAAGTGAAGGTAAACACAAAAAACGCTAAACTGGCATCGCTGGGGTGTTACCTTACCTGAAAAGCAGACGACACTTGCAAAAAATTTTTTGGAATAACTATTTTTTTTCATTTTTTGTCTCAAAAACATAGTGAGACAAAAAATGAAAAAATAATGAAAATTAATTGGCCTTTACAGTACGTGGAGAGTGGACTGCAACCAAAACCAAGCTATAACTTTCAAATGTTGTACATATCGACAAAAAAAAAACACAAGCAATGTTTCAGCCAGTGGACCTCCGGGTTAAACCCGGAGGTCCATTGGCTGAAACTTTGCTGGTGCTGGTTATGCTTTGCAACAAATTTGCAATTATTCCTCGGGTAGAATCTCCACTCTGCAGCTGACTGAGTGCTAATACACTCTCCACGTAATGTACATTAGGTAAAGGGATAAACTAGATGGTTTTTAAAATCGCTAAGATAATTTCCAGAAGACATTTAACGAAGCACGACCCACGCCATTTTGCGACCAATGCAGTTTTGTCGACCAAGTCTAGGACTAATACTATAAAACTTTACAATTGTATTTTTCCGAATTGTTTTTTTACAAGTGAATGAATAATTAAATCATTAGCATTTTAAAAGATATGGCAATCTGTCAACTAGCAAATTGGGAGCGCGGTGGTTCAGTAGGTAGAGATGCAGGCTGCGGAATCCCACCAGCGACAACCGCATTGTGTCCTTGGGCAAGACACTTAATCCTGATTGCCCACGTGGGGGCACGGTGGCGTTGAGTACTAAGGCGTACTGCACGTCTATGGTGCAATTGTTGTCTTCAACCAATGCTAACCCTGCTTGTGTGGAGTTTTGTACGTTGGGGAGCCTGACAGTTGCTCGCCGTGGCTCGGTGACTCTCTCCGGGAACTCCGGCTTACTCCACCCGTGAAACTGTCCGACACTAGGTGAACATGGATGTCGAAGGTGTCGTTAAACCCCATTAAATAAATGAAGGAATAAATTAGTTATATTCCGAGTCGAATTATAACAAAAAAACTTGTATTTTGATATTTCGTCATCGGCGTGCAGATTGTTAATAATGTACACATACATATACTTGTATCCAGGGGAAAATACTATAAAACTTTTATAATTTTCCCGAATTGCATTTTCTACAACAAGTGAGTATAAATAACGAACATGAATCATTAGCATTTCAAAAGATATGGCAATTTGCCAATTGGCAAATTGCCATATCTTTGAAAATGCTAATGGTTCATTTCAATTAATTATTTCTATAAATAGAAAATACAATTCTGAAAAATACAACTGTAAAAGTTTTACAGTATTGGCCTTTAATCTGATGTGGATTGTGTTTATATTTCCGACATTTTCGAAAGGAAAATATTAAAAAAAGAGGTTGAAAAGTGAAGGTAAACACAAAAAACGCTAAACTGGCATCGCTGGGATGTGGAGGGGGGGGGGGGGGTGTCAAATTTTTAATTCCAAAATGGAGGTTCACAATTCAAATGAATATAAAACGGTGTTTGAGGTTTCATAATTGTGTAACTGATATAATCTGGCTGGTGGAATTACAAAGGTAGTTTCAATGAGATATTACCAAAATAGCCTAAACTTTGAAGGGATGTTAAAAGGTCAAAATGACGATGAATCGAAAAAAAGAAGAAAAAGAAGCTTTCTCTTAAATTTTCGAGCTCTAAAACGTACTAAAATTCAGACATATTATAATTTTGGCCCTATGACCCCCCCCCCCCCCCATGTGACGTCACCTCCGAGTTCGACCACAACGGTTGAGAATTACCTAGGACAGCATCACGGTTTTAGATATGTGTTTTGTGCAGATTATACTCCCCAAATTTTGAAAACTCAGTTTGAAAATGAGGTTGAAAATAAAAAATATAGAAAAAGACCTCGTAAAATTGGCATCGCTGGCATCGGGTTCGTTAATCTGAAATGAAAAAAATGAAATTGCACAAATTCAAATGACCAGAAAAAGGGTACGAAGTTTCATGATAGCTGTGTTATTTATAGATGCGGAGTAACGTGTATCAGAAAGAAGCGTTTTCAATGGAATACATGTTTGTCCACAATACGCTAAACTTTGAAGCGAGGTTAAAACTGTCCAAATTGGCTTAACTGGCTGAGGTCTATTGTCTAAATTTGTTATTTAATATTTGTTTTATTACAAATTATTGGAGAGTGTCCACATGCTCACTCCAATAATTCATAATAAAATAGATTTGTATAAACAAGATATTATTTGAATTTGACTGAATATGAAATATGAGCAAGGAACATGTTGGCTTTTTTTAAAAGCCCTTATACTGGCTTGTAGCACTCAACCAGTTAACCCTTTACCCAACGCAGACGATATCAAAATTTATTATTTTAAATATCATTTTTAAAATTTTTCAAAAAGTTTCAACAAAACCATATCATGTGGCCCCTCGTTGGAACGAGCTCGACGAGCTCGTTCCAACGAGGGGTCACATGATATGGTTTTGTTGAAAATTTTTAAAAAATAATATTTTTTCAACTGCTGAATTTGCATATTACGTGGGCGGATGCGGGCGATTCGTTGGGTAAATGGGTAACTGTTTGCTTGCTAGAAGCCACTATCAGGGCTTTCAGAAAAATTAGGGTACCAGAGAAAAAGTCATCATTTTCCTTGCTCATGATGCATATTTAATTAAACGCAAATAATATTTTGTTTATATAAATTTGTTTTATTACAAATTATTGGAGAGTGTCTGCAGGAACTCTTCAATAATTTGTAATAAAACAGATTTTAAATAACAAATTCAGGCCACCAAACATAATCAAGCCCTCAACCAGTTAAATGATGAAATAATACGCCCGATGGTATAAACGTCATATCTCTGATTTTGACGTCTAATTTTGAAATTCTTTTCAGCTTTGTAACAGAAATGATGCGTACGAAACTGGAACAAATAGAAACAGACATGTCACTAGATTTAACCTTTATCCAGTGAACTGTAATTGTTGAATGTTGATGTTTTGCGGACCCGATCGCCTATAACGTCACACCCTTAAATTTATTACGTCAGTCGAAATACAATTAGAAAAGTATCGATTGGCCTGACTGTAGAATATCAGTGCTGCACTATCCGTCATCCAAACTCCTGAAATTTGACATGCTGGTAATCAAAACAACCAGAAAATCATCGCCCCCATCTGCTAATTACCTATAGGCAATTAGCAGAGTGGGGGGGGGGGGGGGGGGGGTGTAGGAGTTTTCTGGTTGTTTCGATTGATTGCTAAATAGAGAAAACCTCACGCAGTTCCAGAAAGCATGTTGTATTTACTAGCACCTGAGGCTTTTAAAACTCTTCGTCGGCTTTCGTGTTCCAGCATGAGGACAGTTTTACTGGTAGAGTGCTGGAAGCCCATATTTGGGCTTTGTCCTGAAGTACAGGTACTGCAACTTAAAGGCTTCATATTTTGAGGAATTGCTTCATTTTATCTTTAAAATGAAATCATGTCGTCTGTATGGTCTGGCCTTCTTACAATTGATGGGAGAGTGCCTAAAGGCACTCTCCCATCAATTGTAATAAGGCAAAAACATGTGAGCAATTTTTGATGACCAAAAATAATTTAACACTCCACCAGTTAAATGTTATGGTATCAAATGGCACCGATCAAATTAACATTTCCAAACTGCAGCGTAAGGCAGATTAAAACAGGATCTTTCCCTAGAGTACATTTTGCGGCGTTAAGATAGGCCCAGATTGTTCGCCCAATGGAGTGTCAGTTGAAGAAAAAAATATTGTTTAGAAAAAAAAAAACACACTCACTTTGCAAACTCGTTTCTCCATCACATCCGAGTTTCTGCGTAAGAATTAATCAATTTTCATAATGCATATTTCTGAATGAAAAGCAAATTAGTTTGGTCCAAATGTGTTAAATTATTTATCTGTGCATGAATGGTCATAACCAAGGTCTCTAAATAAAGGGTCCATTTACATAGAAATTAAAGCATTGAATAATTGTATGGTTAAACTCATATTGATAATCTTTGCTTCGTGGAGATGTAATTTAAACGTACTCATTCTGCATGTCTAGTTTATTAGATTTCACGAAAATACGTTCAACTTTCAATAGAAAACCTAGCAGACTGATCGAGTAATTAATGACAATCCAATATAACTCATCAATATTATCATTTTGAGTCAATTAAATATGACAAATATAAAATTGTAATTATTGCTTACGCGCTGTCATCCTTTTTTCTTCTATCAAGGAAAGCAGACGATATGGTATGCACGGAAATGTGTTTTGTTCACTGTTTACTTAAATCTGAAACTAATGTAGTTTTCGGAATTTGATGACACTTCAATGTTGTATTCTTTCTCCATAAAACACTGTCAGTGATGATAATTTCATTTATTGCACGGTATTCATTTGTTTCTCTGTACATTGGAGGAAGGGGCAAAGAGACCTACCTTGCATTGAATTGTGAAGCTTAAGCCACCCTGACACTTCCACGACAGAGGTGACACGAAGAGGCACGCATTGTGGCGTGCCAATGATGGAACTAGCCGTGGAAGTGTGCTTGGGGCTTCGTACCAGTGCGTGAGTGCGTGCCAGGTCGTGGCCGAAATTTTGAAATTTTGAAAAATAAATTTTGAGGTGTCACGACATCATTTTCGTGCCAGTGACGTGCCTAATGCGTAAACTATGCGCAACCTATGCGCAACTCGTAGCAATGTAAACACCAGAGAAACGCAGTGGCACGCAATGGTACGCATAGGTTGCGCATAGTTTATGCATTTCTTGCGCAATGTGTCAGGAATGGAGCCGCTTTAGCGTTCGCACTCCAAATTCTTCCATGATGACTTCACGCATGCGCAACTATGGTGTGTCAATGAGTAACCATCCATGCCCTGGCGTGACAATCTCGCAACTTATGCGCAAGTAGTGCGTACTCTTGGCGCAACTATGGCGTCATGATGACTGCCATGGTGTGCCATTGCGTGACATAGATGTGTCACGTGTTCGTGGCAGATGCGGACCTAGTTCGTAACTAATGCGTGTCAGATGGCACGACATGGCGCAAACTATATGCTTAACTTTGTCGTGATGAGAAGTTTCGTAACCCCAAATGTGGCGCGTGTTGGCACACAAGAATGCGGACCTGTTCGTGACCAAAATGCGTGCAAGTGTCAGGGTGGCATTAAAACAAATTGTTTGTAAATATGAGTGTATATCAGTCAATTGATTCAAATGTTTATCCCACATTATGGGATAATAGTATATTTTATTTAACGATGTACGAATATTATTAGTAACACAGTTTGCTGGTGGCCTAATCCAATATGGAATTAACTGACACCATATATACTATATTAGGCCACCAAACTGTGTAACGAATATATCTTACCGACTGCTGCATCGATGCACAGAACTCATACCAACAGCGATCAAAATTAAATGAGAGAATTCTCACAATGTATTCACGTGTCTTTGCCTTGGTACAATTTATGGAAGGCACTCTCCCATAAATTGTAACAAGGCAAATTCATATATACCAAACAGTTTCATTTCGAAGGTAACATGACACACATCCACAGAATGTGAAGCCTTTTAAGTTGCCTAACCTGCACTTCAGACCAAATATGGGCTTCCAACACTCAATCTTTCAACTTGAAGCGTTTATTCGGCTGCCGTCATTTTGAATAATCAATGAACAAAGGGGAGATTACCCATAACTGTCAGCGTATGTTGATGTTGACAGGCAGAATATGGTTGTATATGCAGTCTGAATGTGACGTCTTTGAACCAAAGAAATACCCAGATACTTGTAGGGGGTAAGATATGCATAGTTGTACATAATTTCAGAGAGTAAAGGCTAACATGATACATTAACCCTTTGAACACTGGTGGTATCTTCCATGTCAGTTCCATGGCAGCAATTGAAAGAGTCTGTATTCATTATTTGGGGGTGGGGGGGGGGGGGGGGGGGGTGGGGGGGGTAGAAAGAAATAATCAATATTTTCAACGTGCAGCCCAGGAGCTGCACATTGAAAATATTGATTGGATCTATTCCACACATTCACTTTGCAGCTATCCAACTTAATGAAATTATGAAGTATCATGTTATGTGTGCAAATAAGTTGCAACACTGTGTTCAGACCAGAGGCGGACTGGCCGTATGGTCTACCGGGAAAATTCAAGGTTGGCCCCCTTATTGAGTGTCCCATGGGACCCCCAAAATAGATGCAGCCAAACACCTGTTGGTGCCTGGAATTTTATGAAAAACGCCCAACAGGCAAAATGGATATGATTGCATAGAGTGCCGATATATTGAAATGTGCTCTATGTGGACTGCCATTGGCAGTCCACATAGAGAACATTTCAATATACCAGCAGGCTGGTCTGCCACTGATCGCTCAGATGCAAGGAAACAACGTTCATTTATTTTGAAAAATGAAATTTTTTGTCCCCTTTGGCCAAACTATGGTCGTCTCGATGGGTCCGCGCACCCCTACCCCCTTTTCGATACCATTCTTGCCGATTGAGTGATGAAGATGATATAAAAATTCATCGAAATGTCCTTTGTGTGAACTGCCATTGATTATTCAGATGCGAGGAAGCAGCGTTAGTTCAATTTTAAAAAATCAAAAATTTTCTCCGGGTCCGGGATCCGCCGTAGATCATTTCCCGGTAACTTTTCTTGGCCCAGTCCGCCCTCTGGTTCAGATTTCCATTATGCTGGAGCTCATACACAATATACAGGACGATGGATGAATTGAATTGAGTAAGATTTACAAGTTTCTTTCATAATGGCTATAATTTCAGTTTATGGATGAAGAATATTGTTCAAATACATTCTTACACAATTATCACAGAGACTGATTTTTTACAAGTTAGCTGACTTAAAATCCCTTGGACTTTTCCGTCCGGATTAATAGTCACCCACTAAATAGAACTGTAGTCCATTTTGAAATATCAGTGCAACTATTTTAGACAGAAGGACGTATTTATTTTAAGACAGTGTCAGTGACAAAGTGGGGGATCCGTGTATTTTCCAAGGTGTTTTTTTTCTTTTCGTTCTTTCTGTGTTTTTATATGTCGACCAGCAGTGCTCAAAATAACTTTTTTCTTTGCGTAGCAAAATGCTGCACATTTCCAAAAAAATGAATAGCATTTTGTAAAAATTACAGTATACCAGAGTTATGTTATGTTGTTTTGTATTGAATTCTTCTAAGTAGATAGATTAGTTTCCATCCATTTCTGGGCATTTCCAAATGATCTGCAACACATGAAACATTTACTATGTTTTTTTTTTAACTGAACTGCCTTTAAGGGTTGCGTGGACTTGGATATTTTCAAATGGCGTCTTGATTGTTTAATAGAGTTCTCAAAATGGAAGTTGTGATTTTTAATTTGATGGGCTTGAAGTTATTTTTAATGGACATTTTATGCAAAATGTTGTAAAAACAGGAAGAATTAAAACCAATAGTATTCATCTTACATATGAAGTCACTAATGATACTTGATGGAGAGTTAATCTGAGTTATGCCTGGAATGTTCCACAATCAAAAGTAAAGCATCAGTGAACTAGTTTGCAAATTTTCATTTCCATTTTGCGATACAAGATAATCAACTGCAGCCTAATAGGCTGCAGTTGTTTATCTTGTATCGCAAAATGCTATACATATGTGAACAATGTATAGCTTTTTTGCAAGTTTTGCATAGCAAAAAGCGACGCGACACCGCTTATTTTGAGTCCTGTCGACCAGCAATAACCCTGTATCAGTCTTTCTATACTGTGCCGCATGTTTTATAATTGAAAGGTACTGGATCCGAACAACAATTTTTTAAATTTACCTAATTTCGTTTTTGATCATTGTTAGCTTTTGTATGCCTGCTTGTTATTTGCGCCCCCCCCCCCCCCTATTTTTAGTCGAAAAGTCGAGGGAAGGGGTCCGCAAAAAAAATCCGGACACAAGTCCTGAGTGGGGGTTAGAACACTTTTTTCCTGGGGATTGCAAATTTTTTCATAGTGCATTTTTTCAAATTAATTTAAAAACAGCAAGGCAAAACTGTTGTTTAGTCGTCAAACTGGAGTCTGTTTTCAGATAGGGTTAGTCAATAAGGCTTCAATGATCTCCGACTGTAGATAAATTTGACCTGGGAATTCTGTCATCTCTGATGTCATACGGAATGTTTATATCTTATTGGCGAGACCTTTGGATCGACTTGAAAATTAGTTTATCAACAAAATATATTATTTTTATACAACTGAAACTGCATGACAGTCTGCCAGTGCAGACTAAAATATTACTTTAACAGCAGTAAGTAAATATGACAGAGTATTCTTGGTTAAAACTGTCGAAATCTGGTCAAAGATACAAGTAAGTCTGCCCCAAGTACATCACTAAGATAGACAAAGAAATATATATTTTCAATAAAACTGGTCAGACTTCATAACTACCCTTGTTTTGAATGATTTTGTTAGCAAGCGCGACAAGGGTGCATTTTATTAAACTAATATTTTCCTTCATTAGTGTCTGCATGCTTGGGTTGAGAATTCATTGCCGTATAAAAACAACCAAAAAGAGAGGCCTATATTAACACTTACGCTGCCGAAATCAACTACTGTCACATATTTTACTACAACTAGTCTACTATTTTACTACTACTATTCCACCTTGCCTTCAGAAGAAACAATTTACTCATTTGATCTGTACTATTGCAGATCGTTGGAGAGAGCCTACGGGCACTTTTCGATGATTTATAGTGGACAAAACCCACGGCAACAAAACAGGGCTGGGGGATTTGTTGATTTTTTTTATATGTCGATTATTGTTGACCTACTGCATGAGGGCCACTTTACCCTCAATATATAATTTGCCTATTTCATGTGTAATATTATAGATCATTGGAGGGAGCTTTCGGGCACTTTCCAATGATCTATGATGGAACAAACCCACAGTAACAAAATAGGGCCGGTGAAGTTGATTTTTTTATATGGAGATTATTGTAGACCTACTGCAGAGGACTACCCCACCTTCAGAATACATAATTTACCCATTTCATTTGTACTATTATAGATCGTTGGAGAGAGCCTATGGGCACTTTCCAACTATTTATTTACAATGGAACAAACCCACAGTAACAGGGTGTGGGAGTTGTTGATTTTTATATGACTATTATTGCTGGTCTTCAATTGTAAAAATGCAGGTAGAGTCAGACGCGTGTGCTTATGTTTTTGTCTTCTATTCTTTGTACTATCTCCACCAATGGGTATAACGCCCACGGTGCACTGAAGTTCTGAATAAACACATATTTTATGATGCCGATTATCTGTACGTTCTGGTATGCGCAGAGCAAATCTACCATCTGATTAATTGTTGGAAAGGGCTCAGAGAGCCCTTTCCAACAATTAATCAGATGATAGAGTTTCAAGTATGTCATAAATTTGATTACACTTCCTCGTATACATGCGTACTTAAAGGTCCTCCATATGTGGCTAAAGTGGGCGTGGCAGTAAAAGAGTTCAACAGAAATAATTATAAAAGAGTGATGTGGACTAAATGAGAGTGAGACAGTATGAGATTGATCAACCTCATTGAAGAGAACAGAAAAATAAACAATGCGTGAAGGCAATTCTCTTAGGTCAGTGTTCCATACCTGCTGTCATTCAAGAAAGTATACATATACGGGTATACTGTAGATGATGGATCAATTGCCAGACCTAGTATAACTGTATAGCACAACAATTACCAATATTAAAGCACTCTTAGCGGACTTGGCTTTGGGTTATGCTATATGCGAGCTGCATACATCTGCGTTTGAGTTGATACTCCATTTGATGGAGCTGAACAAATAGGCCACATAATGGCCATAGGATAACCGGATGTGTGACAACATGAGTCTTAGGCCAAAAGGCTGGGACCAGTGTTGGGTCTACTTATTTTTAAAAAAATATTTAGTGACACATTTGCAGTGATAGTAATTATATGATCCTTCAATCACAAGTTGACTCTTCAACTTCTTTGGTACTAGTGAATGTTGGCAAGACCGTGGCACATGTAAGCTGTATATTTATTTTTGTCATATGACTCGTCCGTTTTGTTCACTTCAAAACATTTGATATTTTCTTTTCATATTAATAAGTGATAAATAAAGCCTTCCGTCAATTTCATTGGTCAGTTTCAAAACTAGACAATTTGATTGGCTGAACAAAATACAACTGGGCCACATTTTCATAATTTGCATAATTAGAGTTGGGAGCTTTAATTGGTCAATTTCAAAACTGGACAATTTGATTGGCTAAACAAAATATAACTGGGTCACATTTGCATAATTTCAGTAGGGAGAATTTACGTTATCTGTCCTATTTAAGGTGGGTTATATTGTAGTAATCTTTTACCTACAAGAAAAACGCCATTCATTTTTTTTATATTTTCACTTTTTGCTTCCAAAACATAGGTTATGACCCCTCATTGGAACGAGCTCGCTGGTTTCGTCTAGTCCTCCAAACCTTGATCCCATAAGTATATAAGTACAAAGGCGTGTTCTATTCCGATAACAAACCTGAGATAAAAAATTGCTTTATCTCCACAGTAGGGCCAAAATGTTTCACGTAGATTTAACACTAAAATATTCAGCAAATATTTCACGAGGTTGCAAGTCATATGAGAGTTTATGGACTGGCCAGTCCATCAGCACTGTGTATATTGATCGAAGCTTCGCTTCGGTCAATATACACATTAAGGATTAACTGAAGGTCCCAAACTGTTATATATGGCCAGTAAACTCATGCAAAAACATATTTAACCTTTTCTCTTTATAGAAGGTGTCTGTGTCCGTGTCTTAATATCTCCATAATCAAATTGCTAGAGAATTCAATACTGTTTTTTGCTAACATTGGAAGAGAAACTAGCGAGCAAATACCCAATTCAAATAGACCAATCTTGAATTATATGAAAAGACATTTCTCGAATATCTTTTTTCTCAGCCCTACTTTTCCTGCAGAAATTAATAATATAGTCAACTGCATGAAACCGAAGATGAGTGAAGATTGCGGTAGCATCACGTCTTGTCTTCACAAGCGCACAGTTAATCTTACTGCCGTTCCCCTTGCCCACATCATAAATAGTTCATTTGCTCAGGGTACAGTGCCCGAGAAAATGAAGATTGCAAAAGTAATACCGGTATTCAAAAGTGGAGATGAACATTTGTTCACCAATTACAGACTAATTAGTATTATACCGATCTTTTCTAAAATTTTAGAAAAAGTTGTATCCGCTAGACTAATGAGCTTCCTAAACAAATTTGACATTATATATGAACAGCAATATGGATTTCGTAAAAGACATTCCACTTTCCATGCTATACTACAGTTTTTGAAATATGTGGCGGAAGCAGACAATAAACGAGAAGAAAGTACACTAACCGTATTTCTCGATCTTTCAAAAGCATTTGACACTATAAATCACGACATTTTGTTGCAAACACTTGAGTGGTATGGCTTTAGGGGCATAGCTTATGATTGGTTCAAAGGCTATCTTTCAGATAGAAAACAGTTTGTAAGTTATGGTGGTCAAAATTCTGACCTTGCAAATATAAGATGTGGTGTTCCCCAAAGCTCAGTTTTAGGCCCCATTTTGTTTCTATTGTACATACATGACATGAGTAAATCAACTTCACTAAATTTCCTGTCTTTTGCCGATGATACCACGGTATACTCATCGGAAGCAGACATGAATAAATTAGCCAGTAATACTATTGATGAATTAGAAAAAAATATTTGAATGGTGTTGTGTAAATCGATTGGCGCTGAATACCAAAAAAAAACAAAAAACAAACTACATTGTCACGAGGGGAATCATAGGCAGATCGACTGCAAATAGCGTATTTATAAACAATCGAGAAATAAATAAGGTGGGCTCTGATGAAAATGGTAAGTCTCTAAAGTTCTTAGGAATAAACCTTGACAATAAACTATCTTTTAAATATCATATTACTCAATTATGCTCTAAGATTCCCCGTGTAAACTACGCTCTAAATAAGGCAAAAACATCCTTCCTCTAAAGGCATTGAAGACGCTCTATCATACCTTGGTCCAAAGTCATCTGGTTTACGGAATTCAGGCATAGGGGAATTCTAGATCTATAAATAGACTTTTATTGATGCTAAAACGATCGCTGCGGATAATAAGCAACAGAAAATACAATTCCCCCCCCCCCCCTTTTTTTACAAGTTTAATATTCTCAAGGTACTGGATGTGTTTAAGTTACATGCCTTACTATTCGTATTCGATTGGCATCAAGGAAATCTACCAACACCATTCAATTTGTTCTTTGAAACCGTTGATTTTCAGAGCCTTAGAATTACTCCGCAATCGGGACTTCTTCATATAAGCCGAACAAGAACTAAATCTATAGAAGACCTCCCGCCGTATCTTTTCCAGAAACTGTGGAATGAGCTTGATCCAGAAGTACGTGTGATAAATAATATAAACATCTTTAAAAAAAATACTATCATCTATGTTCATATCATCTTATTCCAAGACAATCGAATGCAACAATCCATACTGTCCCGACTGTTTAACATAGACTTGAAATGGTCCTATGTTCCTAACAACGTATGAGGACAAAAATTGAAAAATCTCAAATCTGATGCATCTGGTTTTCTCGTCATCCTGTGATCCTGCAAAGACCTTCAGTAGTTCTGTAGTTGATGGATGTATAGTCAGTTACATACAAGAGTTCATAGTTTAGTATAGTATAATACGGTGCGGTACGGTACAGTGCAGTACAGTACAGTACAGTACAGTGTAGTACAGTGCAGTACACTACGGTACGGTACAGTGTAGTTCAGTACAGTACAGAGTAGTACAGTGCAGTACAGTGTAGTACAGTGCAGTACAGTGTGGTACGGTGCAGTACAGTGTAGTGCAGTATGGTGTGATATGGTACAGTACAGTACAGTACAGTACAGTACAGTGCGGTGCAGTACAGTGCAATGCAGTATAGTATAGTAAATGAGGTGGTCCGAGCGAGGAGAACAGTTAAATCTCCCAATTTATCTTAGTATCACATTTTGATATTACTAAATCCTCTGGTCCTGGCTTTGCATTGCACCCCAAATTAGCCTCGAATATTCAATAGCCTATGACACTGTAACATTTCCTGCTCACCAAATCAGCATGCACAACCATTTTTCTTTTCATCAAAATTTTACTTTAAGGTGAAATCAGAAAGACAACCAGTTTGGCTATGACTTCTCCTAGCAGTATGCAGACAGCCCATTTAAATGTTTCGTACATATCATGTATTTTCCTGTTCGTTCGTTTATATTTATTGTCTTTTTTCTTCATTGTAATGTATACCGCTGAATAAAGTCATCATCAAAACTGCAGAAAATAGGATGGAAACAGAACTATTTCAGCTCCGTTTATTTTACGAGCAGCCCGTTACTGACTGTGTTGTCACAACACAACATATAATGATATTCCTCTTCAGTATAAAGACTAAACAGTGAATAGTATAGCCATGAATTGTGGACTGGTCAGACATTGCATGAGACACCGCTTATCTATTCTGTGGTTTGTGGCCGCACGCTGTTTTGCCTGAGTTAGAGACTGGTGTGATTTATGCTGAGTAATGTTCAATATGTTACTTTTAATTTTTAAACCATTGGAACCAAAGCATAGCCATTATAGCTCATCGCTGAGATGAGTTAGTTTCAAGCAGGGGTCATATACGCTATGTTTTTGGAATCAAAAATAGTCTTTTTTAATAACTTCTGAAAAAAATAAATTGTTCAGTCGTGTTTGCATGCTGAAGGGGGAGGTGATAGGTGCAGAATCGGCTAAACCCCGGGTTAGGTGGTAGAAGAGCACATGTCTTGCCCACTTTACTTTTTTCACGAATACATTAAGTGATTACACATTGCGGTAAACTTTTTTTTAAATTGGGATCATCCAAAAACATCAATAAACAAGCGCTCCTGCAACATATTTTCTGAAATTGTAAAGTGCGTCAATAAAGAACTCCTGCAGCATATTTTCTGAATTTGTAAAGACATTTAGTTGCATTTGTCCATTTAATATCATTTTCGGTCGGTTCAGACTCGGGTTGGAAGAAATTGACAGAACTAGGAGTAGACAGTTCTTTAAGACGAAGAGAGAGAGAGAGAGAGAGAGAGAGAGAGAGAGAGAGAGAGAGAGAGAGAGAGAGAAGAGAGAGAGAGAGACAGAGAGAGAGAGAGAGAGACAGAGAGAGAGAGAGAGACAGAGAGACAGAGAGACAGAGAGAGAGAGAGAGAGAGAGAGAGAGAGAGATTGGCGTTGATACAAATGTTTCGACCGAAAAGAATGGCTAGGCCGATTGTTACGGCACTGCGAATCTTCGAAATTCTATTCGAAATAGTACCCATGATTCGATTCGATTCGATTCGATTTCAATAACGGCGATTCGATTTTTTTTTGAATCGTCGAGTTGTTCTCCAAGTCCTACAAAAATAGTTTCCTCTTGAAATCTTCTTCTGTCATTAGGTCTCCTGGACAGGAGGGGGAATGGAGGGGGGTTGTCTTGCACAGGAGACCTGATGACAAGAAGTGTTCAAGAAGGTTCCACTTCCGAAATTACATTGTTTCCGTTCTGGAATCTTCCGTTTTTTGTGACTTGAGTTGAGAGACAGACTATATTTACGGTTGAAGAAGGTGCAATATCAACAACTTGAAAAGCGGTGAGATTCGATTCAGCATTCGATTCAATTCGAAATTTGGTGCCTGATTCGATTCGAGATTCGAGTTTGACCCGAAATTTTAGGTTCGCAGGGCCCTATCGATTGTGTCCATCAGCCGATTGTGTCCACCAAATGGGGGCCGATTGCAAGCAGATCTCGGACCGATAACATCCGAAAAACGGAACCCGATTGTGCCCGCAGCTCTCTGTACTCGGACACACTCGACTTGCATTTTGCGGACGCCGAGTCTAGTTAGGTAAAGCTTTAATATTTGTCATATTTACGAAGATCAATTAGATTGAAAAATTTGCTTAAAAAATATACAAAAAAAAAAACCGCAACAAATTTATTTTACGGTGTATTTATGTCTGTTTGTTTGTTTTTCGGCTTCAACATTATTGGGCCGACATTTAGTGGACCTGTCGAAGCTGTGCCTACATCAGTGTCATTGCCAATTAAAAATATTCACCTGAAGCCGGGAGATAGAATATTACAGATGACTGGTTAAACGAAGAGCCAGATCGTCGGCCAAAATATAAAAAAAACAACGATAACCTGTCACCCAGGATGTTTTTAATTCCCTCCTTCCCACACTACATGTAAACTAGAATTTTATGTACTTGTTTGTTAGTTGGCGTGTAAGTCCACTTTTAGCATCTATGACTATACAGTACGTGGAGAGTGGATAGTAACTCAATCATCCGTGGAGTGTAGTTATCACTTAAAGTATCATCTTCAAATTCTGTAAATATGGATAAAAAAACACAAGCAATGTTTCAGCTAATGGACCTCCGGGTTTAACCCGGAGGTCCATTGGTTGGAACTTTGCCTGTGTTTGTTGTACTTTGCAACAAATTTGCAATTATTGACGGGATGGAATCTACACTGTGCGGGTGATTTAGTGATATCCACGTACTGTATCATGAGCGCAACTCAGTTATGCCACCACTGACATTGATTATCGGGCGCTATTTTAACAGTAACACAGGACTCAAAATATATTTTCAGTCAGATAGGATCAATAGAGGCAATCTAGTGTTTTGTGTAAATGCGAGAATTATTTATTATTTATTTTCGCGTTGTGTCTTAGAAAAAGACACTCAATACCAATTTGCCTCATGCCGTGTACTAAGTAGTCCGTCCATCGTATACGTGCTTGCAATCAATGGTAAGCATGCTTGTGTCGGGGTAGTAAGAAAGTCAGCAAGTTACTCGCCGCTGTTCGGTGGATCTCCCCGGGTACGCCGGCTTCCCTCGCCTATAACGCTATCCAACACGATCTTACCTTCGCCGCTGAAAATTTCGTTAAATTCAATTTTACAACAAACAAACCATATTCTTCTATTTTAAATACAGGTCGCCAATTTATAGAAAGTAAAATATATGATGTCCATTTAATCTTTTGAACCCGAGAGGCCGCTTTTTCGGCCTGGCGACTTGATACGTGATCATTTCATTACGCAGGATGTGTGAGGTAGACAAATCGAGGCAGCACGTTGAAAATATTAATTGTTCTAGCCCCAAATAATTAATATGGACTCTTCCCCAAACGCTGTCATTGAACTGACATGGAAGATACCACTGTATTCAAAGGGTTAATAAACGGTTTTGTAAAAAAAACATCCGTGTTAAGAACAGGTCAAATTTGGACTTGTGTTGCGGTAAATGGATTGGTGCTGAAATATATCATGTAAGTACGGATGCAAAATTAACCACCTGAATGAACACTATTGTCAAATTATCGAAATTTCAAGAGGCAATTTTGCCCATAATGCAACTAGTATTTGAGAAATTCAATCTTGTTTGACATGGCTCAGTTGACTCTATCTAATTTCCTAGTTGCTTTATGGAACAAGACAATCAGTGACCCCCAGGCCACGGATGCCCCAGAACTATGACCTTTGACTGTGACCTTGACCTCCATCGAACAAAACCAAAAAACAATTGTTCGTGACACGTCGTCTCCCCATAAGCAACCAGTTTGCCAAGTTTCAACAAAATCCAACGAAACATCTCAGTTATGGAGCGGACACAAAAATTTTCCTGGCAGATAGACATACAAAGGGACGGACGGACGGAGGGAGGGAAATGACAAACACCATATGCCCCAGAAAAACATTTTGGGGGCAAAAAAATTGTGTCTTTAAAGTTTGGATTTTTGACATCAGTATGTAGTAACAAATTAGGTGCTGTCCACTCTCTTATTAATAGTATGCCCCTAAAAACTTAAAATTACAAGTCACTGTTTGGCAAAATAAACCATTTTAGTTTGCAGATTATTCATTCGATTGTTAGGAGCATTCTAACGTAACAAACCCAACACAGCTGGCAAAAAAGCATTAGCAGGTGCAGAAAAGAGCGTGTTTCAAAGAAACCTCGCGAAATCCATTCTTATTGTTGAAACATCCAAACCCCATTTGGAGTTTCTACACGGTATAAAATGTGTGTAAAAAGAGCGTTACTATATGACAGATAAATCCACACACACACAATTATCCTACACGAGTTTATACACTTACTTGTAGTTCCATGATAATCTGTAGTCTACAATTCGATTGTCAATCAGCTAGGAGCAATGTCACAATTTGTCTAGGATATAAATGTGCGGGTGTGTAACTCTACTTTTACCAACGAGTGGCAGTTGTCCAGGTATACAATGCAAATATTTTTTCTAAGCGTATTGCTTCACAAAAAACACTGTTGAAAATTATAGAAACTATAGCAGTTCCATTCTACGTTCAGGTATCTTTTCGAAACAAATCGATACATTCAACGATTATTATACACAAACATTTTATCAAGCAAATTTAGTATATTTTTACTTTCAAATCATAATTTATGACCCAACATTGGAACAAGCTCGACTAGCTGGAATGATCAAGATGATCTATTTATTAATCTTTTACATATGCTGTGGGTTTATTTAAGAATTGAATGCAATTTTTATAATCTTTATTGGAGTATGAACGTGTGGGAATGGGTACAAATTATGGAGTACTATAAATATTGGAGTATGAACGTGTGGGAATGGGTACAAATTATGTTTGAATCCCGTCGGGATTCAAACATAATTTGTACCCATTCCCACACGTTCATACTCCAATAAAGTTTCTTAAAATTGCATTCAATTCTTATAATTACTTTCCGTAACTGCTTAAACTACTTTTTCCCCCACGAATCGTCATTCGCCGTTACTGAAAATCATACGACCTTCAGTCGTTGAAATCAAGAACTTGCGCAGGCCTCTGTTCCGTCTAAATAATATCTCAAAGGCAAATAAGCTTTAATTTTCACAACTTTAGAAATGGAAACGAGTATTTTAGTAACGGGCTTTATGCCACAGTTGGGAAATGTCACCAAAAAAAAAAAAAAAAAAACAGCAGCGGAGTTGATCACTGCGAGAGGCGCTAAAAGTTAAAAATCTACCCAAACACCACCCGAATTACATTCTGTCAACTGCGCTCTACCGTAAATGAGGGTCAAAATTCGACCAAATGTATTCATTGGAAAATGAATTACATTTGGTCATGACGTTTTCATCCAGCTGACCAATAGGAATTGAGTATTTGAACCCAAAACGTATAACTGCATTAACAGTGTAATTATAGAGGGTACAAACGATTTTTTAAAGTCATGAATGTTGTCTACAACTTGTGTTGGATGAAGGGTTATTTAACTAAGAGTACGGGAAGATTGGAGTTTATAGAAAAATAATTATTTTGCATTACTGTCGGGGAGAGTACACATTTTCTAATGTGCTGGAAAGATATCGTCGCCTGAGTGCTAGAATGCCCTATGTCCCATAGGGGACAGAGTACTCCCATATGGGACATAGGACATTCTAGCACTGAGGCGACAATATGTATGTCGACTACTAAAAGTAACGTGACAACAAAAAAATGTGAAGTGCTGCAGGTATATGGTCTTGCAAACATCTATAGTACGTATAGAGTGTATTATCACTAAATCACCCAAGGAGTGGCGATTCCGCCCAAGTAATAATTGCAAATTTGTTGCAAACCATAACAAGCACAAGCAAAAGTTCCAGCTAATGGACCTCCGGGTTAAACCTGGAGGTCCATTGGCTGAAACATTGCTTGTGTTTTTTTGTCCATATGCACAGACTTTGAAAGTGATACTTTGGATAAAAACTCCATCTCGCGGGTGCTTTTGTTACAATCCACTCTCCGCGTACTGTATAAGGAGTTTACAACGGTGCAATAAAGTTGGGTCGATATTTTTTAGTGGTGAGACAAACTTCCGACAAATTAAAACTAGCGCTGCACAGCACGACAGGTGGCACGCGACGACACACTGCATTTCTAATTTCTGAAAGACATTTTACAGCCTCGATTCCATTAAGTGATTAAGTTTGAGTGTATCATCATCAAATATGGAACATTTGTGACAATTAAATTGGTGTCTAAAAGACATGGACTATCTGAAAAGTGGCTATCATCTCCACCCGTTTTAGTTTTATGTTTATCTATCAACACTACAAGACAAAGGTGAGCAATACATTTTGGTTGTGCAGAAGCATTCTATCCATGGACTTCAGATCTCGCCTGCAAAGTGCAATGATTTACTTCAATGAATATACACCACTGCACCTTAGATTTACAGAATCTAATTAAGTTAGTTGAAGGCATAAAATCTATCGTAATAAAATTATTGTCATGGGGGCAAAACATGAAAACTAGAGCGGCAGGTTAACCGAAACCGAACCGAGGTTTTTAGTATTTTTTAAAAACCGAAACCGAAACCGTCGACACCCCGTAATCTAAGGTTTTTCGTTTTTTATTAAATACTCTCTTGCTGCAGAAATTCACAGAATGTAGCCATCCCAGAGTAGTGGGAGTACCCAGACACTGCCAATGGCTGTCTGGGTATTATTAAATACTCTCTTGCTGCAGAAATTCACAGAATGTAGCCATCCCAGAGTGGTGAGAGTACCCAGACACTGCCGATGGCAGTGTCTGGGTACTCTCACCACTCTGGGAAGGCTACATTCTGTGAATTTCCGACATTTCAGCTTAGTTGTGTTTGCAGCTTTCCTCAAGTTGCGCGTAGGTGTCAGACCTCGAAAAATGGCCAAGTACAATAAAAGTTCTGTATATTTCGGTTATTATTATATTGGCCTTCCTGGTTCTTCATGTATCATAGCTTATTTCGGGCATTCATTGAGTTTCACTGCCATTCAGTTATGACTCCGGACATAAGATTTTATTGAATTTTATTTGGCCTCATGAACAAACCGAAAACCGAGCAGAACCGAGGTTTTACTCCACCTGAAAAACCAAAACCGAAACCGAACAAGAAATTTAAAAACCTACAGCTCTAATGAAAACATATATAAAAAATATCAGTTTTATGACCTAAAATATAATAATCGAATAAATAATATTTTAAACATTTCTGATCGATAGCATGAACTTTAATAAAAAAAAAATAATTTACAAACATTTTTATAGGTAACATAAACATTTCCCAAAATATTGTCTCCACATTTTCTACATTTCGAACAAGACACCCATCCCTACTAACGTGTGACATTTTTCCAGCTTAAGCCCAATATTCTCACATATAAAGCCTCCTGATGTTGTATTTATGTTAAGAGTGTGATGTACAACATCATCTGTAAGGTTTGAAACACAAATGATGGTATATATTAGCTGATATAAAGATATTTTTTTTAAAAATTCAAAAAATTGCACAAGTTAGAAATACACATTTTTGGCGCTCTCAAGAGACCCACCCACCCCCACGTCACGCCTTGCAAATTTTTGGTGCCCCCCCTGTATAGCCTTCAATTTTTATTCTCATTCCCATAAAAAAAATGAAAAATCAAATTTTCAAAATGACAACATAAAAAACCATTACACTATGTTATTGGTCTATGTTTTGATATACTGTAAACAAAACCTACAAATAAAAACCTTCAAATGTAAGTTTATATTAACACATTTTGAAAACCATACTTTTCATCACTAATCTTGACTTCTCCTCAAAAATTAAAATCATTTACATGAAATTGGAGATCGATGACGGACGTGACAACCGCTACTTATTCCCATTTCCTTATTCGACAATCGTTATCAACCGATTTTATCGGTTGATAACGAATGTCGAATAAGGAACTGGGAACAAGTAACGGTTGTCACGTCCCCGATCGATGCCAAATAATTATCTTTGAAAAACCTAAAACCTCGATACACCAACGTATAAGTTCTTTGACTACATTTAACTCAAATGACTGCAGATCCGGACCACACCGATGACCACATTTGCCACAGTTTGTTGCCTAATTCGTGGAATATATAAATGTGAGGTTCAAACACAGTTGTCAAAGGCCCTTGTCAACAGAACATCAAGTTTAGATATTTATTGCTATTGATTATCCGTTGTGCTGACTGAACATATTTTCCAACTGTTTAAAAGTCGTCTAATTTTGTTACCGAATTTATCTGCCACACAAACACGCTATTTTTTACAGTGTGTACAGCTGAAAGCAGAGTACCCGGGGGGGGGGGGGGGGGGGGGAGGGGGGAATCCGTTTTATTAAATGGGAGTTGAAGATTAAAATCCTACAGACCAGTTTGGAGTCAAGTTACAATGGTACGAAGAAAAAACAGTTATATATTGTACAGCACATGTCCGTGACAAAATAGCATGATAAATAATTATTCCATACTCTCTCTCTTCCTCTCGTTCCCCTCCCCATCCCCCCCCCCCCTCTCTCTCTCTCTCTCTCTCTCTCTCTCTCTCATTTATGTCTCCTGGTTCAGAGCCAACTTGACTGAGTTTTGGTGATGTCATGACACTCCCCAACATGCACCGCGGAGATACCTGAGGCGAGATTGAATTATACAGCACATACACGTACATACACATGTTGACTGCAGTGTGAAAAATATGAACAGATCTTCCCCATAAGTAAAATATGGCCTCTTCTTGTTCATGTAAATGATTGTCGCGGAACATCGCTACTATATATCGAACGTATAGAACGGATTTGAGAATTGTTGTCTTGATGGAAACTCCGTTTCGCTGTTGCTTTAAAGTCAAAATGGTAATAAATTAGAATAAATTGGAATTGTTCTCGCCAATACGTCAAAGGAAATTTGGGATGGATTTGGAGAGTAAATTCCACCGAAAATGCACGTATGAGTCCATATTGTTTTGGAGTAGATCTATTGACATTTTCTACCAGCAGTTATAAAATTGTATCAGGGGTGTAGCCTGCACTTTTTTTAGGGGGTCGCCCACAATGCAACTCAAGGATGAGAAGGTCTGGAGACTAAAAAGACTGAAATCTTGGCCAGAGGACAAGGCTTGGCCAAAGGTCAAGTTCGAGGAGATTATGGGAGGGGTTCACCCCTCCCATAATCTCCTCCAACTTGTCCTTTGGCCATCGGTGGTGGTCCAGTGGGGGGGGGGGGGGGGCAGTATTCTTTAATAATTGATATCAGCAGTGACCGAAGATTTCATGCTGAGTGAAAATGAATCGAATTTAATGTTAGCATTTATTTGAGATTGCTGTGGAGAATATCAGCCACGGTCCTTTGGATGTGGAGGGGGAGTAGTCGTACGACCCCGTGACCCTCCCTCTGCACCCGTGTGTATGTTGAAAATATATAATAATACTGTACAGTTTTCTTTTTATTTCCTAAGCTGCCATTTAATAACATAATATTTTAGATTGGGGGGCGTACGACCCCATGACCCCCCCCCCCCCCTTACAAATGCTCTTCTCCAAATGGTAGTAAGGACACTATAAAGCATTGATTGTTGGATTCTCTTCGTAAATTGAAGGTTTGTGACCAAATACAGATTTCACAACAATCTTTGATATGGGTTATAAAATTCCGTCGAGTTGGCGCGACCAGGGACTTATACTATAAAACTTTCACAATTGTATTTTCTCGAATTGTATTTTCTACAAGTGAATATAAATGACGGAAATAATCATTAGCATTTTAAAAGATATGACAATTTGTCAACTGGCAAATTGCCACGTCTTTGAAGATGCTAATGGTTCATTTCAATTAATTATTTCTATAAATAGAAAATACAATTCTAAAAAATACAGCTGTAAATGTTTTACAGTATTGGTCAGCAGGTCAAACATGACTCCAAAAACGACGTCGTGTGTGTTCTTGCTAATTTGAATATTCTCGACAACGCGTCGGAAAACAACAACCGAGGTTCATTAACTGTTGTAATAATATGTTAACATCTGAACTGTAAACACACAATAAATTATGGAATCTTTGTTCAGAATGATCGGCTCGATTGCATCCGAGTTTTTGTAAAATTGTCGTCTCGAAAATCTGCGCATATGAGTGACGTCATGCGAGTCTCACTTGAGACAGGCACGATATGAGTTTGGAAAAGCGAGAAAGAATTGGTGCGCAAACTACAGTTGTATCAAAGGCGGGTAAGAATTGGTGCGCAAACTACAGTTGTATTAAAAACTGGTAAGATTTGGTGCGCAAACTACAGTTGTATCAAAGGCGGGTAAGAATTGGAGCGCAAACTACAGTTGTATTAAAGGCGGGTAAGAACTGGTGCGCAAACTACAGTTGTATCAAAGGCGGGTAAGAATTGGTGCGCAAACTACAGTTGTATTAAAAGCGGGTAAGAATTGGTGCGCAAACTACAGTTATATTAAAGGCAGGTATGAATTGGTGCGCAAACTACAGTTGTATTAAAGGCGGATAAGAATTGGTGCGCAAACTACAGTTGTATTAAAAACGGATAAGATTTGGTGCGCAAACTACAGTTGTATTAAAGATGGATAAGAATTAGTGCACAAACTACCGTTGCATTAAAGGCGGGCAAGAATTGATGCGCAAACTACAGTGGTTAAGTGCTAGATTATCTTTGGTGGTCTGAATTTGTTACTCAAAATTTGTTTTATTACAACTTATTGGAGAGTGCCCTAGGCACGCTCCAATAAGTTGTAATAAAAACAAATTTATGTAAACAAAATGTTTTTTACGTTTGGCTGAATATGAAAAATGAGCAAGGAAAATATTGTTTTTTTGCTCTGATACCCCCACTCTCTTGAAAACTCTGATTGTGGCTTCTATCACTCAACCAGCTAAGAATCTATTTGTGATAGTTTTTAATAAAATTCATTTCATTTTATATCATATCAACCACATGAACTGAAAATTGTACGTATATGCGGTGAAAAATACATAACTGCGAAGACATTTCTACCTCCATCTGCAAAGGTCATGCACAGTAACTGTAAATGGCATTCAACGTTTATAGTTCGGTACGTTTTTTCCTCGCGTGTTTCAAAATTTTGTCGGCTGTGGCACTTTTGAAAAATGTAGTCAAACTTGCGGTATAATATTCATTCTCCATTTCAGTCCCACATATAACCACATTGACAGGAAGTTATACATGTCCTCATAAATTTTACAAACACCATGAAACGGCTCCGGGCTTTCTGTGCTGCCATTGGCCCCGTTCCACAAACTTATTTTACGGCTTTTTTGCTGCCATTAGCATCCTGCCACCCCCATACTTCGCTTTTCATTATGATGGTTTAAGGCTGTGTATCGCCCATAGGTGACGTTCCAGAGTCTTTGCTGGAAAGAAGATCAGTTTTTCATGTCAATTGGAGCACGCCGAGTCTTTTTAAGGCTGGAGTACACAGAAAGTGAAGGCTGAACTATAAAAAATCTCCCACCAAATATCCTAAACTAGTGTCGGGGGATGAATGGTTCATAAGGGTGACATTTTTTCTGGCAAAGTGTGAGGGGGTGGGGGTGGGTGGGGGCGAGTACATCGCAATCTTCACCCCCGGCCACGCTGCTGCAAGTGGTTTATAAGGGTACATTTAATGAATAAAGTTATCATTGGCAGGAAATTGAAAATTTATAACATCCATATTCGATCATTCTTTAACAAAAACACTGCCAAAATGTATTTATATCCTCCTCAGTGCGTTGTTGTTGTTGTTTATGTACATATCTCGAGATACTGACATAATCAAGGATGGTATATGCATTCTAAAATTAATTGGGTTTAAAAATTAACCCAAATCAAGTGGGCTGAGTGAATATGAACCCAATTGGGTTCATATTCACTCAACACAATTGGTTTGGGTTGGTTTTTAACCCAACTGATGTTAGAGTGTTTGCAAATGTTTACTGGTTGATGTTGGTCAAACTCAGCGAAAGCAATGGATCAAACAGAATGAGACATAGTTAATCACACACAAGTCTATTTTCCAACAACCAAACAAAATTCACCTTGGCTACTTTTCAAGACCATATGTCCAGTACAAGAGAAAGGTTGAAATGTTTCGTATAGTTGTTCTTGTTTCCGTCTCCCCACCCAGGGCTCAAAATAAGCGGTGTCGCGTCGCTTTTTGCTATGCAAAACTTGCAAAACGCTACATAATGTTAAATTATGTATAGCATTTTGCGATACAAGATAATCAACTGCAGCCTATTAGGCTGCAGCTGATTATCTTGTATCGCAAAATGTAAATGAAAATTTGCAAACAAATTTGAAAACTAGTTCACTGATGCTTTACTTCTGATTGTGGAACATTCCAGGCATAACTCAGATTAACTCTCTATCAAGCATCATTAGCAACTTCATATGTAAGATGAGTTCTGTTGGTTTAAATACTTCCTGTTTTTACAACATTTTGCATAAAATGTCCATTAAAAATAACTACAAGCCCATCAACTTAAAAATCCCAACTTCCATTTTGAGAACTCTATTAAACAACCAAGACGCCATTTATAACAGTATACAAGTCCCTGCAACCCTTAAATGCAGTTCAGTTAAAAAAACATAGTAAATGTTTCATGTGTTGCAGATCATTTGGAAATGCCCAGAAATGGATGGATACTATTCTATCTACTTAAAAGAATTCAATACAAAACAGCACAACATAACTCTGGTATACAAAAATAGCTATGTAATTTTTACAAAATGCTATTCATTTTTTGGAAATGCGTAGCATTTTGCATCGCAAAGAAAAAAAGTTATTTTTTGAGCACTGTCCCCACCCTACAGTTAAAACTAGAAGTCCTGTCACGAACTGTGGGCTTATCTAGGCTTAATTGCGCATAGGAGTTGCGCGCAATTGCCATATTGAATGGCATCCAAAGCACGGCAGGGTCTCCTGGTAACTCATAGCAAACACAGGTAATGTTTCTGCCAGTGGACCTCCGGGTTACCCGGAGGTCCATTGGCTGAAACATTGCTTGTGCACAGGCCAAATGTACAGAAATTGATAGCCTTACTATGGTCATAACGCGTAGATTAACGCACAGATCGACGTGCTATTTGTGCGCATTTCATGACAGGACTTCTAGTTTTAACTGTAACACCAACGACAGCGAAATGGCTAAATGAGTAAACGTTTGTAAATTTAAAGATGTAATGGAAATAACAAATATTCTTGCGTCAAATTTTACAAAGGCATTGCCGAGGTAAACAATGTTCGAACAACTTACAAGACATTGCACATACACGCAAATACAGCCATAGGATTTTCTTTCTTGTTGTAAGATGAAACCGAGGGTAAACTTGTCCTGACCTATCGTAATTTGAGTATCTCGATACTGTTCGGAGAGTCGTCATAACTTAACAAAACAGATCAACATTTTCCCTCAAAGTAACTGATTACTTCTTTTCAGAGATAGAACTGCTCCAGGCTACTAGTTCCTAATTATTTGGGTGAATGGAAAAAATTACTAACTCCACAGTGCACTAATTCCCCAGTGTTCTGATAACCTCGACTCGAATATAAAGAAGTACCCGTGATTCTGTGAATTCAATCCCCATGTTCAGTCATGTTGACGTTTCGAGATGGTGACCCGTCTTAACATTTTGTCAGCATTATAGAGTCTGTGGAATCTTAAGAGGGCCGATTTAGGGTGGTGGTGGGGGGAAGCTTTTAGACGGGGACAAGATTTTTGGTTTTGCCTCTTTTGATACCCACCCACGCTTTCCTGCATTTTTTTTTTTTGCAGATGATTTTTGACACCCACTCCACTACCCATAAAAACATCGGCTAAAATAAGAACGGAATAAAGTTGCAGTATATTTAAGGTGCTTCCAAAATACATATACTGGATAAGTGAAGAATAAGCACCTATATTGTGCGTTGAAACTGTAGTTTATGCAATAAATACTTTGAGGAATATAGAAAATTTTGCTCAGTTTTTCATTTTCAAACCAGGTGCATTTTTGATGGATGAGATAAAAAATTGCTCACGTTGGGAATTTTGCGTTCCTGGACCACACTGACCCACCCACCCCTCCCTGCGAATTGCCCCAAAAAAATGCGACCCCCCCCCCCCCACCCCCATCTCGATTTAGATTTAAAATATTATGTTATTAAATGGCAGCTTAGGAAATAAAAAAAACCTGTACAGTATTATTTTATATTTTCAACATACACAAGGTGTAGCTAGGGAGGGTCACGGGGTCGTACGACCCCCCCCCGAAACCCAAAGGTCTGCGGCCGATATTCTCCACAGCAATCTCTAATAAATGTCTACATTAAATTTGATTCACTTTCAGTCAGCATGAAATCTTTGATCACTGCTAATATCAATTATTAAAGAATTTTACCCCCCCCCCCTTCCCCACTGGACCACCACCGGTGGCTAAAGGACAAGTTGAAGGAGATTATGGGTGGGGGTTACCCCCTCCCATAATCTCCTCCAACTTGACCTTTGGCCAAGCCTTGTCCTCTGGCCAAGATTTCAGTCTTTTTAGTCGCCAGACCTTCACATCCTTGAGTTGCATTGTGGACGACCCCCTAAAAAATTGCAGGCCACACCCCTGATATAATTTTATAACTGCTGGTAGAAAATGTCAATAGATCTACTCCAAAAACAATATGGATTCATACGTGAATTTTCGGTGGAACTAACTCTCCAAATCCATCCCCGCGTAAATTCCTTTGACATATTGGCGAAAACAATTCCAATTTATTCTAATTTATTACCATTTTGACTCTAAAGCAACAGCGAAACGGAGTTTCCATCAAGACAACAATTCTCAAATCCATTATACAAAGCAAATAATTTCTGCCTCTTTGATTTAGTTCTCAATCTCGCTGCCAACCAGGCGGTTTTTTTTTTGGTTCTACAAAATCGAAAAATTCAATTCTATTCAATTCAATTTTTATTCTTCCATGAACCCAGCGTAGGCACAAGAGGTATAAATACAAGATATATACAAAGTACTGGTGGTTTCAGTTTGACTAAAATTAAAACAAAAGCAGTTGTTGCAATAAATAATGTGGTGATGAAAGCTTGTGCAGTGTCTACAAAGACTTCGGTTTTTGAGCGTTGCGTTGGGTAATGGATTAACCCTTTGAACCCCAGTGGTATCTTCCACGTCAGTTCAATGGCTGCAATTGGAAGAGTCCATATATATTATTTGGGATTAGACCAACTAATATTTTCAACGTGCAGCCCTAAGGCTGCACGTTGAAAATATTGATTGGTCAACTCACACATTTACCTTGCAGCCATCCCACTTACTGACATTATGACGTAGCTTGTGACAGGGCCTGACAAACGGCCTCTGGTGCTCAAAGGGTTAATATATACAACGTACAGCAGAGACTGCACACAGACTGAAAATATTAATTGATTTACCCAACTGCATTAAATATGTACGCTGCTGACACAGTCACTGAACTAACATAGAATATGCCATTAACCCTTTAACCTAACGAATCGGAAGATTCCGCCGTTGTAATATGCAAATTCAGCAGTTGAAAAAATTATTTAAAAAAAAATTCAAACAAACCATATCATGTGACTCCTCATCGGAACGAGCTCATTCCAACGATGAGGCCAAATGATATAATTTTGTAGAATTGTTTTGATAAAATTGAAAAAATAATATTTAAAATAATAAATTTTGAAATCGTCTACTTTTGGTTTTGATTTGACGTTTTAAACTCGGTACGCAAGAAATGTTTATTTTTTTATTGGGGTTTAACGACACTTTCGACAACCAGGGTCACCTCGTGTTGGAAAGTTTATGGGATGGAGGAAGCTGCAGTACCCACAGAGAACCAGCGAACAATGGCGAGTAACTGTCAGATTCCCCAACGTACTAACTCCGCACAGCAGGGTTAGCATTTGCTAAATACAAGTGCGCCATCGACGTGCAGTACGCTTAGTACACAACGTCACCGTGCCCCCACGTGGGCAATCTGGATGAAGTGTCTTGCACGCATAAATGTTTGCGTAAAAGAAAACTGAGTGGTTGGTTAGCAAACAACATTATGTATAACAATAGTTTAGGATGATCAGAGCTAATTTAATCCAACTGTCCCACTGTGCTTTTGGGTTAAATTATTACTGGAACTTTCAGCTGATGCAAAACGAATTCGCCTGTTCCCGATAAACCAGTATTGTAATCCAATTCTGGTAGGGACCTTGCTAAGCTTCGAGATTCGGTTAGATTTCGAATCTTAAGTGGATAAGACAAGATAAGATAAGATAAGATAAATTTTATTATTCCAAATGAAACAAAATACTGCATTTTGATTGGCTGAGAGGTACGGTGTAACTTGTTTAACCACGGTGTAAAAACAAGAATATACAAGAGCAAGATAAATGGCAAAAAAAGTACCCATTTTTAATTATTAATTCATACCTTCTGTTCGGTTATGTTAGAACAAAAATAAAAATACAGGAAATTTAATATTTATGTGCAATAAAATATTGCAGATATGGATGTCATTGGAATTGGCTCATCCATATTTGTCTGGTTTTATTTACGTTTCATGCAAAGTACAAATTTTCTGTCAGTTTATGCCCACAATATAGGTTAAAGTATTTAGTACACCAAAATTCTTGGAAATAAATCCGTTATCGTTGTGTTTTCCAGGATGTATGGGCATTTACTCCGGTTTTGGGAACTCATACACCCTGAGGCAAAGCCGAAGGGTGCATGAGTTCCCAAACCGGTGTAAATTCCCATACACCCTGGAAAACACAAGGATAACTAATATTGGACAACCACAACATTCATGGGTATGGCACATAATGCAGAGATATATATAAGTTGGAATATGCAAGAAATAAATGGGGGGGGGGGGGGGGAGGGGGGGGAATGGGTGAGTCGAGTGATTACGCGTGGTCCCTGTTGGAGAATATCTCAGATAAAAGGTTCCAAGGGCGCATGTCACATCAATCTCTTGACAGTTGAAAAGCCACCGGACATTGTCGCGATTACTGATATGAGTGTAAGCTGAGTTTTGTTTGCATGCTGTCTTAGCAAGTTCCTGGCGCACCTTTTTGTGCTTAGAGCAGACAAAGACAGCATGCATTTCGTCTTCAACGAGGTTTAGCTCACATTGTTTACACTATCGGTGATCGCGCGGGGCAGGTTTGGGCTCACTGTGTCGACCGCGTTCGATTTCCAATTCATGTGTACTTATTCTAAATTTTGTGACACATTTTCTATATTTCAAATCAAGGTTGTATAAGTACCATTCACGTGCATAGCCATTCTTAATAGAATAATAAAACTGTACCTTGGAATGGGCTGATTTTGTTTTTTCTAAAGTGCAATTATCTTTCCATGTCTGGGTATACATAGCTTGGAGACACGTCATTAAATGTCCGATGAAATTCGGTTCGTTTCCGAAATTGGCTGCCCGCTTCGTTTCCTCTCGAATCTTTTTCTTAGGAATATAGCTTGGTAACAGCCATTTTCATCGTCTCACAAAACATATAGTTCAGATGGAAATCGTACAGATATTTATTTATTTATTTATTTATTTATTGGGATTTAATGTCACATACTTATGCACAATGCCTAATCGTCACCGTGACAGTTTTACAGGTGGAGGAAGCCAGAGTAGCAGGAGAGAACACCGAGCATCGACGAGCAACTGTTAGCTCCTCAACATTCTAACTCTGCTCAAGCTCCGCTCAAGCAGGGTTACAGCTGTTGAAAACATGTGCACCATCGACGTGCAGTACGCCTTAGTACACGGCGTCATCGTGCCCCCATGTAGGCAACCGGGATAAAGTGCTTTTTCCCAAGAACACAAAGCGGGGATCGAACTCGGGACCACCTCTAGCAAAGAAGTCCAACAGTCTACCACTGAGCCACCGCGCTCCACGTTCATATATAATGTTGAAATAAAAGACCGAGGGTAACTTCATGTACAGCAACATAAATAACATCTTCAATCTTGCTACCGGCCATGGTAATTCCAATATCACTAGTCTCTACCACTGTTAAATACAAATTTAAGGTTTCCAAGTTATTTATTTATTTATTGATGTTTTAAGGTCACATATTTATGCACAATGGCTAATCATGACCGTGACAGTTTTACGGGTGGAGGAAGCCGGAGTACCCGGAGAGAACCCCCGAGCAACGACGAGCAGCTGCCAGCTCCCCAACATCGTAACTCTGCACTGCATCACAGGCAGGGTTAGATTGGTTGACGACATGCGCACCATCGACGTGCATTACGCCTTAGTACACGGCGTCATCGTGCCCCCACGCGGGCAATGAAGATGAAGTGTCTTGCCCGAGGACACACCGCGGTTGCCGCAGGTGGGATTCGAACCGAGGACCTCTTGGCTTGCAGCCTGCATCTCTACCTACTGAGCCACCGCGCTCCCCTTTAAGGTTTCCAAGCAATGTCAGCGATGAACTATAATCCTTCCAGGGTAATATTCCAACTACATCATCAAGGCATGCCTTCAACGAAGGCATGCCTTGTTGATGTAGTTGGATAATTTTATCAGACGGGACTTAAGCCATCACAAATCGGGTTTATAGTACCCTAACCTCCATTGGGCATCTTCAAGACGCCACGGATTCGATTCGAAGTTCGATTTGATTTCGAATAATAGACGTGATTCAATTCGAGATTCGTTTCGAATCGAAGATATGTAGTTCGCATTGCCCTAAATTCAGGCTTTCAGTTTGAAATTTAAAACTGGACATCGATATCAATAAAATGTGTCAAAAGGCTACTGGCAACTTCGTAATGTTGGACGACTGCGACTTTATCTTAACCAGTCAGCACACTCCTTCATCACCTCACAACTAGACTATTGTAATTCAGTGTTAGTGGGGCTGTCCCAGTATCTGATTCAGAAGCTTCACATAGTTCAGAATACTGCTGCTAGGATAATCACTGGTACCAAACGCTTTGAACACATAAGACCCGTTTTAAGACAACTACATTGGCTTCCAATTAAACAGAGAATTGATTTTCAAAATATTGATCTTAGTATTCAAATGTATCCACAAACTGGCTCCAGTTTACTTGGAAGAGCTCATCACTGTATATACACCATCACACAGTCTCAGATCTAAAAAAACAAATTCAACTAGTTGTACCCTTTGGCAGATCTAATCTGGCTAATGATCGCGTGTTCTCCATCGTGGATCCCAGATTGTGGAATTCCCTACCTGTTAGTGTCAGAAATTCCGAAACTCTCGATATCTTCAAAAGAAATCTTAAAACTTTCCTATTTACTAAAGCATTCGCTTGAACGTCTCTAAGAGGCAACCGAAACAGATGTGACTCTTTATTTCAGAAAAGTGTGTTTATTTTTGACAAGCGTTTCAGAACACTATTTATCATATGACTCGTCCGTTTTGTTCACTTTAAAACATTTGATATTTTGTTTTCATATTAATCAGTGATAAATAAAGCCTTCCGTCAATTTCATTGCTCAATTTGAAAACTAGACAATTTGATTGGCTGAACAAAATACAACTGGTCCACATTTTCATAATTTGCATAATTAGAGTTGCGAGCTTTCATTGGTCAATTTCAAAACTGGACAATTTGATTGGCTAAACAAAATACAACTGGGTCACATTTGCATAATTTCAGTAGGGAGAATTTACGTTATCTGTCCTATTTAGGGTGGGTTATATTGTATTAATCTTTTACCTGACATAACGGCAAAAACCGTATCGCGCAATACAAGAAAAACGCCATTCATTTTTTTTTATATTTTCGCTTTTTGCTTCCAAGACATAGGTTATGACCCCTCATTGGAACGAGCTCGTTCCAATGAGGGGTCATAACCTATGTTTTGGAGGCAAAAAATGAAAATTTTTAGTGATACGAGGATGTTTTTTCCAAGTGTCCTCTGCAACTCAAGTTAGGTAATGGGTTAAAAGGGTCATACTAAGTGGCTAATTTGGGCGTGTGTGTCATACGATACATAGAATATGAAATGAGTGTTTTTCTCATATAATATTTATGAAACTCGTCGGAATTTTTCGTTTGGGCTCGCCAGAGGCTCGCCAAAACGGAAAATTCTTAGACTCTTTTCATAAATATTATATGAGAAAGACACTCATTCCATATCCTCTATTTATGGTTTTACGCTCTAGAAAATCAATTATTATTACACATGTATCAGTTATTATTATTATTATATCTCTTAACAAGGGGTTCATTTATTTATTTGAGTTTTAATCCCGAGCAACGGCGAGCAACTGCCACAGCACCACCGTACCCACACATGGGCAATCATGTTAAACCATTAATGGCGAGCAGTGATGATCAAGCTTTTAGGGGCTACAACCTGCTAACCTTGACCAATGCCAGTCTATTGAACAAAACACCACAGACGCGGAGCAGTATTGAACGTGAAACGAATGTAACTGTCCGCGCCACCGTGCTTCCACACAGTTGATTAATTTAAGTTTAACTCGCGTTAACCTTTGGGAGTCAATAAGAATAGTCTACATTTTTTCTCAGACAAATTAACTGTGTTACTCCAACAAGGGATCTAATCTGTTGTTGGAGTAACACAGTTGTCCCGATAAGATTTGTCTTCTCGGCCACCCTTGATGTACAAAAAAATTTGTGGTGGGGTCTTCTTTAATTCGTTTTCTACCATAAACGTCCCAGAGGAAATATAACAATCTGAGCGAATAATGGTCTGGATTTAAAAGATTTTGACAGGATAATTGTTCCGCAATCGAAGTTCACAGATTTATCAAATGATACAATGGCGAAGCAACAAAAAAAACATCTTTCAAAACACACAGGTGGGTTTCCAGTGACAACCTGTTTCGTGGAGACTCTTGCCGTGGAAATTTGTTCACAAATCGAGTTCGCTTCTTTTATCAGCTAAGATTTGTCCCGATAAACCCAAATTGAATTAACTTGTTAAAGCGGTGACCAAGTATTGTTGTGTGAAGCCATTCAAATCACGTTTTTACAAGTGCTACACATTAAAAAATATTATTTCTCACACATTCCATTATGGTTGTTCATTTTTCAATTGAACTCAAAAGAACTTTTGTCGCATATCAACAGCCAATGCAACAAAATTCTATCGCGTGTGCATTTAGTATGCAGTTCAGTCGTCGTGGACTGGCCGCAATCCACGCGTAGGCAGTGGTGTCCACGCATGCGTTAATCGGGCAATAAAAGTTATCATCGGCAAAATTTTAATTAATGAAGTACCGGGTGGTACCCGGTGCCTCATTAATTATTTTTTTTGAGGATTATTTCTATAATTTGTGTTTCGAATATAATATTATTGCGCCCGTGGAAATATTGCCCAACCATGTACGGTAAACTTTGAAGCACACATATACCCACCACAACACACACACACACGCAACCGCCAACACCAAAACCCGGGTAGCATCGTAAAGCGAGTTAAAAGGGGTATTGACACTCACACGCACATGAAAAAAACACATACACGAGACAGTGTGTGTGCCAAAAAGGAGATAGACTGTGATTTCATTCTAACCAACATCTGACTTCAGCATCGAAACGTTGATGATGTTTTTCTAACAGCGGATATGCAATTTTGTGCGAAGCAATAATTGAAGGTTTGAGCCTGGAGTGCGTCCTCATTTGACGGTGTTTACGAATCTCTCCACAACACTCACATACATGTAGATTGCTGGTCTCCCCTCCATACCCTCATGCAACTTCATCCCGAAACACACGCAGACGTGGCCTTATGTTTATTGGCGCATGGTCGCACGCGAATCACCCCTGAAAATATACGAGCACGCAATCTTCAACAAAAGTCCACATGAGTAAATTTTTCAATTGTATCTGTGCTAAAAGTCTCCATCGGAGCTTTAGGCTAAAAAAGGTGTTTTGATTCTCAGGCAATCCCTCATTGAATTTGAACCCCCTCATTGGACATTTTTATTGCCTTTCATTGTCTTTCAATATTAGTACAAATTCGGGGAAACTTTTTATATTTTTTGATTGATGCATATTTATTTAGTTGCGTCTCCAGTATGTTTGCCTTGTTACAATTTATGAGAGAGTGCCTATAGGCACTCTCCCATAAATTGTAACCAGGCAAATCCCCATAGATTAAATACTTTTACTTCAAAGATAATATGAAGAGCATCGAAAGAATATGAACCCCTTGAATTGCAGTACCTAAAGTTTGTTTTTAGAGGAATGTTTTATTTTTCAAATTAAAACTGAATTTATTTATATAAATATGCAATTTCTATATTTCTGTGTGTAAAAAGACAGCCAAAATCCTCTCCATGTTTGCTCACTTTTTGCAAAAGAAAAATAAAAAGAAAAGATAAAACTCTCCCTCCCTCACTGATTTGAAAAAATGGCTGAGAATCAATTAATTTATTTTGTGTGGCCTTAATGGTGTATTTTGGTACTGCGACGGGTGCATCATATTTTCGCCATGTTCCATATTCAGTTCAAAACAAATAATATACGTTTCGTTTCAAATCATGCACGGAGGACTTGATACACATATCGTCGAATTGTATGAAGAATTTGTATCGAAAATTTATTGTTGATAATTGAAAATCTGATTTGCGTCCCCAGTCATCATTATCGCGCTCACTTTATTTATTTATTTATTTATTTATTTATTTATTTATTTATTTATTTATTTATTTATTTATTTATTTATTTTTAACCCTTTACCTAATATGAAAAGCAGACGACACTTGCAAACAAAATTCTTGAATAACTATTTTTTTTTCATTTTTTGTCTCAAAGACATAGGTTATGACCTTCATTGGTACGAGCTCGACGAGCTTGTTCCAAAGAGGGGTCATAACCTATGTTTTTGAGACTAAAAATGAAAAAATAATGAAAATGAATTGGTGATTTTTGTTGGCCGGTTTTGGCCGTTACGTTGGGTAAAGGGTTATGGTAACGTATTTCTACACAATGGCTAATCGCGACCTCAACGTGGATATAAAGTCAAGTCCAGCAAATCGTATATGCCAATGTTGACCATTTTAGAGGAATTCAACCCCAGGCACTGGTTACCGGGTGCTATTTTATAAGAAAGCGGAGCGCGGTGGCTCAGTGGTAGACTGTTGGATTTCTATGCGATTGGTCCCGAGTTCGATCCACGTCCGGGACGATTCGCGTTGTGTCCTTGGGCAAGGCACTTTGTCCCGGTTGCCCACATGGGGCACGATGACGACGTGTACTAAGGCGTACTGCACGTCGGTGGTGCACATATCTTCAAGCGCTGTTACATTGCTTGAGCGGAGCTTGAACAGAGTTAGAATGTTGAGGAGCTGGTAGTTGCTCGTCGACGCTCGGTGGTTCTCTCCGGGTACTCCGGCTTCCTCCACCCGTAAAACTGTCACGGTCACGATTAGCCATGTGTGACCTTAAACACCAATAAATAAATATAAATAATTTATAAGAAAAACATAGCTTGTTTACGTATTGCTTCACCGCCCGTTGTTCAGAAGCGGAACCGCCAGCCCTAACCCCTCCCGTACTCAATACACATAAACTCACAAAAACAAGTGTCCGAAGAAGACAAAACACACGACACAAAAACCATTTCTGAATGTTCGATCTGGCAGGTAGCTTCTGTGGCAGAATATTCTAAAATAACTTATCGGAAAGCCTCTGAATTGTCCACAGTCCTGCAGACAGCAACAAATAGGCTTAGACGATTGTTTCGACTCACCGTGTTTCAGAAACAGTTGCTTTACAGTTACACACAATACGAGTACTCACGTTTCGTGATAACATTTTTTCTCTCAAGAGTTCCCCTAAGCTGGAAACCCATAAACGTGAGGGATTTAGTGGCGTGTCTCATGTGAATAAGCATGGCGTGATTATATGTTTTTCATCGTGACTTGCGAAACTGTATTGGTATTGTTTTCTTCAAATGTCTAACCCAATCATAATAATTCAGTGAATCTTATACTAGCTCTTTTGAAAATGTATAGGTAGTATATTCTGTATTCGCAACCATCGATTTTATCCCATTACTTAAACGATTCGACGACTACATTGCATAAAAAGTTCTTGAATAACTAAACATTTTCATTTTGTGCCTAGAAAACATTGCGAATGACCCATCATTGGAACGTGATCGACGTAGGTCGTAGGTCGGCTCTGGTCGTAGGCTTATATGGGGGTTACTTTTGGTAAAGGTTAGCACACATACCGTCTACCATTACCATTGGCTTTAACTCTTTGCCAACCCCAGTTGTATTTCAAATATAAACAGATTCGAGATATTTATCTTAACCCTTTTACTTCCCCGTGGGAACCCCGGGAAGTAAAGCAGTGCTTCTTTACTATGGTAAACGAGTTCTGTTTTACTGGTACAATAGAACCCGGTCACCAATGCCTGGGATGTCCTCTAAAATGGGCAACATGGGTATAAACGATTGGCTGGACTTAACTGCATATCCATGTCGTGGTCATGATTAGCCATTGTGCAGAAATATGTGAACTTAAACACCAATAAATAACCCGTTTACAGCTACGCCCACTTTAGCCATATATGGGGGACCTCTATGTACACCTGTATGTGAGGAAGTTTAATAAAATTTATGACATACTTTAAACTCTATCACCTGATTAATTGTTGGAAAGGGCTCTCTGAGCCCTTTCCAACAATTAATCACATGGTAGGTTTGATCTGCGCATACCAGAACGTACAGATAATCCGTCCACGTAAGTTACAAATAAAGCAGTTAATTTTTTTAAAGAACATTTTGACAAAACCATATCATGTGACTCCTCATCAGAACGAGCTCGTCCCAATGAGGGGGTCACAGGATATGGTTTTGTTGAAATTTTGAGGAAAATGTTAAAAAACAATAATTAAAATAATAAATTTGATATCTTCTACTATAGGTAAAGGGTTAATTCTGGGGTTTATAGTTATGTAATTAGTTCTTTCTGTCTCTCTAACAATGTACATATACAGTACAAATAGAGTGCATTCAGTAACTAACGGATCTTCTTTTGTAAACAGAATCTTAGATATACGTGCACAAATATGCGTGCGTATCTGTGTGTGTGCCGGGGGGGGGGGGGGGGGGTATGTGTTAAAATGTATGTCTGAATATTATTAAAACCCGTCGCACCATCGTATATTACAATTACTTATAATTTGTAAATATCAAGTTTTTGTTAAAGACTACGTCCCCTGAGTTCAATGTGTTCTATGCGCATGTAGGCGCATAGAACACATTGGAACTCAGAGGACGGCTAGGTAGCCAACTAGTGCATGATATCTTCGAGGTGTCCTCAACAAACACCCTGTAGTACCCTGTTTTAAGATAGAACTGTTTGTAAAATAGCATCAAAGCAATGGTAGCTATTAAATAATTAACTACTGGGCGGATCCTATTACAATGAGCTATCTGAAGCTCCCATGGAGATTCTCAGTCATCAATATTATTTAATCGATGAGAATTCACTGAGCTGTCATTTTTATTCAACTGTATTATTTGCATTCATTATGGGAGTGGCAAATGTTAAAAGCAGCACTGTTCAACACTTTTCTATGGCTGTCCTTCTTGGATACATGAAAATCATGTAGGCGTAAACGTTAGAGTCCTTGTAACAAAACAAATGCCAGAATAAATATTGGACAGTCTTTGATTTTAACACGTGTGTCAAGTTGTGAACTTCTCTTCCGTAAAATGGCTGCTGCATTGATCGGGGTAAGTACAACTGGAGCAAACTATTTTCTGTTTATTCTTTAACTAAACAAATTTGGGATATTTTATTTTAAATAAAACGAATATAGCCAATGTAATAACCAAAGATATATACCATGTTTCTTCCCTTCACTTAATTGTTTCAGATAAATTAAAAAAAAATATGTGACATGACAAAACATTTTTAACCAGTACCTTCAGAGGCATAGATGTTGGCATAACACCCAGGTGATGTTTATACCTTTGTATCTTTTGCGGGTTTTATTATTTAAAAAACTTTTTGATTGGAAGAAATATATATGTTTTTCATATGATTATGTAATTTGTTGAGCTTGTTAACCATTAAGGGACTAATTCCGACTTTAGTCATTTTTTTCTACAACACAGCAGATGCTCCAACATGCAGACGTGAGGTCAACTTGCAAGTTACATTCGAAGTGTCTTTACCGTTGTTTCTAGGCAAGCCTTGGCTGCCTATATAGGCAGCCAAGACTTGCCTAGAAACAAATGCAAAGTCAGCGGATGTAGACTGTTAAAATAGTATAGCAAACATGTATAAAAATCTTCAGATCCGTAAGGGTTAAATATCCAACCTTCAGGCAGATCATTCCGATAATTTTACCAATGTCCCTAAGTGTTTCGAAGCTGATAATAAGGATGTTTTAGATTTATTACGATTATTTATTTATTTATTTATTGGTGTTTAAGGTCACATATTTCTGCACAATGGCTAATCATGACTTCGACAGTTTTACGGGTGGAGGAAGCCGGAGTACCCGGAGAGAACCACCGAGCAACGGCGAGCAACTGTCAGCTCCCCAACATACTAACTCCACACAAGCAGGGTTAGCATTGGTTGAAGACAGGTGCACCATCGACGTGCAGTACGCCTTAGTACACAACATCACCGTGCCCCCACGTGGGCAATGGGGGTGAAGTGTCTTGCCCAAGGACACATCGCGGTCGCAGCAGGTGGGATTCGAACCGAGGACCTCTCGGCTGCAGCCTGCACCTCTACCTACTGAGCCACCGCGCCCCTATTTATTACAATAACATTATACGAGCGAGAAAAAACTCTTCACGACTTATAAAGCTGGGAGAATTTTTTTTTGCATCGCAAATTATATTATTAATAGATCAGAATATGATGAAGTAACTTGTAATCTGTTGATACAAATGGTGAAAATTGTATAGTTTGAGAAAAAAATGGGTGTAAAACATTCTTCCAAAATAAAAGAATAGACAATAAAACGTCTGATGGAGATTTTACTGCTATAAATTCACAAGAAAATGGCCTGAAAGTGTGTCTACGGCAACATACCTAACTTCTATTCAGGGTGCTTTCTTTCACAGATCAGAATGCTGACGACTGGAAATATGAAGTAACTAGCATGAGAGTAAATGAGATAGCTCTCCCACCCAAACCCCACACCCACCAACTTGCAATTTTGATTTTAACAACTGACTTAATTTGATTATACTATTTTTGTCAACTGAAAACATTTTATTCATTTATAAATCACTTTAATATAAAACCACTAAAACTCAACTTTGATACATTCACAATCTAAAACTGAGCTGACATGACCACCCGCCCGTTCCTCCCTCGGGCTTAACTAGGTTTAAAGCTGGCGGGTATCGATCGTGGAAGTATCGTTACATTAACTATATAACATACCAAATCAAAACTAGTCTTTTCAACTATATTATAAAAGTTAAAATATTTTTTAAAAGTTCCGTCCATTTTTGTTCAAATACGGTTGAATTCCAGACAAATTCATAGGCTGTAACATACTATAGTTTAATGCTAGCACCAATCAATTGATAAAAACGATATGTATTGTAATATGGGTCTCTTAAGCGGCTGAGGGCCACATTATTTTGTTAGTTTGAATTAAAATTTGTTTTATTACAAATTATTGAAGAGTGCCCATAGGCACTCTTCAATAATTTGTGATAAAACAAATTTATATAAACAAATTATTATTTGTGTTTGACTGAATATGAAACATCTCTCTCTCTCTCTCTCTCTCTCTCTCTCTCTCTCTCTCTTGCCTATTTTTATTTGGCAGAAAATATCAGTATAAATCTATTTGTAAAGTTTTGTACATTATTTAATTGATACCATTATTACAATAAATATATTACTAAATGTTACATGTAATGGAGAGGAGGGTTTGCTAAGTGTTGAGCACTTGTCCTCCAATCCTTTTGCTATGCTTTTTTGATGGCAAATAAATATGTTTAAACTATGAAACATAAGCAAGGGTAATGTTGGCTTTTGCTCTGGTACCCTCATTTCTTTGAAAGCCCTAATAGTGGCTTCCAGCACGCAGTCAGTTAAGTACAGAAAAAATGCATCCTGTATCACGTTTTTCCTATTTAATATTTACCCATGTCTGAAGCATGACATAAAAAAATCATCTTGTGGTGAAGGAAGTCACTCTCCCAACACTCTTTATTTCAATGTGAACTGATCATCGTTATACTCGAAAAATAAAACCCTAAAATTGAATTTGTATCCAGACAGTTCAGATTGATACTTCACTTCACTATCTTATCTTTTTTATATTCCTGTACCCATCCATTGAAATATTACAACTGTTTTTTTTTGCAAATGTTGACCGCTGTTCATTGGCTACCGATGCAACTTCGTGGACGAAATGGAACTATGTTCATGGAAATTCGAATGAATCCCCCCCCCCCCCCTTCTTCATACAGCCACTATATTTTATAAACTAATTAATGAAATATATATGTATAAATAAAAAAATATGTCCGCCATCCACCCGGGAGAGTCCAGTCCGGTTTCCCGTATACTCTGGACTGATATAATTAGATCCGATGGACGTGAAGAACAAATGAGATTAATCTGAACGTCTTTGAAAAAATTAAGACAAAAAGTGGATTATTAATTAACGGGAAAACAATTTTCATTCTCCTCTCTGTAGCAGTCAAACTTGAATTTTTTTTAACTTAAAGCATTGATTGAGGATCCTTTAAACTTCCATTTTACGAAAAAGGAAAACCGTGGGAGTACTTTGGAGAAAAAACCCTCCTGAGAAGTAGCTTAGCACTGACAACCCCACACAGGACAAGTAAAGAGATTTCATATACTTTGAATTGAGTTCCTCTGAATAGTACCCACCGAAGTAAATCGTAATTTGGCCACATAAAACATTCTTTTTTAAATATTTTCTCCCAAACCATATGCCACGTCAGGTTGCTATACAATCAATATCATGGGCTGATATTATAAATACTTGGAGCTTGGATAAAGAATATTGGGACTGCTTCGTTATCAATAGGAAACAACTGAAGAACATTCCTGTTGCAGGTATCTATAATATAGACATCGTATTTCGACAGTTACAATATAACTTTATCCTTTACCTTGCGCAACGGCCATAACCGACCAACTTATTGCCTCAAAAACATAGCTTCGTGGGAACGAGCTCGTTGAGATCGTCCAAATGAAGGATCCTAAACTATGTTTTTGAGAAAAAAAACCTATTTAGTTATTCAGGGTTTTGTTCTCCAAGTGTAGGTTTGTTAGCCGTATATGTTAGGCAAGGAGATAACTGGGCGGCTATCTCTTGATACGAGCTGGTATTCAGATTTTTTAAGAAAGCTGCTGAACTCTCCAACCGCTTCTAATTACATAATTATTGTGATCCAGTTGCGGTAATATATAGGTATCCACTACTAAAAGTTAACAGTATACTAAAATTCTGGGGCGTTTAAAAAACTTAATATTAAATACAATTTCCATTGGTGTGTCATGCCATGCAGGTTTTCATTACTTGAGAAAAAACAAATGACTGGAGAAGCCGAGCTGTATAATTAGATTGGAGTTTATCAAGAGAATAAAAGCGATTGGGTGGTGGTGTAACAGTCATGCTAAATTCAATTTTTGAAAAAGTCTGATCAAGATACACACGGAATATTGTAAGATAAGTATCCATTCTACCACCCCCTCCCCTCCCTGAAAAACCCGAATTTGATCAGAAGCGTCACGAAGGTGATCGATTGGGGAGTGTAAACCCAATTTGTATCGATTGCGAATTCATCTATATGTCACTGTTATGGTAATTTAAAATTATTTTCTTTTGAATATACATTTATTTATTGATTTTTTAATTGGTGTTTAAGGTCACAAACTTATGCACGCTGGCTAAACGTGACCGTTTTTGAATATATATAACCTCTCAAGGAGATGCTCAACACAGTATTTATTTTTGACAACTCAACGAGCACATGAAGTTGACCTCGGTTCCGTCAAGAGGTCACGCGATTTAAAATAGAAGATAAAGCAAAAAATGGATCTTCAAAATGTTAATGAAAAATATCTTACTAAATATGTAGGATTTGTATAAAATAAAAAATGGTAAATGTTAATATGAAATTCTAAATGAAGAGAATGCACCATATTTCGTCGCTATTTTCTGATTTTCTTTTTCGGAAAGCTTATAATCTCAGATTCGAATAATTTCTCAACGAAAAAAGTTCGTGATGGCAGCTTTCATTCATCGTTCTTAGCTGACGTTGAACATCTACACACATATTTTAAACAGGAAATGGACCATGATTATTACAAATGTTGTCCTATTCGAGAGACTTTTTTTTCTGAGTTCTGAGCGCGTCCTCAATAAATCCCACGTCTTTCTTTACCAACATGTTTCAAGTGTTTAACATTTTAACAGCAGACATGATATCAAAAATGGTTATTTTAAATATAAATTGTTCTGAAAATGTCAACAAAACCATATCTTGTGACCCCCCATTGGAACGAGCTCGTTCCAGTGATGGGGGCACAGGATATGGTTTTGTTTGAAGTTTTAATTTTTTTCAGTTGCTCAATTTGTAAATTAGAAGGGCGGATGCGTTCGATTCGTTAGGAGAAGGATGAAAATAAATTTAATCAGATAACAACATGTCCATAGTATATTTTCGCTTTCGTGAATATCGATATTTTGGTGTGACAACTCAGTAATAAAACCGAGTGGTAAACCTTTTACCTTGAACATTCGCCTAACTTAACCATATTACAGAAAGATTGTGAAATATGAAACCCCTGCAAAATTGTGTAATTACTTTTCAACTTAAGGAATATTTTAAAATTCATGAAAATCTTGGGAATTTCAGTGCACACCCAAAAACAAATTTGTAGAATTAATTGACACCATATTTTCGTGGAATAACGCTTATTGACAAATAGGAAAGTGCTTTTTGTACATTAACCCTCTGAGGCTTTAATTATCCTGACGTTCAAACGTCACTGGGAATTCAGTTTCTTCAACGTTTTTTTTTCAAAATGCGACGTCAAAGTAAAGATATTTTTCACATTACTAATTATCTGGTTGAGGACTTGATTATTTTTGGTGGCCTGAATTTATTATTCCAACCTTGTTTTATTACAAATTATTGGAGAGTGCCCATAGGCACTCTCCAATAATTTGTAATAAAACAAATTTATATAAACAAAATATTATTTGTGTTTGACTGAATATGAAATATAAGCAAGGAAAGTGTTGGCCTTTGCTCTGCTATCCTCATTTTTTGAAAGCCCTGATTGTGGCTTCTAGCACTCAACCAGTTAAGAAGTCTTGACAGCAGGATTATATTAGTATTTTAAGCTGCGATAGCATTTGGATCAACGGTTGTCACTGAGCACTATTCGGGAGAAAATAGGAATTGAGGTTAAAACTTTAAAAAATCGAAAAATAATAACAAAACAAATGACCACAAAGTATCAACGCGTTGTTTGATTTCGTACGTCATAAAACGTACAAAAGTATCAAAAGGATTAATCTTGATTGAATCGCAGTATTTTGACCTTCAAGTAGGATATATATTTGAGATTTCGAGAAATCGCTGGCTGAAAGCTTCAGAGATTTCATAAAATGCTTAAAATTTTTCAAATATTCGGCCCAAAACCCAGGTGAATTCATGAAATCACAAATTACACGACTTTCACGAAATCATTGATTTAACTCTATTACTGAAACAAAAGTAGCGGATTTAAAAAAAGTCCCCTCTTGCCTCCAATTTTATCCCGAAAGAAAAGCAGCTAGCAAACTGCTCCCACAAGATACGACCAAAACCAAAGGCTGCTCTCACGGTGTCCGCAGGAATTTCTCGACGGAAGGGCAAACATAATATATGAAACACTGAAGACCGGGCTTTCTCACCGACTAATATTTGTGATTTTTGAAAGAAAAAACTAAAAACATTAGCAGCCTTTCAGCCAATGGACCACTAGATGTTACTCGGTGGTGCATGAGCTAGAAGGTTGCTTATTCGTCCTGTATTTAAAAAAATATTGAAAAATGGACTGGAAAACACAACTATCGGTGTTTCAGAAGTAATATGTACAACAAAATAATTATTGTTTCCAAATACAGGAGGCGGTAAGTGCCCCATTGTCCTCTCTGTGGACGCCAATAGTGGTTACTAGGAAAGAGCAACAGTATTGTTTATTAAAAATCACCTATTCGGGTTGTTTGGACATGAACTTTTTTGTAACATAGGCCAAAAAAAAAAATTGGTTCACCAGCAACTAATTTTTCAAAATCAGAGATGAGGGAAGGAGGTTTTTATTTTTTGTTTGTTATATTTATGAACCATTAACGAAGGATAAATCTTTACCCAACACACACGATATCAAAATTTGTTAAACAATTTCAACAAAACGATACCACGTGACCCCCCATTAGAACGATATCAAAGCTCGTTCCAATGAGGGGGTTCAAATGATACAGTTTTGTTAAAATTTAAAAAAAATTAAACTGCTCAACTTAACTAAATTTTCATGGCCTTTGCGTCCTTTTACTCTATCTTATCAGAGAAAGAATGTTAACCCTTTAGCCAATGCAGACGATATCCAAATTTATTGATTTAATTTTTGTTTTTTCAAATGTTTAAAAACAAATTCAACAAAACCCTATAATGCGACCCCTCATCGGAACGAGCCCGACGAGCTCGTTCCAATGAAGGGGGGGGGGGGGGGGTCACACGATAGGGTATTATTGAAAATTGTTTGAAAAAATACTTTTTTCAACTGCTCAATCTGTAAATTAGGCGGGCGCATACTTCCGATTCGTCAGGATTAACCCTTTATCCAACTTAACGGCCAAAACCGGCCAGCGTTATTCACAAAAATCGTCAATTAATTTCATTATTTTTTTGAACGAGCTCGTCGAGCTCGTTCCAATGAGGGGTCATAACCTATGTTTTTGAGACAAAAAATGTAAAAAAATAGTTATTCAAGAATTTTGTTTGCAAGTGTCGTCTGCTTTTCATGTTATGTAAATGGTTATAAGAAACGTAATTAGATAACTCTAAGTCCACAGTATTTTTTCACGGTAATACCCTTCACATGATGTTTGGGTTATTTTATGCAGAACAGAGAAAAACGGATGTTTATAAAATAAAATATAATAAATAAACTGCGAATTTTAATCCTCCTTATGCCAATGTTGAAATATCAAAATTTCAAATCAATATTTTTTCCCATAATGCAAATAAGAATTGAAGTAATTAAGCTTCGGCTGACAGAACTCCAATATTGAGCTCACCAAAACAAGACTGAACTGTTAAATTCCCAATTGCATTTTGGTTGCTTGAAATGTGGGTACTCTGACATCTGTTTGCAGAGGGTTAAGCATGCTTTTGTTGCGATCACATGGATATAAATATTTATTACCCTTTTAAAAATTATACAAACTTTCTGATTGGTCTGTAACCAATGCATCCAGCACGGTATATTTAACTCCAACGGGGTGTACGAAGTTCAGCGGGGTGTATGAGAACATCACGTGACAGCTAAAAGGGGTGCACAGACATTCTATGGTACATTTCGCCGAATTCCCTTTCACCCATCGCATCAAACATTTTCGTTAGTAATAATAAACGTTCAGACTCACAAACAAAATGAAAACAATATTGTTTCATGAGAATATATTTGTCACTGGAATACCGTTTGGGAATTATATAATAAAACAAAACTCGACTCACTGAAGGGGCAAGGTAATAAATTCGTCACACGGTGTTTCAGCAGGCTGTACGGGAATATACTAGCCTTCTGAGATTCGTATTTCCTTCGGCTTTCAGCCTCAGGAAATACGGATCTCAGAAGGGTAGTTCAGTCCCGTACTCCCTGCTGAAACACCGTGTAACATATTAATAATATTCATTAAAACATAACATTGTAAACTATAACGTTTTCATAGCGTAAGACACTGCAAGTCAACCAAAACGTTCAACGGGAGGAGGGGGGGGGGGGGGGTCATTTCAGTGAAGGATTAACCGTGAACCCAAACCCTTATGCCTTACTCTATGAAAATAGAAGAGAGAAATTTAAGCTCGATACTTCATATGTTCAGATGTTCAGTAGAATTTATATGCATAGTGTTATACTACACAATTCTCAGCAACACTAGAACATCAATCCTTACTATATATACACATGACTACTCTTTTACTTAACTTGCAACTCTTTAACTCGTTGAGAACTAAATTACTTTTCAATGGTCATTTGTAACGCGAGTATTTTTTTCCAAAGATATCACTCTATCAGCAAAATGAGACTTAGTTTAGCAAGGTACGGCTGATAAATAATCGTTTTGTTGGAATTTATTGGAGAGTGCCAGTTGGCACTCTCCAATAAATTGTAACAAAATAATTTTATATTAATATTTTTCTTCTACTGCTGTTTAATATTGCTCTAAATTGTACGCTTCTCATTACAATTGGGACAGTTTGGCAAGTTATTCAATTTACCCGAAAATAGCAGGAGAATAAACATAAAGCACCCCCAGCTCTATGCACACAGTATCAGTTAGTTAACCCTTTGCCTAACACAAAAGGAAGGAAAGAAGGAAGATTTTTTTTTGAGGGCGCTCTTTGAACTAGTCCTTGTGGGGGTTGCGAGCAATGCGGATTTTTGCGAATAGTGCAGACCGGTGAAGACAGTTACATTGGGTGGTGGGCTAACAATTGATACCATCAATTCCGAACTGGCAATGCGTCTAATCCTCTAGTATTAGTTTTTTCCCCTGCATCCGTCGCCCCTTTCCCCTCTCCTTATCCTTATTTGATGTAATAGTTTGATGGGGGCGCGGTGGAGTGCGGTAACCGGTTCTCGTCAGATCACCGAAGTTAAGCAACGTCGAGCCCGGTTAGTCCTTGGATGGGTGACTGTCTGAGCGGTCGATTCGGACTCATGTATCCTAGGGCAAGGCACTTAACCCCGATTATCCACATGGGGGCACGACGACGCTGTGTACTAAGGCGTACTGCACGTCGATGGTGCGCAGGTCTTCAACCAATCTAACCCTGCCTGTGCTGCAGTGCGGAGTTACGATGTTGGGGAGCTGGTAGCTGCTCGTGGTTCTCCCCGGGTACTCCGTCTTGCTCCACCCGGAAAACTGTCAACGACAAGATGTGGCTGTTAAAGTGCCGTTAAACCTTAATAAATAAATAAATATAAATAAATAATAGTTTGATGTATCTCATGTACCAAACGAATTGGTTTGAGTGTAATAAATGTAAATGTAAAATGTAAATGAGCCAACTACAGATTAGCGCAAACAGTGTACAGCCACTATAGTGGCTTTCAGCACTTTTCAGTGGAGCCCTGGTAGTGGCTTCTAACACTCAACCAATTAATACATGAAGCACAAGAATATATTAAATACAATTAACCCTTTGAGCACTAGAGGCCGCTTTTACGGCCCAGAATCATGATACATGATAATTGCATGAAGTAGATTGGATGCAAAGTGAATGTGTGGGAAGATCAATGAATATTTTCAACGTGCAGCCGCAAGGCTGCACGTTGAAAATATTGATTGGTCTACCCCAAATAGTGAATTTAAACTCTTCCAATTGCTGCGATTGAACTGACATGGAAGATACTACCAGGGTTCAAAGTAGTATCTTGAAAGCGACATTTGACGAATAACTACCTTATTACCAAAAAAGCTTGCGATCCAAAGTTCGAGTTGTGGGGCTGAGGGGCGAATATAAAGCCGACAACGAAGGAGGGTTGTCAGAGAGCTGCAATGCGAACTGAGAGCTGGCCCTAGGGTAACGTAACGTAGAACGATGTTTGCATCCGAGAAAACCCTGGGTAGACGATTTGGATTTTCATACAGTCCATATATCACCCCGCAGAGCAGAGGGAAAAGGATCAGACAAGGGGGACTCTAGAATATTTTCTGCCAGACTGGCAATCGTATGTTCTAGTAAAATAAATACACCTTCTCGTATAGAAAAGCGCCTTTCGGTAATTTTAAAAAATCTTTTTTATACCTCAGATTAATTTATTTTATCTGTCACTCAACACGTTAAATAAATAAATATAAAAAAAATAAACAGATGAATACATAAATAAATTTGTTTCACAGACAACTAACAACAAAAAGAACGCAGTTTATCGCCAACCAAATTTGCGAGGGGAACCCGTGTTACTATTTCGTCCCTTGAGTTCCAATATGTTCATTGTGCCTACTGGCACATAGAACACATTTGAACTCAGAGGTCGTATGTAATATTTTAGAAAAAAAAACAGCCTTTTTTGTCCAGAATGAGACCGCCGGCCTCAAAACTGCCTACACCTAAAACAGTGGACCGAGTTTGGTTTCGGGACGAGCGTTCGACCACAGTGAAATCCTACAGCCCAAAAGGGTTGTAGAAGAACGTTCATGCCTGAATGATGATTAAAAAATTTGGTAGCTACAAGGATTACTCTCTAAAAGGTAACTGTAACCTTTTACTGATTTAGTTGGCTGGATGTGAGGCCCGAGGTGGCTTCCAATGCCACCGTCTAGAAATATACCTGCTTTAAAAGATAATCTATCTGACATATTTACATTGTATTGTCAAAAGGCAATGAGGTACTGACTATATGTTACGTCAAACAATCCCTGATTTTTCTTGACAGTCATTTGAAAAGAACTTACGGTTTTCAACAACAAACTTTGAACTTGACAGCGGCTGTCACCAGAACTTTAACAATCGATTTTCATTATAGCACCTTGTCAGATCTCAATATAGATTTTGTCAAATCAAGATATTTGCAATATTTTGAAAATTGTAGTACGGCTTAAATGAATAGCTTTAACTTTTCTGACAATTTAATAATAGACACTACTTTATTTTTTTCAAAATGGCAGAATCACCCGACTTGTGCAGTCACTGAAACCTATCCTATTTACTGCAATATTTCATTTTATTTCTTTCCAAAGTGTGATTTACTGGGATTTCCGGGTTTGATTATAAACGATAAATTCACAGAATAATGCAATCAACAATTGTGTCATGTATCCGTGTGCGCAAACGAAGACGCTTTGTCGTGGATATAATGGACACTTCATGATTTCTTTAATCTTTTACCTAATATGAAAAGCAGACGACACTTGCAAAAAAAAATTCTTGAATAGCTATTATTTTCATTTTTTGTCTCAAAAACATAGGTTATGAACCCTCATTGGAACGAGCTCGTCGAGCTCGTTCCAATGAGTGGTCATAACCTATGTTTTAGAGACAAAAAAATGAAAAAAATTAATGAAAATTAATTGGCGATTTTTTAGAATAGCGCTTGCCGTTACGTTAGGTAAAGGGTTAAATAATATAATTATCGTTAATAATGAAAAGTAATAAACAGAGTAATTATTATTACAGAGGCGAGGGACTATATTGTAAAACACTCGTGCGCAATCGCGCATTCGTGTTTGTACAACGTCCCTCACCTCTCACGAAATATTTCACGTGACAAGTCCAGTCAAGCTATTACTCTCTATACAATATGACACAGGACACTTTGATGTGAGAACAAGTTTCGTACTTTGTGAAAATCGCCACCAATAACCACCACAACTCGAAAAAGTCCCCAAAACTAATTTCGACACCATCCGCACTTCAAGCTAATATTTTCATCCGTATACAGTTTTATCAATTTTTCATTTAAAAAATATTGGAAAACGTTTGAAATGATATGTGAATCCCCAATTGTGGGTCAAAACTTTACTAACATTTTAAGCTGCACAACCGTTAGAAGGAGAGAAAGAATAAATGTTAACATTTTTTTTACACATCCTCTCTGTATTTGGCTGTTGGTTTATCATTTATGTATGAATGACCAACAGTGATTGTACTACTAAAGATGTTGATTTCCATGTCCTTCTGAACAGGAAAACTCCGAAAATAATAAATAAATAAATAAATAAATAAATGAATGAATGAATGAATGAATGAATGAATGAATGAATGAATGAATGAATGAATAAATAAATAAATAAATAAATAAATAAATAAATAAATGTGAATGAATGAATGAATGAATGAATGAATGAATGAATGAATGAATGAATAAATAAATAAATAAATAAATAAATAAATAAATAAATTAAGGTTAGGAATGCAAGGGGCAGGGATAAAATCAAAAATGGGGTAAGAGAAATAGTAGAATTTAAAATTGACAATTTTGAGTAATGTTTAATCGTGTTTACCATAATTTGACAATTGTAAACCAAATGTAATCTCAGGACAGTACCATCTTCACCACGGGTATAAATGCTGAAAGTGTGCCGACATTAAAATGTTTCTGAAATTGCACCCATTATTTTGTTATATTCGACACACTCCTATTGTTACGGATTCTCAATCCATATGTTTTGGAGATGAGTGCACGAACGCATACTGGCAATTTTCATCACCACCAACAGAGAACGGCTTCTTCAGTAACGAAGAAATCGGGACCTGGCGGCAAATAAACGCCAAATTAGGCGCTAAGTTTGGAACTGCCAACATGTCCATCTGACAGTATCACAGACAATTAGAACTCTGCAACAATCTAGTGCATTCAGGGACCAGGTGAAATTCCCTGATGGCCATAAACAAACTAATTACCGACGAGTAATTTTATTGTTGTCGTTGATTCTACCCAGTGTATAGAAAACCCGAAAATTCCATATCATTAAAAGTTATGAACCTGGAATCAACACCCTTCAAAAGATTCAGTTTTATATTGTATCACAGTGCATCACACATAAAGCATTTACGTATATATAGCACGCTAATATTACCCTGAGTTTGGCTAAGTTTAGTCCCCAAAACAGTGTCCATGAATGTAATAATTAAATCGTTATTCTATGATCTGCATTGAATCACAGAATCCGTACTATATGATAACCGATACCATCACTGGGAGCCGGTATATGACTTGCGCTGCAAAGATGAAACTCATGTTCTAGAGTCCATATTTTTTTAAACCTCTTCACACTGAAGTGGACATATTAAAATGTCAACCTGTAATGTTTTTCCATAATGCAAATAAGAATTTAACCAATTTATTCTTGCTTGACAGAGCTTAACAAGTTTGAATTGGTCAAATTTTCTAGATGCATCATGGGAAAAAATTGTTGTTTGAAATTTCGGTATTTTGACAACAGAATGCAAAGGGTTAAAATAAAATACACGTACATTGTAGAAAGCATTTCAGAAATATAAGACGAAATGACACACTGAACTTAACGTGAAGGTGAATAATCTTTTTAAGTGGGTGTGTGTGGTTGGGAGGGGGGGGGGGTGTGTGGGGGTGAGTAAGCTAATAATTGATCAGTTAACATAATCGAAACCTAAATTCTCTTTTGTGTTTGACGGTAGTATCATTGATGAATTGAAACAACAAAAAATCAAGATTGCAGCTGAAGAGAACAGTGTAAATAAACATCACACTTTTATGCGTCTGTCAAGAGACCAAACGATATTGGCATTTCTGGAGCGCTAGGGCGAGTGGAACGACAGGTCGTGACTGGTCGCCTACCACGAGTCAAACAGGTTTTTCGTATAAAATTCTCAAAACGTAATGTTAAGAATTTTATGCAGAAAAAAAACACCGAGACAAACTAGACAGATAACACTTATGTTGGATAGATGTTTACGAAAATCCATGACAACGATCGTTGTCTAACTATCCACTCGTTGCATTTTTTTAACCGAAGGGGCATAATATCGTGTCCTAGTAATTTGTCCATAATGTTCATAAAGTAATCGAAATTGTTTTCAAATAAGAATTTAATGAACAGAGAAAGAGCACCATTTTCAACTGAACATGTTTTCAGTATTATCGTAGGACTGGTGGGTGCATGAAGCAAAAACTCAATCAAAACTTCGCGAAAAGGGGCGAGAGCGGTTGAATAACTCCACAATTTCGTAACTTCGACGTGTAAACCATTGTTTCTCGTTTGGGTTGTGGGTAATCGACTTGATTCCTTCATCCATCGTGTGTTCACAATCATGAAACTAAGGCCCTGTGATTATTCGAAAAACGTTTTGCGATTCGATTCGTTTTCATATTCGGGAGATCGAATATTTTCAAATCTTTTTAAGGGCGCGTTCATCCACGAGAGGGTAATTCTCCCGTGGTCACGTAGACCATTTTGCCGCTGCATGAAACATATCTGAACCTCGGGCTGCGTGCAAAATCGGAAGAGTGAACGAACAAATTAGAGAGAGAGGTGGCCGAGTGGATAAGTGCGCTGGTCGCTCATGCCAGAGGTCCCGGGATCGATCCCCGGTCTGGGAAAGTCCTCGAGGTGCCCGAACACTCTCTGTCAGCATCAATTGTGAGGTTTATGCTGCCACAGTGTACTGTCCTATCGGGTGGGGGGGGGGGGGGGTGTAAAAATGGCTGCCCTCTGTGCGGAGAGAGACATACTCCGTGCAGGCTAAATACCCCCTCGTGGCATGAGAGAAGAGCAAGGCAACTAAGTTGCCGCTACGAAGGTCATCCCACACACCTGCGCCATTGGGCCACGGAGAGGCGTTAATATATAGAGATTATTACCATTATGTGGATGTACAAACTGTGTATCCGAGTCGAGCTCCGGGTTCTAAGGGCAGATCACGACGAGTTGAAGACGAGTCGTGATCTACCCTTAGAACCCGGTGCGATACTCGGATACATATTTTGTTCATCCACATAATGGTAATAACATTTTATATTACAATATATTGGGGATAAGTGAAGAATGTAGACGAATATATAACGAACTATTTATTCGTATGGATGAAAACAAAATGGAACTCACGCGAAAGGAACGTGCTTGTATCCGACCCCCTGATACAAACATCTGTATCAGGGGGTGGGGGTCGGATACACGACAGTTGCGTAGTTAATACAGACAAAATACATGTTGATTGTAAGATAAAAGTTGAATAACTTGTTCTCCAATCCTTGTAAAACAAATAAGATTAAATTAAAACAAATTAGAGAGTGGAATGGACTATAATGATTGGTGTTTATTTCCGGGGAGATGCGAAAGTTGCAGCTTAGGTCGGTTCATTCAGAACACTGTCAGCCATCAGTCATCAATAAACAGAACTGTCATTTTCGTCCGATTTGTTTCTAAAATCAGTTCGATTTATAATTGTCGATTCGATTCGACACGAAAATTTAGGATTCACAGGGTCCTACATGAAACCAATATTCTCTGCCGCCCAAATGGGAAATATATCGAGTTTTATACAACATCACAATTTTCTCTATACTTTATAGCAGTGCTCCAAATAACTTTTTTTTCTTTGCATAGCAAAATGCTATAGATTTCCAAAAAATGAATAGCATTTTGTAAAACTTACATAGCTATTTTTGTATACACATGACATGTACAAGAGTTGTGTTATGCTGTTTTGTATTGAATTCTTCTAAGTAGATAGAATAGTTTCCACCCATTTCTGGGCATTTCCAAATGATCTGCAACACATGAAACATTTACTATGTTTTGTTTTTAACTGAACTGTCTTTAAGGGTTGCATGGACTTGGATATTTCCAAATGGCGTCTTGGTTGTTTAATAGACTTCTCAAAATGGAAGTTGGGATTTTTAATTTGATGGGCTTGAAGTTATTTTTAATGGACAATTTATGCAAAATGTTGTAAAAACGGGAAGAATTTAAACCAATAGAATTCATCTTACATATGAAGTTGCTATTATGATGCTTGATGGAGAGTTAATCTGAGTTATGCCTGGAATGTTCCACAATCAGAAGTAAAGCATCAGTGAACTAGTTTTTAAATTTGTTTGCAAATTTTCATTTACATTTTGCGATACAAGATAATCAACTGCAGCCTAATAGGCTGCAGTTGATTATCTTGTATCGCAAAAATGCTATACATAATTGAACATTGTGTAGCTTTTTGCAAGTTTTGCATAGCAAAAAGCGACGCGACACCGCTTATTTTGAGCCCTGCTTTATAGCTGAGCGTACAAAATATAAATCTATCTGATAAAGCGAAGTTCCGATGATTGCAATGTTACGAAACGCTAACTGTAGAAAGATATAACTGGAGACATGTAAGATTTTCAAGATCATGATATATCTCGACCTTAGTTACTCAACTTAAAATTCGAAAAGAATGTTGTGACAAATATGTTAAAAGAAGAATGTTTTGATTTTACGTTTGATATCCAAAGGTGTCACACAGTACTTCTGACAAAGTGACACATTACTAATAACATTACAATAGTGTATCACGCGCAATACTCAATATGCCCAGAAAGGCAAACGTATTCGTTTTTTGTGTGTAAATGCGGTCGACGGTTCAAGGGGGCAGTTGAACAGTCATTTGAAAACATGCGCCTGTATCTTAGAAATAATTAGTGGTGGTCTCAGGTGTAAAAAATTCTTCAAATAACAAGATCATGCGCCAACAGAAGTTCAATAAAACAAAATTTCAGGTCGACGGGTTCAAGTTGTTTGCAATGCTTTCTCGTTCATATTGCGAATACGCGACATAGATTTGTGGCAATGATGGACGATAGCAACAACGAAATTGTCCTCTTTGAACCGTTACAATTGACAGTACACCGCAAAAGGATAACTGTGATAACACGAAAAGCAGTTCATGAAATGATCTTTTGACCACAGTGTGAAGACCGAGTACAAAACTTCCATTTGTAATTCTCAAAGCGTGGCAAGTGCCACGAAACTAACACAAACACACTCTCTGAGTCTGCGTGAATTTGAAGTTACTACATTATACAGTACGTGGAGAGTGGATTGTAACTAAATCACCCACGGAGTGAAGTCATCACTCAAGCTATAACTTTCAAATTTTGTACATATCGACAAAAAACAGAAGCAATGTTTCAGCCAATGGACCTCCGGGTTCAACCCGGAGGCCCATTGGCTGAAACTTTGATGGTGCTGGTTATGTTTTGCAACAAATTTGCAATTATTGCTTGGGTGGAATCTCCACTCTGCGGGTGGTTTAGTGGTAATATACTCTCCACGTACTGTAGTAGTAGAATATTTTATTTTATTTGAGTGTCACGTTTCGATACACATGGAATATATTACACATAGAATGTTAACAGAATATTTGTATGAAACCCAGCCTCTGAAGGCTTATGAGATACATTTTGATCATTGATTGGTCATTATACATTAAGCATTACCCCGTCCCTGCCCACCCCTAGAAAAGAATTGTATATACACCCATGCAGACACTTCCACGTGCTTCTGCGTATACCCACGTACATATACAACCAAATGTTTTAATCAATTTTACAAGTCCGAAAATCTGAAAAGTATTTACAAATATACAAAGAGCAAAAATATATACATAAAGCCTTTGAGAGGTCGATAAAGCAACATGTGCATACCGAAGTCAAATTCCCCCATTTTGGGGGTTCAAGATTTCCTTCAATAAGCAAATATTCCTTCGTCGGCCTTTCAAAAATTTAAATTAAAATCGATCGCCAATATTTATGTTTAAACAATTAACTCAGGATAACGATTTTACATGTGATTTTCTTAAAGTACATTTAGAGGATTTTTTTATTACGATAAGTAAACGTACTATAGAAATCTCGTACCGATTGACATCATGCATACTTATGAAGCTCGATATTGCGTACACTGTGGTTGTAGATAGTAACAGTTAGAATTTTTGCCGATTTGAAACGGAGTTGCAATTTTGGGAAGTAACGGAGACATCGACATCACCAAAGAAGCTCTAAAATCCAGATAGATGGCATTTCCAACTACTCATGACAAGCCCTCCGAATTTCCAGCAAAAGAGAATTTTGGCCAGAATTTTTTTTTTTTTTTTTTGGGGGGGGGGGGGTGGTGACACCCCCACATACCCTGTCGCCACGTCCCTGTTTTGCTATAGATGTAACCTGCTACACTCAGTGAATTGTTTTGATGTTTGGGAGCTCAACTTTTAATTTTTTAAATTATTTTCTTCTTTGATTGTACAGCATTTTAGAGGACATTAGAGATTTTTAAGCTATATACAACCCCATTGTTATTATTATTATTATTATTATTATTATTATTATTATTATTATTATTATTATTATTATTATTATCATAGCCTTATTTCAGAACTCAATTATCAGTTTCAGTGTAGATGGAAAGAGCACAATCTTTTATCGACTTGACAGGAATATGAACTCGGTTCGTCGATCTCTTCAGATGCTACATTTTGTCATCAATAAATGTCACCCTTATTTTAGCTGCAGACGACAGTTTGGAAGTTTGGTTATATTTAATTATCACCACTTTAGCGGGCGTTCTCTGGAATATTAAGGGAGTTTAGAGGGGCGGTAAAAAATCAATAATTAACTACGTCATGCAACCGGAAGCGAGCGGCGGGCGTCAACTTGTTGAAGGCTAGATTATTTTTGGTGGTCTGAATTTGTTATTAAAAAATTGTTTTATTACAAATTATTGGAGAGTGCCCACAGGCACTCTCCAATGATTTGTCATAAAACAAATTTATATAAACAAAATATTATTTGCGTTTGACTGAATATGAAATATGAACAAGGAAAATGTCAGCTTTTGCGCCGGCAACCTCCTTTTCTGAAAGCCCTGATAGTGGCTTCTATCACTCAACCAGTCAATGGACACATAATTCATTAACAGCCCGCGGCCCGCTTCCGGTCATGGTAATAATAGTAATAACATGATTTTGTCAAGCGTCCCGGTTTATTAACGACCCTTGATGACCGAATAACAACCCTTGTCTTATTAACGGTAATAAACCCTCGGACTCTCATTCATTCTTCTATGGTCGTTAATAAACCCGTAACGCTCCCCCAAACTCATGTTATTGTTATATTAACAGCGGTTAATTTTTTCTTCCACACTATACCCCAATAGGCCTTGTTGTAACGATGAGGCGTCACATTCTACAATTTGGAATGAAAAATAATAAAAAAACAATAATGGCGATTGTTGTGCACAAAACAAGGAACGAATTCATTTAATTCACTGTATTCGAAATTTGCAACACCATACTGCACAAATTCAAAATCTTTTTCGAATTCTGACATCACTGCATAGGATCGTTGTTATATTTCTGCTCAGATTATAGGTCAACGTTTAAATAGTGACGTATTTGTTCTGAGGGACGACATTAAAATACCAACGATGCAATACCGTGATTGCAAACAACTTCCACGCCGCAACAACGATTTATCGTACATCTACAGTACGTGGAAAGTGTATTGTCACTAGATCACCCACAGAGTGGAGATTCCACACAAACAAAAATTGCAAATTTGTTACAAAGCATAATAAGCACAAGCAAAGTTCCAGCCAATGGACCTCCGGGTTGAACCCGGAGGTCCATTGGCTGAAACATTGCTTGTGGTTTAGTCCATATGTACAGAATTTGAAAGTGATACTTTTGGTGATAACTCCACTCAACGGGTGATTTAGTTACAATCAACTCTCCACGTACTGTATTCCTCCAATTACACATAGCGGAGACGCGGTACTTGTCACAGAAAGGTGAATTGTCTTGGCGTAAACTTCGAAGTCGTATATTTACTGGCTTGAGGTGTCCGGGTTTTCGACCGGGGTGATAACTTAGTGTACCACAGACAAAATGAAACTGAGAGGTGCCATACACTTTGTTTGGGGGGATGGAATACGGGGAGTAAACTCCTGCTTCCATCCCATTTTGAGGTATCCGATGGTCTACCCCCACCCTGAGGATTTTTTTAAACAAAACACGTCTTAAATAAATTGCCCAGTGTTGTTCTTTTTTGACACCAAGTAGATTTCTTCAGACAGACACGCCCCTATATCCATTATATATAATGGATCAAAGAAATCATCAGTTTATCCTTCCGTGTACCACTTAGGGGATAACTATGTTGTATTTGATTGTTTGGGGCCGTAAACGATGGTTTTACTGTCGCAAATTGAGTTTTGCCGGCGACGCGTTAGCGGAGCCGGTAAAACGGATATTTGCGACAGTAAAACCATCGTGTACGGTCCCAAACAATCAAATACAACATAGTTATCCCCATTCTAATATAATTCGGCTGAAAACTGAGATAGTATTTGATCTCCCAACTATAAAACAACGCCTTCTTGAAGACAACAATTTAAATCTAAAAATACAGCCTTCGTGACGTCATTTGGGAGTTCCGAACAAAATCACGAAATTTTTTTTACGCTGCCACTATACAAATAGTTCTAAACGTTTTAGTCATTTTATCACCAATAACAAAATATATTTATATTTGTACAGACGACATTCATCATGTTTAAATGTTTGTGACAATCTGAAAACAAAATACGCCGGCTGCTTTCCCTGTTCAAAGTTTAGAGATCACATTCTGATTTTTCAGTCTGAGTCGGAAAGCACTCAAGGATTTACCATTAAAGTTAAAAATATTGAGATCTTTGTTTGGAAGCCCTTGTTTAACCTTAATAATTACTTTTGGTTACAGAACAGTTGTTCATTTTAAACTGTTTCTGGGAAGTCATGTCTGGTGGAATTGGGCTACTGGTAATGACATAATTGTTGCAGAACGAATAGTTCACCTCTCTCAAGCTCAGTGGTGAACGCGTTTCTGCAGTTGCATATTGTTGGTGCCACGAACGCAGGTGACAAATTAGAAAATAAAAAAAAAAAACGCTTGCACTTTAAGTTGATGTTATAACATCGCTAGCGGATCGGTCAGAAATTTTTGGCCCTGGACAATTAAAATTTTTATTGCCAGTTGTGTGAATTTTGGTTTTCTATTTCGCACATAGCGTCCATAAATTCTTCATCGTACGAAAAATTGCTATTTATAAATTATCAGAATATCACTGACTGGTTCCACACTGTTGTCGTTAACCCTGTCGGAATCAGTTTTTTCAACTCTCATTTCATTACTCAGCTGTCTCTGCCAAACCTCTTCCACATTAATATTAAACTTTCCAACTTCATCCATATTAATTACAGTTAATTACAAGAAAAATAGAAAACATTTTTATTTTACAGAAAGTCAATGCGTTCACAGCGTTTGTTTACCTTGGATAGGGTAGTCAAGGACTCTAAATGGAACGAAAAAGAACGCCCACGAATACATCTCGACTTTCCTGAAATACTTTTTGAATACATAAAATTTGCGACAGGTTACGCCGATTTTACTGTCGCAAATTATATTGATTAACCAATCAAATTTCGAGATTTATAGTAATTGTATTAGAATAAACCTTTTACAAAACTATTTTGAAATTAACACTTTATACTTTACTTCTAAATTAAATTTCATCAGCTCATATTTTCAGTATTTCCACAGTTTCGTTCCTTGAAATTCACACTTTGAAATTAGTTCAAATTTAAATTATTTCTTTTCATATTTTCAGGATCCTCACAATTTTGTTACGAACCCCTTAGCAATGTTAGCTGCACAGTGTAGCAAATACGTAGATAAAAGTGGGATGACAGAAACAGCTATCACCAAAAGTCTTGGAGTATGGAAACAGCCTAATAATACAGGACTGCATACATCAAATTCCCTGCAGTTAGCAGCGGTGAAAAGCGCATCTCTGCAAAACAGACTAACAGCATCAAGCAATGGACTCGTGAGTCAGCACAGATCTGGAGTCTCCACGCCCAGTGGTAGTCACAATATTGATGGAATAGATTATTCAGATAATATGAGAAACCACCCAGACGATAACCAGTCAAGTTATCTTTCCAAAGAATCGATTGAGACATCTGGACACCATAACGAACATTCTCGACTACCTCAGTTATCAAGTCATTCTTATGAATATCTGTCGTTAATGGCAAATTCAAGATCACATATTCTTAAACCGGAGGTATCATGTGCTATAAACACTACGGGAGCTTCTTGGTTTGATTTACATTCTGCGCCATCGAATTGGTTACAGGATATGGCCCTGCTGAATTCCCAAATTTCCCCGAATCAGTTTGGAGCAGATTATCCTACAAATAACAGTCTAATAACTTCTAGTCCTCATATACAAGATGATTCATACAGGGCATTTTTGTCAAAGCAAGCGGAAATCAGCAACAGTAACATAGCGCAGATTTCAGGTCATGCTTCTGTATCTTCCCTGTCGCCATCAAGATCTCAAAGACGCTACAGCGGTAGGTCTACATGTGACTGTCCAAACTGTCACGAAGCAGAGAGAATGGGTCATCCGGCTTCACAAGTTATGAAGCGGAGTATTCACAGCTGTCACATACCTGGTTGCGGAAAAGTGTACAACAAAACCTCCCATCTGAAAGCCCATTTACGTTGGCACACGGGTGAGAGGCCTTTCGTTTGTAACTGGTTATTTTGTGGTAAGCGGTTCACAAGGTCAGATGAACTACAGAGACATTTGAGAACGCATACTGGAGAAAAGAGGTTCGCTTGTCCAGTTTGCAATAAGCGATTTATGAGAAGTGATCATCTTGCCAAACACGTCAAGACTCACAGTGCAACTGGAGCGGCTGGACAAGATGGAATTGGTAGTGACTCCGATAACAGCCACGACGGCCCTTCTGACAGTAAAACTCCTGACACAGTACCAAGGTGAAGAGCTGCTAGCAAAACCATTGGTTCAAATAAAGGTCAGTACTTGTAACATTCCCACCTCCTACTTAAAAACGAGCCATATTGTAAACACTTCTTAAGGCGCTGACTGTTCGAGGCTTCCCTGTCAAGACGAAAACATCCATATTGACGCAATTGTCAGCCCATGCCGATGACTTCTCCAGTTATCTCATCCAACCAGACCTCGAATTAATCTCCAATCATGTCTTGACCCATCATCTTACACTTAATCTTATTGATTCAAATTTGTAGTCTACCGTCAAATTGCACTTGCGCGTGTCGGGTGCAGTCTTTCAAGTAGGCTGGGAAGGGGCCATCACGTAGATTCGAGGTCTTCCTTACTCTCTCCATTCATTCAATAGCTAGGCCATAGGCAGTGGTACCTATGAACAACAATATCCAGTCAACTCCACTTCTATGTAGTGATTTCTGTGTAGTATTTTTCACTTCCTGGGGGCAACAGGAAGACAGCCAATGTGGCTATGTTGTCTCCCAACAATTTGCCAGTGTATGCTATATATGCAAAACTCTTTGTACAAAAATAACTTGTAAATTTGGTATTTTGTTGAATAAACTTCATTTCATTTCATTTCATTTCTTTAACAATTCAAGATACTAAAGAGGTTACTTTTTCTACCGAAACTCTGATAGCACAATGCAGTGGTAAGACAATGTGGTATGGGTAATGTGGCACCAATCCATAAAAGCAGTGATAATCCAGTCATTTGGTTGCTCGTTCGACCTACGTCAAGTCGAGGTACCAACAAGAAACGATTAGATGCGGATCACTTTGCAGCCATAGTTGGCCCCTCAACTAACTATTTGGGTAACGGGAACCACTTTTCGAAAAGGAGATTCACTACATCTGTAAATTTGAATTCTGTCAGTTCAAAAGAAGAGAACAATCTTTATTTTACTGTCCTCTGACGACCAACATGTTATCATTGATTTTGTTGTTTTTTTTTCGGCCTTATCAGACTGCAAAGAAGAGGCCGCTTCATCGACCCAGGAGCATGATACCTCATAATTTCATTAAGTAGGATGGATGCTAAGGGAGTATGTGGGGGTAGACCAATCAATATTTTCAACGTGCAGCCCCAAGGCTGCACGTTGAAAATATTAATTGGTCTTCCCCAAATAATGAAGATGGACTATTCCAATTGTTGCCATTGAAATGGCATGGAAGATACCACCATTGTTCAAAGGGTTAACTGCACGTTCAACAGCCAGGATCATATCGAGTCGGAATTTCAGTGATGTAGTGATCTTATTGTTGTAAAGCGTAACTTTGGGAAATTAGCTCAGTAAAAAAACGCTTGTCAGCTTTCAATATTTATTTACACTGGATGGCGGAATCCTGCCGTAGTCCGTTCACAGTCGGCATCCAGACTACTGCATTCCGAAAAATAATACAATATATACAGAACAGTTACTCGTAACAACGGTTATTAGTAAACACTTATATCCGAGACAATAATTAACCCCTTTTAAAATACATGATTAACAAAGCAGCGTGTGTCGTTATGAAAATGGGATAATCAGGGATTATCAGCTTTTGTAAGCTCTCACATTGGACCACTAAACAAACCCAAAACAATTAGCACTTATGTTTCCTTCAATCATATAAAAAAATATAATTATTCATCTGAAAAATCTAAAAAAGGAGCCTATAATATTATTCGAACCAAAAGCAACGACTGAAATCAATATCGGAAATGGATGTGTAACACCAGGCATAAAAATTAAATTTAATTGTAATGCTTATATATATATATAATATCTAACAGTTCAAATCTCCCGAAAATGTCGCAAAATTGGAAACTATATGCCGGTTTACCGACTCTTTAACTTATACTATTTCAGGCTGTTGAACCAATGTATGTTTCAAAATAATTCTGGGTTATCTCTCCTATAATAAAACTTGGGGTACCTCAGTGAAATGAACTCGAAGAGTTTGTCCTCACAAGGTGCCATAAAAGCAATGCCTTCATAGATGAATATAAAAATAAAAAAAAGTATTGGACTGTGTTTTTTTTTTCAATTTGCATGAAGTCCATTGGGTCCAACCGGGCTGTGGCAGATCGAGTTAATTTTTAATTTTCATACCACTGCTGTATTTAGACATTTCCTGGCGTTATGGGTTCCTTTACGAAAAGAACAATAGCTTTAGTATATGGAAGGGCGTGGCGGACTGTACTGATGTACGGGCACAAAGGAAACGGCCAATTAATAACATCCACATGGCCATTATTGGCATCGGAAGCACCAAGTTTGGATCAGATATTTCTCATCCATTCATTTGATTGTAGACATCATGAATGTTTTTCTTATAAACAAAATGTAAGTATTAATTCAGAATGCTCCTCCATGCCTCTGAATAGAGTTAATGGCTGATCAGAATTATTTACAATTGTTCGTTCCTTTACACATATTTGGTTTTTACTTTTTCATTTTGTTCTTAGTTACTCCAATTAGAAGAAGGAAATTTATTCAAATGTTCAGTATAGACGGAAAAAGATTGCCAGTATCTGCTTTTTTCGAAGCAAGGACATGAATTACTTGTTTATTACCTAAAAAGATACAAGCCTGGAAATAAGCAGACTGTCATCTGCAGAATGAGGTCCCCAGAGGGTGAATTTGGTGAAGCTACCCCGCACAACAGGGTAGCATCACTAAATTTACCCTCTGTGAACCTCAATCCGAACCAAGGTCTCAGACCTAAAGAGAAAGGGGTACTCAGGGGATAAACTGGCCACTGTATGGGATTGCATCAGCAAATTCACTCTCTGGGGACCTCATTCTGAAAATGACAGATTGCTTATTTCCAGGCTTGAAAAGATACCCATTCTAGCTCACACAATCTTCACATAAGATTGTAAAGTTATTTAAAAGTGTAGAAGATCACAGAACGCTAAGACCAACAGTCGAGGTATTATTAGTTGCCCCGTGTCTGGTCACGTGGTACGGGTTTTTACCTACACGAAGCCAGCCGTATCCCATGAGGCCGAAGGCTCGGCCTCATGGGACACGGCTGGCTTCGGGTAGGTAAAAACCCGTACCACGTGATCAGACACGGGGTAACGAATTTATCTATTGACTTTCCGTTTTAAAAGTACAATCTATTTCATGTGTGAACGCACACAGCATGAGATCTTTTATCTTCAATTGTTGAGCCATACAGGTTTCTGTGGAATTTTTGTGCAAAAGAGTTTTTGTGAAAATATGCCGATATGACTAGTATAAAAAAATTATTATGTATGGACAATTTGTAGATTTCGGCTTCCACTGGGTGTGGGAAATTTGTCAGTGGCTGGGCGGACTTATCGTGGGTTTCAATGAATATGGTCTCATACCACGTATCTATCAACCAATCAAATCAAAAAATTCACTTTAGTCAATAGATAAATGGACTTCTTGTAATAGCTGCGTAATCAAGTTTATCACATAATCACCAACAATTAGCCAATAGGGAAAGGCGTCCAAAGGAAGTGTAATAAACAAGTGATGTCAGAAATCAACGTAACGTCGTAACATTGTTAGCGAGTTGTTTTCAGAAATATAAAGGAATTAATCATGCCTGTTAAAGTTTTTGAAATCATTTATTGCATTAACTGTTACCAAACAGGACTAGGAAACATTTTCATTATTTGTCCTGAAAATAAAGTTTATATGATCTCTCATTGGAATGAATGAGTATGATCTTAACCTTTTACCTAACAAGAGAGACAAAGAACACTTGCAAATAAAATTCTTGAATAACTAATCTTTTTCATTTTTTGCGTCAAAAACATAGCTTATGACCCCTCACTAGACTGAGCTCGTTACATATATTTCCCATTTTATTATGTGTTGGTAAGCAAAATCTTATACACTGTATCATGAAACACGTCGTACTTATTGTGGCTAGTACGGTGTCTTCCCACTGGACCAATTCCATTTAGACCAATTCCCTTTAGGTCAATTCTCCTTAGACCAACTACATACTGTTATTGATTAAGGGTTGATTAAGGATAATTAAGAAAACATTTATTTTCTGATAAGCACTTTATTTGATAAAAAAAATATTTATATGCATAACATACAAAAAATATAGGTTTATAACATTTCAGCATAGCTCAGTACATATAACATTTTACAAAAAATGAGGTCCCCAGAGGGTGAATTTGGTGATGCTACCCTGCACAGTAGGGTAGCATCACTAAATTTACCCTCTGTGAAACTCAACCTGAATGAAGGTCCCAACATAAACAGAAAGAGGTACCCAGAGGATAAACTTACCCACTGTATGGGATAGCATCTGCAAATTCACCCTCTGGGGACCTCATTCTGCAAATGACAGACTGCTTATTTTCGGGCTTGAGTATCAATAACATTAAATACATTTATAAATATTTATAAATATATCAAATTATTGATATAGAATTATTTTTAAAGTAGAACACATCAGTTGGTCTAAGGGGAATTGGTCTTTTGGGAATTGGCCACGTGGGAATTGGTCTAAAGGGAATTGGTCTAGTGGGAATGAAGCGCTACTACGGAACCACGACTTGACGGAATTAGAATTCTTCGAATGGAGCTTGATTAGCATTCAGGGATCAAAATAAGCGGTGTCGCGTCGCTTTTTGCTATGCAAAACTTGCAAAAAGCTACACAATGTTCAATTATGTATAGCATTTAACGATACAAGATAATCAACTGCAGCCTATTAGGCTGCAGTTGATTATCCTGTATCGCAAAATGTAAATGAAAATTTGCAAACAAATTTGAAAACTAGTTCACTGATGCTTTACTTCTGATTGTGAAACATTCCAGGCATAACTCAGATTAACTCTCCATCAAGCATCATGATCAACTTCATATGTAAGATGAATTCTATTGGTTTAAATTCTTCCTGTTTTTACAACAGTTTGCATAAAATGTCCATTAAAAATAACTTCAAGCCCATCAAATTAAAAATCCCAACTTCCATTTTGAGAACTCTGTTAAACAACCACGACGTCATTTGAAAACATCCAATTCCATGCAACCCTTAAAGGAAGTTCAGTTAAAAAAACATTGTAAATGTTTCATGTGTTACAGATCATTTGGAAATGCCCAGAAATGGATGGAAACTATTCCATCTACTTAGAAGAATTCAATACAAAACAGCATAACATAACTCCGGTATACAAAAATAGCTATGCAATTTTTACAAAATGCTATTCATTTTTTGGAAATGTGTAGCATTTTGCTACGCAAAGAAAAAAAGTTATTTTGAGCACTGTTAGCATTTGTTTCGGCAGGGGCATACAGTGTTTGAGATCTCTATAAACTTTGGGGTTATAAGTGCTCTGAGATGAAATTTCCGGATTATCTGGAATTCTCTTGTGAAATCACCCCGAATACGTATTCAATTCATGTTTGACGCGTGAATGGAACAACGCGAAAGTTTTTCCATTATAAAGTAAAGTAGATTGAGGTGCCATTAGAATAAGAGATAGATGCATGAAATAAATGTAAGTCTATGTGTCTTTATTCAATATACCATTCCACGAGCCACCAAATACCTTACACAATGTACTACATCATCAAATGTTTATATCGACGCCATCAAAAGTTGAGCCTTGAGCAAATGCCTGGCAACGGTATGTACACAGGTGTGGTGTACAATGATCGCAGTGAGCCACATTATAACACCCACTTCAAAGTGATATACCATGCAACAAAGATTACATTTCTCTCCATATAAATGTGCAGTACAAACATTGTTTTTGAATTGCATCACATGTTAATTTCAGCGCCATAATTGGTTAGATAGAAACCTTCTACACCGAACAGTGTCCATCGGGCATTGACACTGGAAACGCAATATCTGACGACGAGACTATACTATTTCGATGGGATGGCGTTTCCCATGGGACGACATCTGAAACGGTTCAGTAATGGTTATTTCCTTTTAAAGAGATGAAAAATAAAACTTGACATGTCGAATTGAAAGAATTGATGACAACAAATTTATTCTACAGACCTGAAAAGATAATATTCTAAATTAGAAAACACAAGATGTACTAAATCTATTATGTACCTTTCCTTTGGGAATTGTCCCTTTTGTGTTGTTTGACCAGGTATACCGCAGAATACTATACCTTACCAGTCAACAGTATAGGATGACAGTCCATAATAGAATAATAGGATGGGTGCGGATGTTCATCCACATACTACAGTCCAGACAGAATACTCGATATGAACGCAATCTATCTTCAAGAAATCTGACTAGCAGAATCTTGCCCACAGTCTTCTGATGACACACGGAGAAATTTCTAATGGTTTGAGCACAAATTTGTAACATCGCTATGACACAATGCATTTATAGCGTTGCTAAAGTCGCATTTTCTAAAACATACACTCTACGAGTTGCACGAGTTGTAGGTATTTTAGACAGCGTGTTTTCTGTTTGACATCGAGTCAATATGCCACACTGCTATAATATTTGGACTTGGAAAATTTGGGTGAATAGAGGGAGACACATTCGAACATTCAATGTGATATATGCCTATAGTCGGTGATGGCGAAAGCGGTTTCTTTCTCGACCTGGGGCCAATACTATAGAACTTTTACAATTGTATTTTCTTGAATTATATTTTCTTCCTATTAATATAACTGTGTAAAATGAATCATTGGCATTTTAAAAGATGTGGCAATTTGCCAACTGGCAAATTTCAAGATCTTTGAAAATGATAATGGTTTATTTTAACCCATTTAGAGTCATAACTAGAAAATATAATTCTAGAAAATACAATTGTATTTTCTGGAATTGTATTTTCTACCTATTAATATCACTGTGTAAAATGAATCATTTGTTTTTTAAAAGATATGGCAATTTGCCAGCTGGCAAATTGCCAGATCTTTGAAAATGCTGACGGTTCATTTTAACCCATTTAAAGTCATAACTAGAAAATACAATTCTAGAAAATACAATTGTAAAGTACTATAGTATTGGCTCCAGATCCAGATTGCGATCTGGGCACAACATATACATATTACACCAGAGGGCCGAGATTTCATAAATACTTATCGGCGAAATCAAGAATAAAAAAACAAACGAAATTTGTTCATCTGATATTCAATGTTTTGCTTTTCTTTTTCTACAAGAGAGAATCTGCCATGTTGTAATTTTAAAAGCGCATATAGGATTTTTACCGTCTAAATACCCTGTCCGCTTTTGTAATCGCGGTACTGCAAACGTCGAGCTTTCCATAACACCTTGTAGGAATGCGTCAAACCAAATCACATCCCTGTATTATTTTCTCTTTGTGATATACCTTTGCGGAATTGAATTTCATTATTTATATGAGCAATTAAACCAAGGGTAAAATCTTGTAGTTGAAACTACACTTATATTTCTTTTCGACAGATGTCATTTATCTTATTTACCGGTTCACGTGGACAGAGAATGCAACATGAGTCATGAGCGTGCGCTGTTCAGAAGAAATCAGGCATCGAAATAGCAATAAAGTAACAAAATAACTAAAATTAATTAAACACAATACTGGAATATTTTTTCAGCATTCAACGTAATTGCGAAGGCTTTTACTATCTCCAGCTGCAATTGCAATCCATTATTTTAATCGAATCCTCATCACAGAAAATTATGTCCCCCTAGTTCCTTAAGTTTAGGCCTAAAAAATTAAAAATCTGTTTCTCAGGCCCTCCCGCATTGTCATTTTGGCTGTCGCATGCTCTCTTTTTATAACCAATTTGAACTTGAAAAAAAAAATTCTGATATCTTACCAAAGTTAAAAAAATTGATAAATTTGTCCCTTGAGTGCAAGAAGGCTTTGCAATGCTTTAGCATTGCAAAGCCTTCTTGCTCTCAAGGGACGAAACACACCACCACCCATGTTATTCCGTAGATTATGAGGCCTAAAATATAAACCAAGAACATGAACTTTTGATGGCAAATAAATAATTACAGAAATAAAAAATAAAATATAAAACCGCTCGCCCGCATGCAATTTTACAAATAATGGCCTGATGAACAGAAGATGTACTTTGTGGGGCCTTAATGCATTTTATTCACATCTATTATGACAGGAATATAGCAGAATTCGGGCAAGAAAATGATTCGTTTCGATGGCAAATGAAGGCGTGGCACCCTTGTTCATTCTATAAATCCTTGGTATTTAAACTAGAACTGTGTATTTAAAAGTCATTCTGCTTATACGCAGTGAAATTCATCTTTCTTCTCTTCTTTCAGTACTGGGACAACACCGAGACGACGAAACACAGCAATCTGAACTGAAGATTCCTGGAGAGTTTACTTGAAACGCAGTGTTACTTGAGTCATCAGTGAAAATGTGTTATATTTTCATGATGCTATAAACCAACAATTAGACAAACAACTAAAAGAGAGAATGAGTTGTTAAACTAGAATCAGTGATTATTTATTGTTTGCCAAGCAGTAAAAGTCACGTTTTTTTTTAACCTAAAAATGTAATTATGTACATGTTGAATGTTAATTAATAATATTTGATGATTGTGCAAAACTGTCACAATATTTACTGTTTCTGTAATATCGATAAGGGATGTAAGATGCACCAGATGAGAGCAAAGAAAAAGCTTTTTTTATCAGAAAATATAGCCACAATAGAAACTCGACTGACAAATTTTTTTTTTAGAAAAACCTTCATAATATACATTTCTACATAGAGACGCAACCATTCAGGTTCAGAAAGTATGACGGAAATCTTGTTTTCAAGCAATCTCTTTCAGTACTATACCTAACATAGCGGACAATATTCCGACAAAATTCCTAGAAATCGCCATTCATTTTATCTCAATTTTGGCTTCTCCAAAACATAGCTTATGACACCTCATTGGAACGAGCTCTTCGAGCTCGTTCCAGTGAGGCGCCTTAAGCTATGTTTGGAGACACAAACGAATACATTTAGTTTTTCAAGATATTTCTGTTGTATGTATCGTCTACTATCCATGTTATGAGAAGAATTAAACAAAAACAATTACCGAGATTCCTTCCTGATACTCGTCAGTATGAAACATTATATTTCCCGTGACGAGCCACGACGATACAGCTAAAGGTAGTTGCTAAATAAACATTTAGGGCTAAAAAATATTGATATTATTTACTGTACTCACGGGACGATTTGGTATTCAACAGTCGCGGATAGACATAAGCTCATACCATATACTTGCTAGACAAACAATAACTTCATCCAACGGGGGTGTACGGGCGTGGCGGTAACCGGTTCTCGTCAGATCACCGAAGTTAAGCAACGTCGAGACCGGTTTGTCCTCGGATGGGTGACCGTCTGAGCGATTGATTCGAACTCCCGCGTTATGTCCTTGGGCAAAGCACTTAACCCCGATTGTCCACATGGGGGCACGATGACGCCGTGTACTAAGGCGTACTGCACGGCGATGGTGTTCATGTCTTCAACCAATCTAACCCTGCCTGTGGTGCAGTGCGGAGTTACGATGTTGTGGAGCTGGCAGTTGCTCGTCGTTGCTCGGTGGTTCTCTCCGGGTACTCCGGCGTCCTCCACCCGTAAAACTGTCACGGTCATGATTAGCCATTGTGCATAAGTATGTGGCCTTAAACACCAATAAATAAATAAACAACTTGATCCAACAAATAAATCTGCAGCACATGGACCAAGGGTATTCCATGATCTACAAAATTGTTTGTTGGATATTCCAGTATCCAGTAATCTAGCAACTCAGTATATTGTCCAGTAATCTAGCAAGTTAGTAGATGTCCACTCGTCAGGTGGCCGAGTATCAAATCACCAAATGTTCACTGTAATTTTAATTCTTGTAATATCCCTTTGGACAATAGAACCCATGGAGAAAACAATGAAATACAAGTATACATAATAAAAAGCACATTTTTGTACATGTATGTTTGTTTTAAATAATTTATTATATCAATATCATTTGCCTAAAGTTGGTCTGATGAGGAGACACTCCCCGCTGCACATAAAACACTTTCACATTTAGTTCCCAATTAGCCGGGGCTGGGGGAGGAGTCATAACCCCTATCTGGACCCGTCGGTGTGAATGATATTGTACAAGCGATGAGACTATTCCAACGCATCACCCGCTAGTGCAAATATACACGTTGGCCCATATAGTTCGAAAACACTTTAGTTCGGACTCAAGATTCCTAAAGAAAGTTGAACTCTGGAAGCACTGAGATTTTGACTCAAATCGATATTAAAAAAATAAGTAAAAACTAAACTGAGTCCAAACTTTCGATCACCCAACGTGATGTTTGGATGAACTTCGATTGTTTTTGTAATGGGGTTTAACGACACTTTCGATAGCCAGGGTCACCTCGTGTCGGACAGTTTTACGGGTGGGGGAAGTCTGAGTACCCGGAAAGGACCACCGAGCAACGGCGAGCAACTGTCAGCCGCACTAACTCCAGGCAAGCAAGTTTGGCATTGGTGCGCCATCGACATGCAGTACGCCTAAAATAGTTCACAATGCCACAGCGCCCCCATGTGGGCAATCGGGATTAAGTGCTGTGTTCACGGACACAACGCAGTTACCTCTCGCGGGGATCGAACCGTGGACCATTCTTTTTGAATTCCAGTGCCGTAGCCACTGGGCGATCCCAATGATGAACGTCGATACTTCCTTGATTTAAGTTTACATTTAACCCCCCCCCCCCCCCGGCCCTTATAAATTCTTGCGTTTAGAAAATTCATCGATCGGCTAGCGAACAATATAATGAACAACAAATAGCTTAAGAGGGTCAATAAAAATTTAATCCTACAGCCCAGTGGGGCGGTAGGATTAAATTTTTATTGATCCAATGGGGCTGCAGGATTAAATATTTACTGAACTTCCACACAAATGCAAAATAGACTCACCTAATAGCTATAGCCACTGTTGTTTTTGATGATGCCTCTCAGGAACTCAGAATTGAAAAAGTCAAGCCACCTTTCTTGTTGACACATTTTTTTCAAAATATTGGTAAAACTCAGTCTTCAGTCCACTTTAGGACTAAAATCTGACTTGAGCTTTTTCCATATATGGAGCCCTGGCTCATTCACGCAAAGATCTGTCTTTATCATTTTTTGCAAGGGGGCGCGGTAGCTCATTGGTTACGGAACTGGTCTTCAGTTCGTAAGGTCCACGGTTCGATTCCCGCCAGTGGTAGCTGCGTTGTGTCATTGGGCAAAGCATTTAATTCCGATTGCCTACGTGGGGACACGGTGGCGCCGTGTACAAAGGCGTACTGCACATCGATGATGCACCTGTCTTCAACAAATGCTATCCGTGCATGCGCGTAGTCAGTACGTTGGGGAGTCAAAAGTTGCTCGTCGTTGCTCGGTGGTTCTCTCTGGGTACAGCGGTTTCCTCCATCTGTAAAACTGTCCGATACGAGGTGACCCTGGCTGACGAAAGTGTCGTTAAACCTCAATAGATATCTAAATTATCATTTTCTGAAATGGGACGGTAATGTCATTAGTTAAATACATATTTAGCTGATAAACAACTGAATACACGATATGAAAGTGCTAAATTCTTATCAAAGGATACTATAAACTTATTTGAACCACAATTTGTCGCTCTTTCTCCGAAATGGATCAGCAACTGTATCTTAATAACAAAACCGAGTTTGTGTACTACTGGGTACATTATATGTTTAGAGCCGTACATAACTACATCGAACAAACGAGATTGCAATGATTACCCGATTGGTAGAATAACTTACCTCAATCAGTCATTACATCCCACTATCAGACTGAAGAGTCCTTTGACTGTACTCATGCCACAAGTTAGTTTGACAGAAACTTTGATTGGTGGGAAGCTGTGCAGAACAAACTTCACAACTCTGCACTTGTTTACGCACCTTTGTTGGTAAAATAAAATGTATATTTTATGTATCAGCGAGGTATATACATAGGCATATCATCCCCCTGAGTGTCAGAATGTCCTATGTCCCCTATGGGAGTACTCTGTCCCCTACTATGGGAGTACTCTGTCCCCTATGGGAGTACTCTGTCCCCTATGGGAGTACTCTGTCCCCTATGGGGGTACTCTGTCCTCTATGAAAGTACTCTGTCCCCTATGGGAGTACTCTGTCCTCTATGGGAGTACTCTGTCCTCTATGGGAGTACTCTGCCCCCTATGGGAGTACTCTATGGGACATAGGACATTCTAGCACTCAGGCGACGATATGCCTGTTCAGCAAACCATTTCAGGACGAATAAAATATTGTTTATAAAAAGTTACCCTCACCAGCATGTATGGTATATGGATATTTAACACCTGGAAGTCGGTTTTTAAAGACCTAGCCGCATGTGAGGTGTTTAAATGGGACATCCGGGTATTAAATCTCCATATACCATACATGTTGGCTGAGATAACGCTTTTGTCCCTTTTGAAACACAATAGAAACACAGTGGAAACAAATTTGGGGAAATAACTATTGAAAAAATCGATAATGCAGATCGGGGCTATTTTGTTGACAGATTTGCCCTTATTTTATTTTTCGCAAGTTGTTTGATTTAATTATTCGTCTATTTAATTTATAACAGCAAAATATGACCGAATTGTCAGAAATCTGATGATATTTGTGACTATTTTAATGTTTTTTTTGTTCGATTTTAATATCGAGGCGAGCGAAAGCGAAAACTTTCATTTAAACGATATAGCCCCGATGCTTCGCATGTCCTTATACCCGGGATGTTGCACGCTCTCATATACCTTGGATGTTGGATGCGCCCTTTGCCATGACTATTTGTCCTAGGCATTCTGACCGATCAGAAGACGGAATTTATCGGGATATAGGGACAATACTTCTTAACTTTCAAATTAATTTCACTTCTGTTACTAATATAACAAGATATTAGTGACGTATTGGTGGTAACTATCAAAGTCATTTAACACACCACTTTCCTTGATTATATTCAATTCCAAAAATATGTTTCCCCAAATGAATGCAAGAATAAACACAAACAATGCTAAGAAAATATAACGCAGGGTACCAAACAACTGAAGTTGTTTAGAGTAGAAAGTTTATTCAGAAATAGAAGCGTTTATAAAATTCTAAAACACCAAGGAATGAAAGGTGAATCCAGTGAACAGATTATTTGCAAGTATTACAGATTTTATTTTTCATTCACATTAAACCATGAGCACGATTAAACAATTGTGTTTTGAAATCACAGATCACTGCTTAACCCTTTACCCAACGTAACGGCCAAAACCGGCCAGCGCTATTCTCAAAAATCTCCAATTAATTTTCAAAATATTTTCATTTTTTGTCTCAAAAACATAGGTTATGACCCCTCGTTGGAACGAGCTCGTCGAGCTCGTTCCAACGAGGGGTCATAACGTATGTTTTTGAGACAAAAAATGAAAAAATTTAGTTATTCAAGAATTTTTTTTGCAAGTGTCGCCTGCTTTTCAGGTTAGGTAAAGGCTTAAACATCGCCTCGGTGTTATTGTTCTGTAATCAATTATTTATATGAATTGCAAATTACTTTGTTGTTACGTGACGCGCTAATGTTAAAGGCTTAGCATAATTTTATTAAAGAGATTAAAGATAAGATGTATATACACAGATCATGTTTACTGTTGTTTATCAATTACTATAAATTCATCACCATGGTGAACATAATCAAAGGCGAACTGGGCGTGTGGTCTACCGGGAAAATTCCAATTCCCAGCCCCCCCCCCCCCACCACCACCAAAAAAATTACGCAGCCCAACACCTGTTCGAGCATTAAATTTCGTGAAAACGACCCAATGCCGAAATGAACCCGATTTCATTGACTGTCGGTTTATCGAAATGCTCGGAGCGCGGTGGCTCAGTGGTAGACTGTTGGACTTCTATGCTAGAGGTCCCGAGTTCGATCCACGTCCGGGACGACCCGCGTTGTGTCCTTAGGCAAGGCATATTATCCTGGTTGCCTAAATGGGGGCACGATGACCCCGTGTACTAAGACGTACTGCAAGTCGATGGTGCACATGTCTTCAACCTCTGTAACTCTGCTTCAGCGGAGCTTGACCAGAGTTAGAATGTTGAAGAGCTGACAGTTGCTCGTCGATGCTCCGTGGTTCTCTCCGGGTACTCCGGCTTCCTGTACCCCTAAAACTGTCTCGGTCACTATTAACCGTTGTGCATAAGTGTGTGACCTCAAAAACACCAATAAATAAATAATAAATATCGAAATGCCCACTATGTGGACTGCCATTGGCTCTCCACAGAGAGGACATTTCGATATACCAGGAGACTAGTCTGCTATTGATCTGCCAGATGCAAGGAAACAGCATTCTTTCGTTTCAAAAAATCGAAATTTTCTCCCATTGGGCTGAACTATCGTCGGCCTGATGAGTCCGGGGCCCCTTTGGTGCAACCATTTGTGCTAAATGAGCGACAAAGATGACACAAACATGCCATCGAAAATGTCCTCTATGTGGACAGCCATTGATCGCTCAGATGCAAGGAAGCCGCGTTCTTTCGTTTCGAAAAATCAAAATTTTATCCAGGTTCAGGGCCCCCTTGGTGCGTTTCCTGGCAACCTTTTTTGACCCAATCCGCCTCTGCAGAGAATCATATACAGCAGATTTAATATCCCCAAGCTTATTGTTTTTCCCACCCGGCTGCAGATTTATACTTTCTCTCAGTAACAGGTATTCAATAGATTGTTGATCTCGACCGATATGTACAAAACCTGAGTTGTTCCCCTTGATGAGTCGTTACAGATATGCAATCAAATTGTTCACATCGAAACCCTTACTCGTTGAACGCAATCGGCAAAACTGGTGTTACCCGGCACAATGGAATGGTTTGAAACGGATTGTTTAAATGAATAGGAATTACTAGCGGAAATGAGTGCGGATTGGGTTGAGGAAAAGAAGAAAGAAGAGAGCTGTACAGAAAATCACACGCTAAAATTCATACTCATAAGCGGGGGCGGGAAGTGGGAAAAGAGATAATTCCGCTACCCGAACGTCGAGTCATCCCCAGTGGTAAAGCCATGGCGTTCGGATAGCCGAACTAGGGGAAGAGGAAAACTTCTAACATTGTGAAAAGACTCATAAAAAGGAACACTGTCAGAAAACTATTAGAGATATGAGAACATTTTATAATTATTTGTTTTTGGTTTAATAAATAAATAGGTTATTGCTTGGTTAGTTTCATATCGGTAACTCCACATGAGTCTTCGACCTTCGGTCTCAGGCTGATATGGAATTACCTCGGGCTGATATCTCAGCAGATATGAACCTAATCAAGTAATAACCTCCAATTAACCCAGACAAACAGTCGAAGTTTTGGTGAAAGTGCCAGTTCGGCTTCACACATAAACTCTTCCAACATTACAATCCACAACATTTAATGAAAGGCCAACATCGATCTGACTCAGTATTCGGGAACATGTAATTTTCTATAAATGTTCTTTCAGATAGAACTTTCAATGCATATTTGAAGACCCTGAACAATTACCATCTACTGAAACAGCCTGGAATCGGATGTTCATTGTAGCTATATTCAGCACAAGAAAGCTTCGAAAGGGATCAGTACATAACGAGGAAATACTAAGAGAAAAAACTCCTATGGAAAAAAACTTAATAAATATCTCATGGGTTGGAAAAGAACTTTCAATACATATTTGAAGACCCTGAAAAATTACCATATACTGAAACAGCCTGGAATCGGATGTACCTTGTAGCTATATTCAGCACAAGAACGTTTCGAAAGGGATCAGTACATAACGAGAAAATACTAAGAGGAAAAACTCCTATGGAAAAAATCATAATAAATATCTCATGGGTTGGAAAAAAACCTAACATTTTTATTTCTGCATATAATTCAAAGAAAATAACGAAACTTTTCAATTAAAATACCAAAACTTTAATCTATATTTTTAAAGAAAGAAACTTAACAATTTACACTCCACTAGCACATAAAATAGCATAATATATGGAAACATATGTAAATGCACTTATTTCCAAATGGAATTAATAGAGCATTTTGATTGGTTGAGAGGTACGTTGTGACTTTTAGTGCACAGTATCTTTCAAGTTCTACACCGTGGTCAACTTCGATGTAAGAACACAATAACTGGTAAAAAGGCTGAAAAAAGTCCTGTTTATTTATGTTATTATAAATATTTATTTAATAGTTCATATATAATTATGTCTGAAAAAAATAAAAATATGGTTAGTGAAATTTGTTAATGAAAATAAAAAATACATATGTATCATGTAGGGATATTCATTTGTGATACAACAGTACGTGGAGTGTGTATTATCACTGAATCACGCGCAGAGTGGAGATTCCACCCAAGCAATAATTGCAAATTTGTTGCAAAACATAACAAGCACAGGCAAAGTTTCAACCAATGGACCTCCGGGTTAAACCCGGAGGTCCATTGGCTGAAACATTGCTTGTGTTTTTTGTCCATATGTATAAAATTTGAAAGTTATAGTTTGGGTGATAACTTCACTCCGTACGTGATTTAGTTACAATCCACTCTCCACGTACTGTATTTTTGGAAGGGGTGTGATGCATTTTGTTTTTGGTGTCTGCTTAATTAAAAATGACTCAAATTAATTTTAAGAAATGCTTTGCAGGCCATAATGAAACTAAAATTTTGGAAATGCGAACAAAAGTATTATCAGTGGATACAGCAAAGTGTGCCAATTTACTATGAGCATACTAATTGGAAAAAGGAGAAAATGTTGAAAAGTTTGAAAGCTATATTAGCTGCAGGTTTACCAGAACGAAAGGATTTGGAAATAAATCCGTTATCCTTGTGTTTTCCGGGGTTTATCGGAATTTACACCGGTCTGGGAACTCATACACCCTTCGGCCACGCTCCAGGGTGTATGAGTCTCACGACCGGTGAAATTCCCATACACCCCGGAAGTCACAAGGATAACTAATAATGTTGTTACAATGCAAGTAATGTCTCCCGAATTGCTAAGATTTAACCATTTACCCACCACAATATTATTAGTTACACAATTTGTTGGTAGCCTAATATGGTATATATGGTGTCAGTTAATTTCATATTGGACGAGAGCGAAGCGAAGCTCGAGTCCAATATGGAATTAACTGACACCATATATACCCTATTAGGCCACCAATAAACTGTGTAACGAATATATCTTACTGACTGCTGCATCGATACACAGAACTAATAACAACAGCGATCAAAATTGAATGAGAGAATTCTCACAATGTGTTCGCGTGTCTTTGCCTTGTTACAATTTATGGGAGGGTACAGGCACTCTCCCATAAATTGTAACAAGGCAAATTCATACATACCAAACAGTTTCATTTCAAAGGCAACTTGACACACATCAACAGAATATGAAGCCTTTTAAGTTGCCTAACCTGCACTTCAGACCAAATATGGGCTTCCAGCACTCAATCTTTCAACTTGAAGCGTTTATAGGCTGCCGCCATTTTGAATAATCAATGAACAAAGGGGAGATTACCCATAGCTGTTAGCGTATATTGATGTTGACAGGCAGTATATGGTTTTATATGCAGTTAGCATGTGACGTCTTTGAACCAATGAAATTCCCAGATACTTGAAGGAGGTAAGATATAAAACCATATTAATGTGGATTCATTTGGAACAAGCTCAATGTTCTGATTCCAATGGCATCCATTTGTGTATGGTTTAAACAAATGTACAAAGTAATGATATTCCATTCTTGTTGGGAAAGAGAGTGTTTTGACGGCCCGAAATAATTCAAATAAATATGTATTGTAAGGAGTACATTTAAAAAAAAATCATATGCTTGGATAAATTCAACAACAATAACAAGGTCCCTCTACATGTAAGTTGGAATTTCAACTAAATAAAAATTGTGTAAAAATATTCTAAGAGTTAAAAACAGAAAAATACGATTTTTCCCTATCCATGCAATTTTTGTTAGTATTTTCCCATGATTTTTTCTCGTGGGGAGTTTTCCATTAGGATTTTTTTAATTAGGGTTTTTCCTACACTCGTACATAACAGCTACATGTCTACAATAATAGAGATTGCACCACCGAATCGACAAAACATATATATACTTACCTGGAAACCAGTTATTCAATACTGCGTTGACTGAAACTGATCACTCCATTATTTATCCGACACCTTCCACTGCATCTAAATGGATATGGAAAAAGATTGTTACTAAAATTCTTAAATTCGAGGATATAAATAAATAAATAAATAAATCAATCAATAAATCAATAAATTAGCTTATTCATGACGTGTACAGCACCCGAAAAAGAACACAATGGGATGAGTGAATGAAGAATATGGGAGTACTGGCTTGGCATCAAGGAGAGGTTTAGTATGCATATCGGGGAGATTGGGAAGAATGAGGTACGGGATGTCATCAAACAGTTTGTTTTCCGGGTGTTAGGAGGAGAAACGATGTGTGGGGATAGGAAAGCATTTGGGAGCACAGGGTTAATCAAAGCCTTCTCATCTGAGAACCGCGACAAATCCGTTGCTGGCTAAAGTGTGGCTAAAAATAATCAAATTTAAATGGCTTTTTTGTGAATAGCTCTGGTCGTTTATTGTTCTTGATTGACCAACAACAATTTTCTTATACCTGAAAAACATTGGTCAGACCCATCATTGGAACATACTCAACGAGCATAATCCGATGATGGGTTATAAGCTAATTTTTCGGGCAAAAATATAAACAACAATCAAATTTGAATGGGAATTTTTGCGAATAGAGAAAGATGATACTCTCGTTTTCCAGCAAGCCAGATGTGAAGGGCAAACTACTGCTGAATTGATGGGATGTTCATGGAAGTCATATATTAACAATACATTGCAGAATTGATAAATTTATTTTGTATTTGTTTCGTATTTTTAGGGAGCTGCAATAACAATTTAATCCTACGGACCTCTAGGGCTATAGGATAATATAATCACTCACACTTCTCATCAACAGTGATTATTGTTTAATCTGCTGGAGACGATACTATAAAACTTTTACAATTGTATTTTCTAGAATTGTATTCTCTACCTATTAATATAAGTGACTAAAATGAATCATTATCATTTTAAAAGATATGGCAATTTTCCAACTGGCAAATTGCCAGATTTTTGAAAATGCTAATGATTCGTTTTAACCCATTTAAAGTCATAACTGGAAAATACCGTTCTAGAAAATACAATTGTAAAAGTTGTATGGTATTGGCCCCTGCTCAGCTACAGCCCACAGAGTTTCAAATCAAATTTATATAATCTGGGATGAAAAGGTTATCACTTTCCCAAATGTAGCAGTGATAACCCATCGATGCTATTCACGAAACTTACCATTTAAATTTCGTTATTTTCACTTTTTTTTGGCATTCAAAACATAGATAAAGATTCCTTCCTGATCGGTTGTGATAGATAGAGAGTAGGCACTATCATAAAGAAAATATTTAAACAGTCTCTGGCTTTCCAATAGGGTGTCCTACAAGGAAGGATTGAGTCATAGTCAAATTCCAAGAAAAGCTAAAAAAAAAACCCGTCAAAACACCCCCATAAAAACAGTTACTTAAGTCAAAAAAATAAATGATTTGATTCTCATGCAATCTCTCATTGAAATCGAACACCCTCATTGGATGTTTTTATTACCTTGCATGTGTCTTCCAAAATTGCTGACTCGAAACTTTTTACATTTTTGGATTGATGTATATAACTGAAATCTGAAGAGAATAACTAAAACCAGTTTACACCCTGTGGCTTTGCAGTTGTTTCTAGGCAAGTCTTGGCTGCCTATACAGGCAGCCAAGACTTGCCTAGAAATGGCTGCCATGGCAATTAGAATGTAACTTGCAAGTTTCCCCATAGACATCATGTTGGGGGCACCTGTTTTGTTGCAGTAAAAAGTGACCAAATTCGAAAAAGGCACTTGAGGGTTAACATTAAATGAATTTATTTGTATAATTATGCACAAACTGTATATGCTGTGTGTGAAAATACAGCGGAAAACCTCTCAATCCATGTTGATTATATGCAAGAACAAAATAAAAAATAAAAAATAAAACCCTCCCTCCCTCACTGATTTGGAAAAAAGGGTTGCCTGAGAATCAATTAATTTGTTTTGTGTGGCCTTATTGTCGTGCATATACAGTTATTTTAAATTCACATGAAAGCGAAAGCGTTTGAGTTGGATATATTTTTAGTAAACATTACAGCCTATTTGAAGCCCGAAATTGGAATAAAAAGACACCTAACGCGTTCCATTGACACCATCATTCACAGGTTTAAATTTCAGGTAACTGTGACTTATCGGAAGACGCCAACTTCACCTGTAAACAGTATACGAGATCGCGACAGAGTTTATATATGTAAAAACTAAAAAAATCAATAGGTTTCAAGCTTTTCTCTGAAATAAAAAAGTATCACCCCAAAAACCAAAAAATAGAGGCAAATAAACTGAATATCTGTTAAAAGTCTTCTAACAAATCCGATTGACAAAATTAACAAAAAATTCTATTTAAAATGAAGTGGTAATATTTCGTATATAAACATAATTACTGGGGTGAGTTGAAAAAGAACCTTTATAATTTATGTTTGAATGGAATTGAAAGATGAATGCTCTGTAAACATTTACGTGTTTGTACGGTAGTAAAATTGAACTTTCACCCCTACTTGAAAGGCACGACGCGACTCGCTTTCATATCGTCATAAAACAGAAAAAAACCCCGTAATTTCGATACACTAGCTGACTTTGCCATAACAGTCACTGATGCAGTGTTCGTTCCATATATAGTCAGTCACTGCTTTCATGTGTATGTCGCGGGGTTGAATTTGGTCTTTCTACCAAAACAGTACATAGAAACAGTACGCAAATCTCTTCGAAAACAAGCATTATATTTTTTCTTCGAGTGTGTAGTCCGTTGTTATAAGAGAATGAGCGCATAAAGCTAAACCCGATGTAAATAAGACGATGTGGTATTGATGCGATTCATTTATTAAGGTTTAACGACACTTTAACAGCCAAGTTTTAAGGGTGGAGGAAGCCGGAGTACCCGGAGAGAACCACCGAGCAACGACGAGCAGCTGCCCGCTCACCAACATCATAACTCTGCACTGCAGCACAGGTAGGTTAGATTGGTTGAAGACATGCGCACCATCGACGTGCAGTACGCCTAAGTACACGGCATCATCGTGTCCCCATAATAATAATAATAATATACACATTTATATAGCGCCAAAATTATAGTTCAGAAGATATAGAACCATATTCTGAGGCGTTGTACATGTTACTAAGCTCGTGCAAATATACAAACGGAATATATACAGTATCTTACAATCCAGAACATCACTTTTTGAAACAGGTATGTTTTGAGATCTGTCTTGAAAAGGTTGACATTTGGCAGTCTTTTTAGGTGTTCTGGTAAATTATTCCACAAGTGAGGGCCAGCAAATGAGAATGACATGTCTCCAAATGTTTTACACCCATGTTTTGGAACATGTAGCAGCATTTTACCATCGGACCTCAGGTTGTATTGACACACATTCTTGGTATTAAGGAGTCCTTCTAAGTAGGCTGGTGACATGTTGTTTTGTGTCTTAAAAACTAATAATAAAGTTTTGAAAATTATTCTGTACTTGACTGGCAGCCAGTGCATGTCCCTCAGAACAGGAGTGATGTGTTGAGATCGTGATACCTTACATACCACTCGGGCTGATGCATTTAGTATCATCTGCAGGCGAGAGTACTGATATTGTGGAAGTTGCACAGTAAGGCATTACAATAATCCAAATATGAAGTTACAAAGGCATGAACTAGGGTTTTTGTTGAGTCTTTGGTGAGGAACTGTCTTATCTGTTTAACTTTGTAGAGACCTCTGAAAGCCTTATTGCACATATTTGTAACATGTCGGTCCATAGACATGGTAGGATCGAAGAAGGCACCAAGATTATGTACACTGTTACTTGCACTGATGGCGGAATCTCCTACCTTCACCGAATTGATGTCTACTTTAGTGAGTTGTTGTCGTGAACCAATTATTTGGAATTCAGTCTTATCATCATTTATCATTAATTTGTTTGAAATCATCCATGTGCGAATGTCCGAAATACAGGATTCAATAGTTTCTAGAGCTTTAGTTTGATCCTTGATTGATGGTCGAAAAGAGAAATAGACCTGTGTGTCATCAGCATAACCATGGACGTCAGGCAGGTGAGATTCAATGATGGTGAACAGTTTTGAAAGATAGAATAGAAACAGAACAGTACCAAGGCAACTGCCCTATGGGACTCAACATTCAAGATGGAAGTCTTTTGACAGATTACCGTTTATTGACACATGCTGCTGTCTATTCTTGAAGTATGATGATAGCCTGCTAGCAGCAACACCATTAAGTCCAAAATCAGAATTCATTGTCTCTAGCAGAGTTTCATGACAAACAGTGTCAAAAGCAGCACTAAGGTCTAAAAGAACAAGCAATGTTACCCTTCCAGACTCCATATTAAGGAGGATATCATTCTGAACCTTGAGTCATGTCGTTTCAGTCGAGTGAAATTTTCGGAATCCAGACGTGTTGGTCGGTAATGGAGCATGCATATCACTATGTAACATTAGTTGGTCAATTGCGGCTTTTTCACACAGCTTAGAGACGAACGGTAAGTTACTCACTGGTCGGAAGTTTTTAAACACAAGCTCCGCACCTTGTTTCTTCAGAAGAGGATTAACAATTGCTATTTTCCACGCATCAGGCACATATCCTTCTAACAGAGACATGTTGATCATTTTTGTGATTGCAGGGGCCAAAGAGTCTACACATAATTTGACAATAGATGCTGGCATTGGGTCGAGTTGACATGAGGCATTTGAGGATTCTTTTATTAATTTGGTTACCTCGTGGATTTCTAAAGGTCGAAAAGTTGAAAGCTCTTTTTCTGATGGTCTCGGTTTGATGTCAATTTTATCTACATTTATGTTCTTAATTTTTTCCTGAATTAATTTTATTTTTTTGATGAAGAATTCGCCAAATTGATCAGCTAGCTTTGATGGATCATCGTGTGGTGGAAATGACACACTTTGTTTTCCTGTACACAGATTTTTAATAACTTTAAATAGTTTTGGCTGTCACCATTACAAGCTTCAACACATGTTGTGTAGTTAGATTTTCTGGCATCTTTTAGTTTGTTGGAGAACTGATTGCGAATAGTCTTATATGCTGCTTCCTCATCATAAGATTTAGAGCTTTCCCGCGCTTGCTTTCGACCATTCGCTTTCAGAGTTCTCAGTTCATTGGTAAACCAGGGTATTCTTGGGCGAATAATTAATGTTTTTGTTTTCAGAGGGGCATGCTCATCCAGTAGAAAAGATAATGTGTTGTTGTATGATTTTGCCAGATCATCCAGGTCAGCACACTGAAAATTACACAAATCTGATTTTTCGATGTCACATTTAAGCTTGTTAATGTCAATTTGATTGAATTTTCAGAGTGTTTCTTCTTTACGTGTCAGTGGTGGTTTTCGAACACCTAGTGTGCACTCAACAAATGAATGGTCAGATAATCTGAATGGGATTAATGGCTCAGAAAGCTGAAAGTCACTAGTATCTTGTGATGATAAGGTCAAGAGTGTGTCCAGAGGTATGAATAGGCCCAGTAACATGTTGTTGTAAACCAAATGTTTCTAAGCGGTTCATAAACTTGTTAGCATCACTGTCATTGTTGTCATCTATATGTATATTAAAATCACCGATGATAAGGAGTTTTTCAGAACACATAACAATGGATTCAAGGTACACAGAAAATTCTTCAAAGAAAACACTGGTCGAGATAGGATAATTTTTGGAGTAAGATGGTCGATATACACCCACAGTTCGGATGTTGGTGTCAGCCCAGCATATAGTCCATTCGGCATATTCAAAAGAGGATTTATCTTCTTGGGTTGAGGTTTTAATTTGTATATTCTCTCGGCACATGAGACCAATTCCACATCCAGTCCTAGCATTAATCCTAGGGGCACTCTTGAAAATATATCCTTCACAGGAAAGTCCTGAAATAATTACACTGTCCTGATCAGTTAGCCAAGTCTCAGTAACCAAACAAAAATCCATTTTCTTATTGACGATGTGTTCTACAAAACCAGGAACCTTATTCCTCACAGATCTGGCATTTACAGTTGAGAATTTTACACTTGAGGTAATCGGGGAATGAATAGTAGTATCTGCGCTGATGACATGAATGTGGACAATCGGGGTTAAATGCCTTGCCCAAGGGACACAACGCGGGAGTCCAAATCGACGTTCAGACGGTCACCCATCCAAGGACTAACTGGGCTTGACGTTGCTTAACTTCGGTGATCTGACGAAAACCGGTTACCGCAACGCCGCAGCGCCCCTATTCATGCGATTAAAATGGTTTGCCTTGCCCAAGGACACAACGCGGGAGTCCGAATCGACGTTCAGACGGTCACCCATCCAAGGACTAACCGGGCTTGAAGTTGCTTAACTTCGGTGATCTGACGAGAACCGGTTACCGCAACGCCACCACGCTCCTATTGATGCGATTAAATGGTGCAACTGGAATTTTAGGAGCTGTTTATACCAATACAGCTCTGAGGATATCGTCGCCAGTTCGTAATTCCCAAACGTAATTCTCTCTCTGGGTTTATTGCATATCCACTAAGTTGCATATCTGGTAAGGTACGGCCCCCGTGGACTGGTCACTTTCACGGGTAAGCAATATTTCCACGGACGCAATAATAGCAGATGCCAAACACTAATTATAGGAATAATCATCAAAAAATTAATTAATGAAGCACCGGGTACAACCCGGTGCTTCATTAATTAAAATTTTCCTGATTTTTATTACCTAGTAAACGAACGCATGCGTGGACATCAATGCTCACGCGTGGATTCGATCAATACACAGCGACTGTACTGTAAGTTTTATAGATGCGATAAACAGTGTTGTTTGGTGTAAAATGCTAGAATGCCATATTGAACGCCCGCGAGTACCACGTCCCCCAAAATGTAGAAAAATGATATAATATTTTTTCAAAATGGTTTACATAAAGAAGTAGATATCCACGAAGAGCCGCAAAATCACACATGATGCTTGATGTTACAATATATCTCGATCTACCATTTCCGGCGTATTTCTCGGAGGGATGCTATTTACGAAGCAGTGAAAAATTATAAACCATTTGATTCAACAATTGCACATTTTAAGGAAATCTTTACGGCTATCTATTATTCAAAAACTTAAGCTATTTTCTTGTCCTGTACATATGACTAAATATACCCACACAGAATTTGAAAAAAATCATTTTCTGCGGAATATCATTGGAGCCGATTCTAAAATATGTGACGACATTTATGCTTTAAATGACAGTAAAATAAAGTGAATTTTAATGGATAAAGACGAACCCATTTTTTTCATTTGTCGGCAGGTTTAGAATGAGTTAACCTAAATTAATACTGATCCGCAATACCGATTTATTGTTCATTTTGTCGTCTGTTCGTCTAATCACAATTTTTCTCACGTAAAAAGTTATGCATACCGGTTTGAAAGGGCTAAGGCGTGAAAGCTCTTTTATCCCTTTACCCAACGTAACGGCCAAAACCGGCCAGCGCTATTCTCAAAAACCGCCGATTAATTTTCATTATTTTTTTCATTTTTTGTCTCAAAAACATAGGTTATGACCCCTCAATGGAACGAGCTCGTCGAGCTCGTTCCAGTGAGGGGTCATAACCTATGTTTTTGAGACAAAAAAAAAATTAGTTATTCAAGAATTTTTCTTTGCAGGTGTCGTCTGTTTTCATGTTAGGTAAAGGGTTATGTGACACACAGCCAGTTGAAACGAATACATTGCCAATAGTGTTGTTGTCAGGGGCGGACTGGGCCAAGAAACGTTACCAGAAAATGCACCGGGGGGGGGGGGGGGAGGGGGCGAAGGGCGGACCCGGAGACAATTTTGCGAACTGAAAGAACGCTGCATCTCTGCATCTGAGCGACCAATTGCCACCCAAATAGAGGACATTTTGATGGCATATTTAGGTCATCTTCGTCGCTCGAAAAAGGTTGCATGCATCGGCGGGAGGGGAGTGGTGGACCCATCGAGTCGACCATTGTCCGAAGTCCACATAGAGAGCATTTCGGAAAATCGGCAGTCTGTGCAATGAGATCCATTTCGCCTGTTTTTTTCACAAAATTTCATGCACCAACACATGTTGGGCTGGGCTGCATCAATTCTGGAGTCCCAGGGAGATCTCCAATGGGGGCCCACCGGGAGTTTTCCCGGTAGACCATATGACCAGCCCGCCTCTAGTTATTGTATCCTCTTTTGGTTCAAAACATACTTTTGTTATATTTTAATACTTCTGTTGCAATAACCATCAGCTTTTGTGACAACTCGCCACATTTATTTCAAAACCAATCCAACGCGGATTGTAATGAAAGAGGTTGAGTTTGTGACGAAAACTCTAATTTATAACAAAAGTTTGAAATCGTTGTAGAATATTGAGAGATGTAATAAACGCGTCCATTTGAGCGTTCTTCCTCATAATCATCCATATGTTTTTTTTCAGTTTGGAAAAAATACGTTCGGACAGTGAAGTGTGCATTGAATTTAGGATTTTCAAATAAGAGGCGGTGTAGGGTGCCGGGGGAGTTGGTGACTTCCAAAACTGTTTGAAATATTTAAACCTCAGTTTTACATGGTTATACTGAAAATAGATAGAGAGAGAGAGTAATCGATTTACTGGACTGGTTACGTGAAATAATTCATGAGAGGTGAGGGACGTTGTACAAACACGAGTGCGCGGATGCGCACGAGTGTTTTACAGTATATTCCCTCGCCTCGAATGAATTATTTCACGTAACCAGTCCAGTCAAGCGATTACTCTGTTTATTACTTTTCATTATTAACGATAATTATATTATTTAACCCTTTACCTAAGGTAACGGCCAAAAACGGCCACCTTTATTCTCAAAACTCCTCAAATAATTTTTATTATTTTTCATTTTTTTTTGTCTCTAAAACATAGGTTATAACTCCTCATTGAAACGGGCTCGTCGAGCTCGTTCCAATGAGGGGTTATAACCTATGTTTTTGAGAAAAAATGAAAATAATAGTTATTCAAGTATTTGTTTTGCAAGTGTCGTCTGCTTTTCATGTTAGGTAAAGGGTTAAAAAAGCAAAACAAAAACAAACAATGAAGTCCCCATTACACCCAGGCAAAGCGTCTTCGTTTGCGCGCACGGATGCATGACACAATTGTTGATTGCATAATTCACTTGTGAAGTTATTGTTTATAATCAAACCCTGAAATTCCAGTAAATCACACTTTAGAAAGTAATAAATAGAAAATAATTCTTATTCTACCACTCTCAGAGGAAAATGTGGTGGGGGGGGGGGGGGGGGGGGGGGGGGCAATACAGTCATTCAAATTAGCCCTTAAGCACTCTCCAGTATCCCATGCTCACGTCTATATGTGATACATACATATTATCGCTGCAGTGGAGTGATCTGGGTCGAAGTATAGTGGCATTTTTGAAGGTAGGAAAAAGATTTTAAAATCTTTTTCCTACCTTCAAAAATGCCACTAGGTACAAAAATGCCACTATAGGTACAAAACCCTATGGAGAATCCTATGTTAATTTTGTACCTATAGTGGCACCATTGGGGTATGGGGAATTCAGTGTTAAATGCTTGTACCTATAGTGGCACCCCTCACTACTAATAGCCCATCGCATTTGTTCAGATTCACTCGTCCGGAATATTTCAGTTTGTCGGAAAAGCGAACCCATGGTTCAGGACGATTGAATCTAAAAATACCACAACCCTTCCTTTTGTTTGAATCAACACAAGAACTTTTGCTCAATTGAGACTTGATTTAACTAAATGTTTAATGATATTTACCATTAAGAATGAAACCTCATCACAGTTGTAGTTTTATGATTACGGTGCCAAGTTCCACTTATTGTGTTAATATCTTCATGTTTTCAAGGTGAATTAAATACTTATTGATTGATATACACAAATGACACACGCGTGCGAATGAGTTAATCGATATGGCACGAGTGCCAGCGCGGAAGGATAGAACGAGAGGCCACAGGCCTAAAATTTTATCATTCCGTGATGGCAGAAGTGCCATATCAATTAACCCATTCACACGCGTGTATCGCTCTTTGTTTATTACACGCCTCCACGTCAACAAAAAAAACAATTATTAGACGGACACTCAGCAATTCATTTCACAACTCGTCCCCTTAATTCCAGTGTGTTCTATGTGCCAACTGGCACATAGAACACACTGGAGCTCAGGGGACGAACTATCAATAAAAAGAACACATTTTATCGACAAGCAAATTTGCGAGGGAAACCCGTGTTACTGTTTCGTCTCCTACTGGCACATAGAACACATTGGAACTCAGGGGTAGAAATAGTAACATGGGTTCCCCTCGTAAATTTGGTTGGCGATAAAATGTATTCTTTGTGTTGATAGTTATCAAAAGAATTGACGACTGTCCTTCTGATAATTGCTTCAAAGGAAGCGAAGGCTTGTAATAAACACAGTACGACACTTGTGCCATCGCGGAAGAATAAAACTCGAGGCCTGCGGCCTCTCGTTTTATCCTTCCGCGCTCGCACTCGTGCCATATCGATTAACCCATTCACATGTGCGTGTCGTTCTGCGTATGTATTACAAGGAGTTCACTTTGTTCAGTATTTGATAAAAGAATCATAATCCCATGAAGTTAACGTTCGGGGGTTATAGTTAGTTTTGTGTGAGCGCGAAATAAAATGATCCTATGACTTGAGTAATAAAAGAATCTGAAAAAACACCACACACTCAAGAGAGCCTAGGACGCTCACCTGGATCAAACTGTTTTCAGGGAATGGAGATAGTGTAAGTGTGGCGAGCGAGAGCTCTTTGATTTGTCTACTCCGGGTAAGACCCCTGTTTAAAAATGATACCATTTTCCAGCCTGTTTTAATCTCCCATTCGTGAAGATACACTATTGCCTATAACAAATATTTGTCCCATGCAGCTTAAATGGGATTTGAAATTCTTTCTGTCTTCAGCTACAGTGTTCCCACAAGAGTGTGAAATTCTCTTTCTGCATGTATCAAATGCAAGTCACTCAATGATACTGCATATCATATTTGGGTTAAACCTAGCTAATCAGTTTGAAAAATTGAAAAATGGGGGTGGTATTGTGAATTTAGTTTAAACAATATTTATTGATGAAAGCACTTTATTTATTTAATTTATTATTTATTTATTTATTGGTGTTTAAGGTCACATAAGCACTTTATTTCTTTCCAAAGTGTGATTTACTGGGATTCCGGGTTTGATTATAAACTATAACTTCACAAGTGAATTATGCAATCAACAATTGAGTCATGTATCCGTGCGCGCAAACGAAGACGCTTTGCCGTGGGTGTAATGGGGACTTCATTGTTTTTGTTTTGTTTCTTTAACCCTTTACCTAACATGAAAAGCAGACGACACTTGCAAAAAAAAAAAATTCTTGAATAACTAATTTTTTTCATTTTTTGTCTCAAAAACATAGGTTATGACCCCTCATTGGAACAAGCTCGACGAGCTCGTCCCAATGAGGGGGTCATAACCTATGTTTTAGAGACAAAAAAATGGCGATTTTTTAGAATAGCGCTGGTCGGTTTTGGCCGTTACGTTGGGTAAAGGGTTAAATAATATAATTATCGTTAATAATGAAAAATAATAAACAGAGTAATCGCATGACTGGACTGGTTACGTGAAATAATTCATTCGAGGCGAGGGACTATATTGTAAAACACTCGTGTGCATTCGCGCACTCGTGTTTGTACAACGTCCCTCACCCCTCATGAATTATTTCACGTAACAAGTCCAGTCAAGCGATTACCCTCTATGTAATTGCATACAATATGATTTACAATAAGGAAGAGAAACATATATAATTATAAGACAATGAATGCAGCATGCAGAAACATTACTAGGTAAATCACCACAATGAAGGGATTCAACAGAAAGATTAATGCTTATGTTGGCCATCTCCCTCAGGTCTCTGAGTTACAAAATATGTATTACTGGAACTGCCGACGGAACACGAAATGCAAATTATTTAAACTGTTTGTTGAAAGACATCATGGACAAAAATGTTGCCCCTCTCGAGGATGACCCCAAATATTTCACAATAATCTTTCTTTGAAAAAAAACTGAATCTAAACCAGAAATGAAAGCTCCATACCAAATATCAAATCGTTGCAGTCAGTAGTTCATCAGAAGAAGATTGTTCGGTGTTTTCCATTACCAACAGTGTTAAAGTTGCGGCCCCATTTGGTATCCGTACAAGCAATTCCTGAGGTTCACACATGGATGAAGGGAGACACTTTATTTCATCAATCAAGTGTATGTTCCCCATTATTACTGTGTACTAATATCGGTTCCAATGAGCTGATCGGTTCCAAAAACTGAAAGTTTGTGTGGAGCCATAAATGTTGCTCCTCCCAGGACTCTTAAAGACGGCTTCATACTAAATATCAAATCAGTGCAGCCAGTAGTTCATGAGAAGCAGATTGTTCAGTGGTTTCCACAGAACTAAGTGTATTAAATGGGTATCCCCGTATGTTGCCCTTCCCCCGAAAGCAACACCCGGGGTTCTCACAGTGGTGAAGGGAAGTTTTATGCAGAAATCAAATATATGTTTCACATTTATTGCTGATACCAATGTCGGTTCAAATTAGATGTCCGGTTCCAAAAACATAAATTTCGAGTGGTACGGAATCCAAATTTTACGGAATCGGATAAGAATCCCACTTTCGGAATGCCTTATATAGTTTGTCTATATGTACTGGTGTCATGCAGGGGTAATGAAGCAATATGATTGAACAGTTTGAAGGCCCGAGAGAAAGTATAGTTAGGAAGTAGTGTTACAAGTCAGTAGTAATGGTTCAAAGCTGCACCAGTGATAGACGACTATTGTATTGGGTGACCAGAAGTAATTGTTCAAGGCAGGAAGAGTGGTAGAAGACTATAGTATTGGGTGACTGCTGTAGAAGCTAATGATAGGACAAATTGATAATAGACAGGTAGTGGCCTTGGAGCTTTGGAGATAAGATGGAAACCGTTGGTAAGACTGCCTGTATAGGAGCTGTATAGGAGCCATATCTGAGCTGGGTCATAGGTATCCTTAAATACCGAAATGAGGCTAAGAGGGAAAGTAAATTAGACCTCACTGAGGGATTTTCGACTAAAAAGGGATGCCGAAGGCCAGACGTTTTCCAAAAAGGGGTGATGAAATTGGGGTGCCGCGGGATATGGTTGTTAAATATCGAGATGAGGCTAAGAGGGATAGTAAATTAGACCTCAATGGGGGATTTTTTCATGGCCCTCATGGCCCAGACGAAATGAGGCTAAAAGGGAATAAGAAATTAGACCTCACTGAGGGATTTTCTAATGGACCTCATGCCTCATACGACAAAAAGGTGACTCCCCAGAAGATATCCTCGATAGGTATCCTCAAATAATACAATACCAGGTCATAAGTATCCTCAAATACCGAAATGAGGCTAAGCGTCGTATGTGCGAGTCACTCGTTCGAGTAAATACTCCATGGCTTATTTGATCGATGGGATTCGAGTCGTTCGAGCAATGACTTATCAGTAACTACTCGATAGATTCTTAGCTTTAGGAAGGATATAGGCTTCCATGGAGGTTGTCTATCAGTTGGCTATAATCCAAAAGGGGTCCCTCAGTACCATAGCATTACTTGCTACTATTAAAATCCATGCTATGGCGATCCTAAAAGGGATTTTTGAAGAATCCATATCAAATAAAGTGGATTTTGGTGATTTGGGGGGATTGTCGGGTTGGTTGTGGTAATTCTACGAAGTATCCGAGGATTCTAGGGAAAATCCGAGCCAGAAAATTACTCTTATTCAATCGAACTTACCGTCGGGGCCCCCTCGGTACTATAGCACTACGTGTTAAGCCAATAAAATTGGAATCCGTGTCAAATAAAGTAGTTTTTGGTGATTTGGAGAGATTATCGGGTTGTTTGTGGTAATTCTCCGAATCGGGAAATTACACTTGTACAAAGGAACATACCCTCCGAACATACACCTGTCATATAAGAAGCCTTTTGAGTAACATAGCAACCACGTGCTACCATGGAAACAAAGATGGCGGCCTCCAGTATACAAAATGGCCGACGGAAACACGTATCACCCTAACAACACGCTCAGCTCATGCGCACTAGGACCACATATCACTCTGGGGATGACGTCACAAGATGGCCGCACACGCGGACTACCAAGACAACCAAACATGACGTAACTAGGTCACGTGACATGACGTCACTTTCGGGGTCCCCGCCGGGGTCCCCCAATCGGCACCGGTCCATCTTTCTCTTACTACTATTATCTCAAAATCAGTCCAGTAATAAGCCCGTTGTTATGAAAGCACCCTCGTTACTAGGTAGTCACGTGCCATTATTACTCCTTAATAAGAGAATAATTCCAGCTTGTTGGGTGGGGATGTTTTAAAAAAGCTCTACAAGACGCGTTTTGAGAAAGTGACGATAAACCCTAATTTTAACAAATTTTTGTAAATTCTGGCAAAAGGAAGGGCAAAATCGAAAATTCCGCTTAGGTACACTTTTAGATTTTGTACCCCTCTATGTATGTGTAAAATTATGTGAAAATCAGTTCGAAAATGGCTTCAGAATCGAATGGACAAGATGCGTGGAACCAACCCCCCAACAAACAAAAAAAATAAAAAATAAGAAATTTACCCCTAGAAAAGCAAATGTCTTTTCCAGAGGGGAAAGCCAAATACTATTGTTTTAAGGAAAAAAGGAACTGAAGAGGGGAGCTATACTTTGTTCAGCATTATGACGGGGAAAATGGTGGCATTTAAATGTAGAATCTTGTCTGACCTTACCGGACGGGAAAGTACTTCCCCTCTCTCTCTCTCTCTCTCTCTCTCTCTCTCTCTCTACCTCCCCTCTCTCGCTATCTGTCTCTCTCTCTGTGAGCATGACCACTCTGTCCCTTTCATTTTGCCTGACGGGAGCTAACAGCTATGAATTATTTACAAGGTGACGGTTCAGAAGTAAAAATTCACATTCACATTTATCTGAAACTCAGGTCAATATGATTTAATTTACAAATGAAGCCACTGTTGGCAGACCAATAATTGATGGACAAATAAAACAATATCTATTTAACCATAAACAAAACAAGCACATTTTTACACCTAAGCCTAAAAATGGACTAAGACCTTATAACTCCTTAACACTTCACAAAATTCCCAAATAGCAAACAAAGATTAACCCTTGTCTTGTACGTATATTTTTCATAAAAGAGTACAAGATGTTTCTCTTCTCTTTTTCTGATTTCGATTCATCATTCCAGTAGTATACCAGCAAAAAATTCTAAACTCGGACACTAAACGGTACCGACGTGGTTGTGGGAGCAGTCTATAATTTTAAGCGTCTTTTTTGAATGCCATACCCAATCAGTGCAATATCAATGTTGACCAGTTGACTGCCTTAACCACAATGGATAAACATGAAAATCATTTGTCTGCATTTGAATGGGTTTTATCTGTCTTTTTTCTGGAACTTACAAGCGCAATAGAAATCGTTTGCTCATGACACAAAAACCCGATTGATTTAAAAATCAAATTACAAATTTACAATTATTTAAAACAAGAATAGTTTTATTTTCCCCCTGAACGTAACACTTTCACTCTGGTATGTATCATCTGTGTAAAGAGCTTTTCATGACTGACGTTGAGACAATAAAAATGCGAACAGAAATTATTATCACATAACAAACATAGATATATGAAGTGGGTACACATATTTTTCATATTAAAAAAGTTTGAAAAATTGATGTCTCGAAGCGAATTACTTTAACCCTTTACCCAAAGCAGGCGATTTCAAATTGTTTTATTTGAAATATCATTTTTAAATTTTTTCAAAAAATTTCAACAAAACCATATCACGTGACCCCTCTTTGGAACGAGCTCGACGAGCTCGTTCCAAAGAGGGGTCACATGATATGGTTTTGTTGAAATTTTTCGAAAAATAATATTTTTTCAGCTGCTGAATTTGCATATTACGCGGGCGGATGCGGGCGATTCGTTGGATAAAGGGTTAATTCGAATAATTAGTTTCAATGTGCAGTGCAGTCGCCGTGGATTAGTCGTAATCCACGCGTGGGCAGTGATGGCCACGTATGTGTTTACCAGGTAATAAAAATCATCATTAGTAAAATTTTAGTTAATGAAGCACCGGGTTGCACCGGGTGCTCCATTAATTAAATTTTTGATGATAATTGCTATAATTAGTGTTTGAAGTCTAATGTTATTGCATCCATAGAAATATTGCCCACCCGTGAAAAGTAACCAGTCCGCGGCGACTGTACTGTAACTGTCTTCCAGCACAGCAAATTTATTACAGTTCAAGGAAAAGATTTGGCAAAACTCTACGTTTCTAGAAAAATCACCGATAAAGGACCACAAGGTATACAGTGAGGTATCAGTAATATGGAGCTGTGGAATTGGATGATCACTGAGCTAACATTTAACCCTTTACCCAACGAATCGCCCGCATCCGCCCGCGTAATATGCCAATTCAGCAGCTGAAAAAATATTATTTTTCAAAACTTTTTTACAAAACCATATCATGTGACCCCTCTTTGGTACGAGCCCAAATATAATCCCAGGGACTTCATTTGAACAAATTTGAATCTGACATAAGGATGCTGAATAACTATATATTCAAGATTCTGAGTGGTGGATCTGAAGGAAAAAGAATATTTATCGTATTGCTCGTATTGCACTGAGTTAAAATTTAGACTCCCCATAGGAGCCCAAATAGGGAGCGCAAGTATGAACCTAGGGACTTGCTTTGAACAAACCTGAAATCCCCCCCCCCCTTCTCAAGACGCTGAATACAAAATGAAAAGATTCTGACTGGTGCATATGGATAAGGGGATTTTTAAAGCTTACTCCTCATATTTCACCAAGTTAACTGGTTGAGTGCTAGAAGCCACTATCAGGGCTTTCAGAAAATATTAGGATACCAGAGCAAAGGCCAACATTTTCCTTGCTCAGGTTTTATATTTAGTCAAATGCAAGTAATACTTTGTTTATTGTCGTAGGATTGCAAGGGTTCAATTGATGTTCAAAATGATGGAGGAAAATTTATGTTATCAGTACTCAGCCGACAGCCAGTGAATGTCGTCTGAACCCCAGTTCGAACGTAAACCTTGCCACCTTAGCAATGCCCTATCCGCTTGAAACTGTTAGGATTCCTGAAGGTGCCTGTGGCTTACAACGCCAAAGGGTGATCAACGATAATTCACTAAAAAGATTATTTATTTACATGTACGAAGAAATAAAATAAGAAACAAATTACTCACAAAATTATCCATAAGAAAACACTAATTACGGGGATAAAAGTTTATTCTTTAAGGCCCTCGACGTCTCTTACAGCTAGCTGTGTCCGCTGGATCAACCTCACTTCATCTTCATTTTCTCACGGTTTGTGATACATAAAAAGTGTCTATTCACTTCTCGTTGCTTCCTCCTCGCAGGGTTACTTCACAGTCATCCGGGCTTAACACATATAATGTTCTGCTTGTGTGACTCTATCAGCGTTCTCACAGTTCAATCACAATTCAATCGGCGTCTACCACAGTTCACGATCACTTTGCGCCTTGCTTGGTTCTCACGGGGTTAAGTTATTGTTCGCCTTCAGATATATACTTTAACAAAGCTTACATAAAAATATTCTGCAAAGTTTTCTCAACATCATCAATTCTCGCACCACCTAAAACTATCTTATCTCGCGAGCTATTCAAGCGCTTCCTCAAGCTCTTGATACGGTTTCTAGACCTCAACGTTACAGCTTTTACTTCTTTGGATACTATGCCTCTACGGCTCGCAACCATTAACAAACTATTCTCGGTTCCTTACAATCCTCACAGGGTTACGACAATACGCAGACTTTCAATTTCGGTGCCTATGACCCTCGCTGGCCAAGGCTAAACACGGACCTTCTCTGAGTGCACTCAGGCCAACTGCCCCTCAGAATTCTGCTTCACTCCTTGTACAGTCGGAACGCAAAGTTTAAACATATTAATTCTGATTTTACGAGTGCTTTGTAATTCGGTATGGATAGAGATATTAATGCGAATTTTATTTGAGGTAAACTATTTTGACATTTCGGAGACAGGATAGATGCGTAATATGGGTGTGTGTCCAGAACATGTGTGATACACTGGTTTCCAACAATTAGATTTTAACTGGCTTTAATTACCCAAGTAACTATTACAGAAGAGAATATTGTCTCTCTTACTATTGATCTGTTATCAGATAGCTCATGTGGCGTTCAACAAGTGCGCCATAATGGACATTAAATTCCATACTTCATTTAGAAGCTCTTGAATTAACGTTAGTTTGACAAATCTGTTTTCAGGGTCCATCACATACCTATCTTTACGCTTTACATTTAACTCAGGCAGAAATATTATCGAAAATATTTACACTTTTAAACAAAAAAATCGTCACTTTTAGATCACCTTGACATTTATGATAAACTTTGTTTAAATAAATTCTGCAAACATTTTCAGTATCTCCATCTATACTCTGAATCCTAAGAAATTGTATAACATAAATGACGCAATTTACCCCATTAGTGTGTGATATCAGAATTTGTTCTTGGAACATACAAGGCTACAAATGCAATAACGGAACAAATAAACTGAAAAATTCAGACTTTCTTTCTCAGCTTGGTGAGGGAGTTTGATATTATTGGGTTAATAGAGTCCTGGACACAAGATGACAGTGCTGTGTCAATTGAGGGGTATACATGTTTTTGGAGTCATCGCCCTAAAAAGCGCAGGGGTGGTGTCCTAGTTTTCGTCCGAAGTTGCCTAATGCCAGGTATAATGAGGTTGAAGTCTGAAAGTGAAGACACCGTATGGCTGAAATTGGATAAATCTTTCTTCAACATCGACAGAGATATTTACCTATGTTAGGCGTACTGCTTACCTGTGTCATAGTCCCTCTTTGAGCCGGGTTCCAAGTTTGATACCCTTGAGGTGATCGGCAAGGAGATTGTGTTATATAGCTCTCTTGGCCACATTATTCTACAAGGGGATCTGAATTGCAAAACACGGCAGGAGCAGAATTTCACACAGATGATAGTGGATAAGACCACCTGTCGTTATATCCTTTTTACATGCCAGAAAACTGTCAAACACGCCAGAGCAGGCATGTCGGATGGGAAGATTCACAAGGCAGAAAATTACTTGATCTGTGTATACAGTCGGAAATGCGAATTCTCAATGGAAGACGGGTTGGTGAAATATTTGGTGAGTTCACTTCATACCAGTATAATGGAAGGTAGGTTGTTGACTATCATATTGTCAGTGAGCCTCTCGTAAGCCGCATTCCTCTTTTCAAAGTGAACGACCTCAGTATTCTTTCATATCATTGCCAGATTTGGTTCATCTCGAATCTCCCGTATAAAATTGAAAAGGCGGTAGATATGGGTGAACCGTCCGGCAAGGGTTATTTGGGACCAACTAGCCAAAGAAAAGAAGTATGTAACCATGTTTAGTAGACAGGAAACGAAAGAGAAACTGAAACTATTTGCACGTAAAGAGTTCTCAGCACCCCTAGAATGCCTACACGATTTTGAAGACATCCTCTACTGCCGTCTTACTGGTGTGCCATACTGCTGAAATATTGTCTATGCTCTGGTGATCACCGTATGGTGCAGACCAAGAGCTTCACCAACCTGACGATGGGTAGCCTCTTGCTCCACCATCCCTACAGCCCACCACATTTCTGCTTCAGACAAATGTCTTCTTACATTTGCAATTGCCATATTCAATCATTAAATCACAAAGGTTTGTGTTGAAATGAAGATTGAATACTCTACACATATCATGTACATGTAGACAGTACACGAAAACATCGTGAAAATCAAGGGGTACATGATTTCCATGACTGTCATGAAAAGTCTGCCTGTCAAGAGAGCTAATGTAAACACTGGGGACCATCTCAATACATTCCTCAATCATATCCACCAAGAGAAGGATAACTTATCTAATAGCATTTCCATAAATAAATGGAAGGAGCATTACGAATCATTGGGTAACCTTACACCATCAGACATTTTTAACGAAGAGTTTAAAGCTGAAATATTACACAAACTTTGCGAATTAGAAGATCGAACCCATCTATCTAGGCCTCTTGACATTGAAATTTCAGAATAAGAAATCCGGCGAGTGATATCAAAATTAAAAACCGGCAAGTCGGAGGGTCTAGATGAGATTAGAAATGAAATGATTAAATCGGTTAAACCTTCAATTACCCCAGCTCTAAAGAAGCTCTTCAATATTATTCTAAAGACAGGAAGTTTTCCGAAAAAATGATCTGCGGGATATATTGTCTCTATCCCGAAGACCGCTAATACAACATATCCCGACCAATATCGGGGAATCACAATCACCAGCACCGTCGGGAAATTGTACACTGGTTTTTTAACAGAGCGGCTAGCAAAATACCTGGGGAAGAAAGGCTGTCCTAATATTTTGCAAGCTGGATTCAGAGAGGGATATAAAACATCCGACCACATTATTGTACTTAGACAACTGATTCACAAAGCGTTTAGAAACGGTAAAATGCTCTACGCATGCTTTGTTGATTTTAATAAAGCCTTTGCTAGAGTGTGACGAGAAGGCTAGTTCATGAAGTTAATTGAAAAAGGGTGTAGGTGGTGATTTTTACCATTCAGTCGAGGAAATGTTCACCTGTAACATACTGCAGGTGAAAAGTTTTCTAATTCAGTTGGCGTAATGCAAGGGAATAATTTAAGCCCACTACTTTTTAATTTGTTCATAGATGACATTCCTGTCTCTTTAGTAGACAATAACACGTTTCCTGAATTAAAAGGTACTGCTCTTCCTTGTTTGTTGTATGTCTCGTTCTTCTCTCAACTACTAAAGACGACTTACAATCGTCTCTCAACTCATTACATGATTTCTGTAAGAAGTGGACTCATTGTTAATGAGCAGAAAACGAAAGTAGAGCTGTAGGTTTTTAAATTTCTTGTTCAGTTTCGGTTTTGGTTTTTCAGGTGGAGTAAAACCTCGGTTCGTTTCGGTTTTCAGTTTGTTCATGAGGCCAAGTAAAATTCAATACAACTCATTCTTATGTCCGGAGTCATAACTGAATGGTAGTGAAATTGAGTGAAACTCAATGAATGCCCGAAATAAGCTATAATGCATGAAGAATCAGGAAGGCCAATATAATAATTACCTAAATATACAGAACTTTTATTGTGCTTCGCTATTTTTCGAGGTCTGACGCCTACACGCAACTTGAGGAAAGCTGCAAACACAACTAAACTGAAATGTCGGAAATTCACAGAATGTAGCCTTCCCAGAGTAGCGAGAGTACCCAGACACTGCCATTGGCAGTGTCTGGGTACTCTCACTACTCTGGAATGGCTACATTCTGTGAATTTCTGCAGCGAGAGAGTATTTAATAAAAAACGAAAAACCTTAGATTACGCGATGTCGACGGTTTCGGTTTCGGTTTTTTAAAAAAAACTAAAAACCTCGGTTCGGTTTCGGTTAACCTACAGCTCTAAACGAAAGTGCCTATTTTCAACAAGGCAGGCAGAAAAGTTAATAATTCATTTACTTGTGGCGACAAACAGCTACAAACAATGATCTCATACGCGTACCTCGGAATTGTTTTCACGGCATCAGGCAGTTTCACCAGAGCGCTTATCGAACCTTAGAGCTAGATCACCCAAAGGTTACTTTAAATTAAACCGTCTGTTTTTGTCAGTGTCCAAGGATAACATACGCGTAAGAGAAAAACTATTCGATGCGTTTGTGAAACCCGTTCTTCTATAGTGCCCCGAAGCATGGGGAAACCAGGCAGTCCGAAATAACGAAAAACAGATTGAATCGGTACAGTTGCAGTTTTGCAAAAATATACTGCAGGTACACTCGAAATATTGTAATACTGCAGTACGAGCGGAATTAGGTAGGTACCCACTGGCTATTGACAGAAAAACTAAACTTGTGTCAAATTGGCTGAAAGCGGTAACGGTTCATGCCAACCCATTGTTAAGTTTGGCTTACAAGGAGATGCGGGAACTTATCAGACCTGTACATCAGAAACTGAAAGCGTCCTTTCGACTTGAGAGTTTCGCAACCTGTGGCTGAACCCAAACTGTGCTCCCCCCAAAATTTTGAGAAACAATTAAAAACGCGACTCCGTGAGGTGTACGGTCAGACGTGGAAAAGCGGATCCACACGAAAAGGCGTTCATTCGGAGAGTATTAAATTCAAGTTATATCATTCGGTCAAAGAGAACTACTGTAGGGGGTCTTATATTGATACACTTCTCGCGAAAGAAAGGCGATTTGTCACCGGATTCCGTATTAGCGCTCATGACTTGGAGATAGAGCGGGGTCGCTATCAAAAGGCGACTCCAGTCTCAGGGAACAGAGACACTGCAAACAGTGTAAGACAAATTTGGTCGAAGATGAATTACATTCTTTCGTTGCCTGTTCTAAATACAGCGTTCCTCGAAATGAGTTTATGGACTCTGTCGGTAAGCGACTTCCTCACTTCCACCTTCTGCGGCAACTGCATGAAAAGATCTGCATTGCTATTTCCCTGTGGAGATGTTGAAGTTATTCGCGAGGTCAGTCGGTTTGTAACCCACATCCTGACGCACGGAAATCAGTAGAGTGAATAAGGCTCAATGTGGTCATGGTATGCACTTTCGAAAGCTTGTCGTTCCATACCGCTGATGAAAACGTTCGATGTTTCTTTTTTCCGAGGGCATGATAATCTAATTAGTTTAGATTGTCAATGGGATTCATGCATGGTATGTCCACTCACAGGAGTGACGCAACAGATGAGATTAGTTTGTTTAATCTGTTTACTCTTATAATATGTGTCGCATGATTAACCCATTGCTTATTTTAATTGTTTGTATGTTTTTTGTATGCCATACCATTTTATTCTTGATCGTGCAATAAACTTTATCTTATCTTATCTTATAAATTTGTTCTATTATAAATTACTGGAGAGTTCCAAAAAGTGCCCCCACCCCTCCCTATATGGCACAGCATCTCGATTTTAACTAAACAGAATAACTACCCCCCCCCCCCCCGTCATAATTCAGATAGAATTTTCTTGGAATCGGTCCAGCAGTTTGAGGGAAAGAGGCTCAATACCACCTTTTCGACGAACGATGACAGGCGACGAACGACGACCGACGAAGAGTGATCCGTATATATCAGACTGGCTTTCAGTTAGATGATCTAACAAAAGAAATGAATTCACCTTATGGACTCTAGTTCACCCACCCCTTGGGCTCAACTGAATAAAACTGTTTTGTATAAAATTACACGAAATCCGCTAGAACTCACTTTAAAGAAAAACAATTTCTTTCTTTCTCCGACACTGGACCCCAACCCTAGGACCTCACGTGGCCTGGCGGCCCATTGAACAAGTGTTGATCTTGTCCACTTACAAATACTCTAACTTTTTGACCTCTATCGACCCCATCGATTCTGAGTGCAAACAACATTATTCCCCTTCTGGTGCCCCCACCCTGGTGGACATGGCACCTTTATTTGAAGATGCTTGAATTTTTATGATAAGGAACATGCGTACCAAATTTGGTTCAATTCGGTCCAAAAGGTTTTAAGAAGGAGAAGATAATATAATGTTCACGACGGAAGAATGTTCTCGCTCAGGTTAACTAATAATAAATATCGGGGAAGTTATGTTGACAACCCTCTGTGATTGAACATTAAACAGTTTCAAAAATTGTGCAAAAAATACAGCTGTTATGAACAAAAGCTTGTGATGAAAAAAAACTGTAAAAAAGATTAAAAACCTGGAAACAGTTTCCTGATCCACAGTGTCCGAACATTTCATGTTCCTGTACATCTCATGGTATTAGTTCTCTATAAGACTTCTGACGTTAAGTTAACTATGTTTTACGACGGGAAATTAAGGCTTTAACTTTGGACAAAATGCTGATTGATTAATTCTCAATGATAGTAGTTTGGGAATGCTGAATGATTAGTTCTCAGTGGCAGTTCGTCCCCTGAGTTCAAATGTGTTCTATGCGCCTACTGGCACATAGAACATATCGGAACTCAAGGGACGAATTGTAGGGGGACATCGTACTGTTTCTTCTCATAACGTTTAGTTTAAATATGTTGAACATGCAGGAGATAAGAAGATAAACATCGGTGATGAAAAAAACCCTGCAAGATATCAAGTGAATATTGGTAAAACGTCTCCGAATCGGGAGAACTCGTGCAACACGTGCAAGAAAATTTCCTAATGTGAATCCTAAATTTCAGGAAAATTACTTGAAAATTGTAGAAGTTGAGTGGACAATATTTTGAGACGAAGAATAGAGGAAGACTTTTGAAACAATTGCCCAGTCGGTTATTTTTGCTTCACGTCACACTGCTATTTCCAAAACGGCGCATTTGTTAAAAGTTGTGGTGATTTATATTTCTGTCCCCGATGACGGACAGACAATCATTGGGGTGAAAGTCAAATAAACGGCCATGATTCCGAAGGAATCACTCAGCTGGAAAACCCATGGAAGAGCACATTTCATAATCTCACCACGACTATAACTAACCACAGTTAACCCTTTCAACACTGGTGGTATCTTCCATGCCAGTTAAATGGCAGAAATTGGAAGAGTCCATATCCATTATTTGGGGGTAGAACAATTAATATTTTCAACGTGCAGCCTTTAGGCTGCACGTTGAAAATATTAATTGTTCTACCACGCACGTTCACTTAGTAGCCATCCTACTTAATGAAATTATGACGTATCGTGTTCCTGGACCGGCCTCTGGTGTTGAAAGAGTTAAATGTGTTCTTCTTGGTCTGAGAAGTTAAGATGATCAAAGCACACACCACGATGAAGCCGATCTCTGTACACTCCTATACAATAAATTTATTTATTCCTGCAAAGTGCGAATGTGCTTGTCAACGTTCGATAGACACCTTCGTCAACTTAAATATTATCGCAGTCTTGAACTGATATCGCTTCACTGTTACTCTCAAAAAACAAATCAGATTCCATTGAAATCAGATGGATACTTTTCTACAATCATGAGAAAATCCATACCTGTTTTTGTCGTTGTTACTTGGGTATTTTTCTGACCCTACGGATACAAGATATTCTTGTTGAGAGAAACAATAACGAAATAAAATCTATTTTCAGCACACTTTTCGCATTACCACAGCACCTCAATGTCTTGATAAACAAATGTTCTTGCTTTTTAAATTTGTATTGCTATGTTTTATGTTGTACCTGAAATAAAAAAAAATATATAAAAAACTAACGTGAAAATCTGCTGAAAGATGTGGAAGGATGTTTGTAGAATAGTTTGAAGACAGAAAATCGATGGATAGCCATAACTCCGGAACATTCCACAGACCTGCAATTCTTAACATCAGTTCATGTACACATCACACGATTACATGCAGTGGTGACCAATATTCTTACAAATCCCACGCACACTCTTCAAAAACTTGGGCGATTTGAAATTTCTGTCTATGGATGGCCACCCCTCGTATCGGACTCTTAAGTGTTTTTTTCTTTCATTGCTAAACCAACCCGTAGCCACTGAGAAACTAACGAAATACCACCCAAGGAAGCAACACCCAAAAGTAGGTGATAAAGGCCGTTTCTGGACCACTTGCTACATGTACCGTACACGTACACGTACATGGTGCGTTTACCATCGTAGGCTGGATTCAGTGTTAAATCGCATGCTTCTTCACAAAAAATGTCATTTTTTATGGTGGTCCAGAATCGGCTATTATTTTGAGAACCCTAGATCGCCCTTTTAACGTTCAAATACCCGTTGGCGAACGTGCCGAATGTACAAGTTTTTCAAAAAAGTGAAAAATGTATGAAATTGTACATTTTTTTTTTCTTAAACATTTTTGTTTACGTTCCCATCGTGGATCAGACCTTCAATCTATCGTTGGTGAACGCGAGCAAAAAACGCTTTGCCGGTTCTAGACCAGCATAAAAAAACGGTTTGCCGATTCTGGACCAGTGGTCCAGAATCGGCTCGAGAAGGTGGTCACGTGACCTATCAAATTGAAGGCCTCGACGAGTGGATTAAGAAGATCGTAATTTTAACCCCGATTTGATCGGTGAAAACGATTTGCCGATTCACCTCGCGAGTTTTGTGAGGTGAATCGCGTTTAATAACGTGGATATAATGGCTAGAGCAATGTATACCAAAAACCAAAAGCTTGAAGAGCTTGAAATAAGTAATCACCCAATCATTTCACGTTCCTGACGCTAATTAACCAATCAGATTGCTTGATTCTCATAAACTTAATCATACAAAGTTATGTCCCCTCGTCGTGGGGGTGGGGGTCATGCCCATCATAAAAATCAAAAGTTTCGAGAAGGTGGTCACGTGAGCTATCAAATTGAAGGTCTCGACTAGTGGATTAAGAAGATCGTAATTTTAACCCTCGTCGTGGGGTGGGGTCACGACCAGAGCCGAAAAACGACTTCCTTTTTACAAATTCAGGCATGTGAGGTATTAATATGAAGGGCTCGAAGAATACATTACAGAAATGACGTTTTTCATTTTAGTGGGGGCGGGGGTCACGCCCATCATAAAAATCGAAAGTTTCGAGAAGGTGGTCACGTGACCTATCAAATTGAAGGTCTCGACGAGTGGATTAAGAAGATCGCAATTTTAACCCTCGTCGTGGGGTGGGGTCACGACCAGAGCCGAAAAACGTCTTCCTTTTTACAAATCCAGGCATGTGAGGTATTAATATGAAGGGCTCGATGAATACATTACAAAAATGACGTTTTTCATTTTATGTGGGGGTGGAGGTCACGCCCATCATAAAAATCGAAGTTTCGAGAAGGTGGTCACGTGACCTATCAAATTGAAGGTATCGACGAGTGGATTAAGAAGATCGGAATTTTAACCCTCGTCGTGGGGTGGGGTCACGACCAGAGCCGAAAAACGTCTTCCCTTTTACAAATCCAGGCATGCGAGGTATTAATATGAAGGGCTCGATGAATACATTACAAAAATGACGTTTTTCATTTTATGTGGGGGTGGGGGTCATGCCCATCAGAAAAATCGAAGTTTCGAGAAGGTGGTCACGTGACCTATCAAATTGAAGGTCTCGACGAGTGGATTAAGAAGATCGTAATTTTAACCCTCGTCGTGGGGTGGGGACACGACCAGAGCCGAAAAACTTCGTTTTTTATACAAAGCCAGGCATGTGAGGTACTGATATGAAGGCTCGATGAATACATTACGAAAATGACATTTTTAATTTTATGTGGGGGTGGGGTCACGACCAGAGACGAAAAACGTCGTCCTTTTTACAAATCCAAGCATGTGAGGTACTGATATGAAGGGCTTGATGAATACATTACATAAATGACATTTTCCACCATCGCCGTGGGGATGGGGTTAACACCGATCAGAAAATCAAAAGTTTCGAGAAGATAGTCGGGTGACCTATCAAATTAAAGCTATCGACAAGGATATTATGAAAATCATAATCTTTCCCTTCTTATGACGGTGGAGTTGAGACCATCTTGAAATCGAAAGTATTAAGAAAAGGTAGTTATGGAACATATTAAATTGGAAAAAAACAACAAGTTGAATCTGATGCATCATTCATTTTTGATATCTGTGTTAAAATGAGAAGCATGTTTTCAATATATATGATTGTTATGCAAATTAGAGATGCACTAGCTTTTTAACAAGTCACGCCTTAAGATATTTCCTTCAATAATAACTCTGTTTACTGAACCATAGATTTGTCAAAAAAAATTGTAAGTTGATCTTCTAATTTTCTACATAATGAGGATAGCCTATTAGTAGTATGTCATGCACGTTTGGGGCCTAGGTTGCAGGACCTCGGTGCAGGACCTCGGAAGTGACGTCATGTCACGTGACCTAGTGGCGCCATGTTGTGTTGCCATGGTAACCCGCGTGAGCGGCCTTGTTGTGACGTCATCTCCATAGTGATACTTGGTGTTAGTGCGCATGCGCAGCGCGTGTTGTTAGGGTGATACGTGTTTCCGTCGTCCATTTTGTATACTGGAGGCCGCCATCTTGGTTTCTATGGTAGCACGTGATTGCTATGTTACCCAATTTTTCTGCAATAAGACGGGGTATGTTTGGAGGGTATGTTCGATTGTAGAAGAGTATTTTCTGGAACGACTTCCCAGGATAATTACCACAAACAACCCGACAATCCTTCCAAATCACCAAAATCTACCCAAAATCACCGAAATTGACTTTATTTCCCCAATTTATCGGCTTAGCGCGTAGTGCTATAGTACTAAGGGGGTACAAAGGGGTGCATTCGATTAACAGGAGTAATTTTCTGGATTAGAATTCTCCCAGAACCCCTTTTTGGATCCCTATATCATGACGTTTTTCCCATTAAAAGACACGTTCCTTTGGTAATTACCCAGAATTCTCTGCTTCTATCAATATATGCAATATTTATCGTCTATCTGACTCTGTTCCTTTGTTCTAGAGTATACTCCAGTAGCGTAGAAGAGCTTATCAACTGGAACAGTATACCTTATTATTGCTATATTTAGCAATTTCTAGTCTATTCTTGTTAGTTCTGATCCTATTCCAAGTACTCTTGTTGTTTCATTTATCTAACTAACCAATCAGACTGCTTGCTTTCCCATAATATGTATACAGAGTTATCTCCCTTGTGTATAACAAAAGCAGTCCCAAAGCCAATAAGCTATCGAGCAGTTACTGATAAGTCATTGCTCGAACGACTCGAAGCCCATCGAGCAAATGAGCCTTAGAGTAATTGCTCGATCGAGTGACTCGGCATATTGCTCGAACGACTCGAATCCCAGCGAGCAAATGAGCCAACGAGCAATTGCTCGTTCGAGTGACTCCTCGAACGACTCTTCGACTCATTTCAGTATTTGAGGATACCTATGGCCCAGGTATTGTATTATTTGAGGATACTTATCGAGGATACCTTTTAGAGGATACTTATCTGAGGATTCTATTACCTGTACCACAAGACACACCTATCCCAAATATCCCTTATAAGCCATCGAGCAGTTACTGAAAAGTCATTGCTCGAATGACTCGAATCCCATCGAGCAAATGAGCCAACGAGCAATTGCTCGATCGAGTGACTCCTCGAACGACTCTTCGACTCATTTCAGTATTTGAGGATACCTATGGCCCAGGTATTGTATTATTTGAGGATAACTATCGAGGATACCTTTTGGAGGATACTTATCAGAGGATACTATTACCTGTACCACAAGACATACCTATCCCAAATATCCCTTATAAGCCATCGAGCAGTTACTGAAAAGTCATTGCTCAAACGACTCGAATCCCATCGAGCAAATGAGCCAACGAGCAATTGCTCGTTCGAGTGACTCCTCTAACGAATCTTCGACTCATTTCAGTATTTGATGATACCTGTGACATGGCTACGTATCAGCTGAGGATACCTTTTGAGGATACGAAATTGAGGATACCTTTGACCTGGTATTGTTGAGGATACCTGTTGTAGAAACCTTTCATCTGTGTACTTCTGTTATTCTGCCCCATATCTCATCAATTACTTCCTAGCTATACCTTCGCTGAAGCTTTCAAAATGTTCCATCTGATTTCCCCTGTATACATATAAGGCATTGCGTAAGTGGCCCAGTCCGTAAAATTTGGATTCCGTGTTTTAACATCGTTCACTCGAGGGTATTCCCCTTCCCTGTTAGAAGAATTCAGTTCAATGGGTTGTAGTTCATTCAGTTAAAATTCATTAAGTTTAAAATTCATTCAGTTCAAAGGCTGTTAACATTGGGATATGGTTCAAAAATTCATTCAGTTCAAGGGGTTAATTATATATACATTCATTAGGGTTATAGTTCAGAACTTTGTTCAATTTGTTATGGTCAATTCAGTTTGATACCTTCATTGGGTCAGTTCTCTTCTATCTGTTCAGTTCGATTTTCGTCACTTTGTTTTGATCACTTCGATCTTAGTTGTGTTGGATCTTTGTTCACTACGACTTCATTCGAACAGGTGTCTTGTATCTGTTCATAATGCAGATCTGTTCAGTCTGTCCAACTAGTTCGATCAATCCAACTAGTTTGACATTCTTTCACTTTGTTATCTTCACTTCGATCTTGGTTCTGTTGGATCTTCGTTCTGTTGTACCTTTGCTGTTTTGTAGTGGTTGGTTGCCTCTGTTCAGGTTCTTGTAATAATAATTGGGTGTTATTAATCCCTTTCCATACCCTCGAGTGGACGATGTTAAGACACGGAATCCAAATTTTACGGACTGGGCCACTTACGGAATGCCTTATATGTATACAGGGGAAATCAGATGGAACATTTTGAAAGCTTCAGCGAAGTTATAGCTAGGAAGTAATTGATGAGATATGGGGCAGAATAACAGAAGTACACAGATAAAAGGTTTCTACAACAGGTATCCTCCAACAATGCCAGGTCAAAGGTATCCTCAATTTAGTATCCTCAAAAGGTATCCTCAACTGATACGTAGCCATGTCACAGGTATCATCAAATACTGAAATGAGTCGAAGAGTCGTTAGAGGAGTCACTCGAACGAGCAATTGCTCGTTGGCTCATTTGCTCGATGGGATTCGAGTCGTTCGAGCAATGACTTTTCAGTAGCTACTCGATGGCTTATAAGGGATATTTGGGATAGGTATGTCTTGTGGTACAGGTAATAGTATCCTCAGATAAGTATCCTCTAAAAGGTATCCTCGATAGGTATCCTCAAATAATACAATACCTGGGCCATAGGTATCCTCAAATACAGAAATGAGTCGAAGAGTCGTTCGAGGAGTCACTCGATCGAGCAATTGCTCGTTGGCTCCTTTGCTCGATGGGATTCGAGTCATTCGAGCAATGACTTTTCAGTAACTGCTCGATGGCTTATAAGGGATATTTGGGATAGGTATGTCTTGTGGTACAGGTAATAGAATCCTCAGATAAGTATCCTCTAAGAGTTATCCTCGATGAGTATCCTCAAATAATACAATACCTGGGCCATAGGTATCCTCAAATACTGAAATGAGTCGAAGAGTCGTTCGAGGAGTCACTCGAACGAGCAATTTCTCGTTGGCTCATTTGCTCACTGGGATTCGAGTCGTTCGAGCAATATGCCGAGTCACTCGATCGAGCAATTACTCTAAGGCTCATTTGCTCGATGGGCTTCGAGTCGTTCGAGCAATGACTTATTAGTAACTGCTCGATAGCTTATTGGCTTTGGGACTGCTTTTGTTATACACAAGGGAGATAACTCTGTATACATATTATGGGAAAGCAAGCAGTCTGATTGGTTAGTTAGATAAATGAAACAACAAGAGTAATTGGAATAGGATCAGAACTAACAAGAATAGACTAGAAATTGCTAAATATAGCAATAATAAGGTATACTGTTCCAGTTGATAGGTTCTTCTACGCTACTGGAGTATACTCTAGAACAAAGGAACAGAGTCAGATAGACGATAACTATTGCATATATAGATAGAAGCAGAGAATTCTGGGTAATTACCAAAGGAACGTGTCTTTTAATGGGAGAAACGTCATGGTATAGGGATCCAAAAAGGGGTTCTGGGAGAATTCTAATCCAGAAAATTACTCCTGTTAATCGAATGCACCCCTTTGTACCCCCTTAGTACTATAGCACTACGCGCTGAGCCGATAAATTGGGGAAATAAAGTCAATTTCGGTGATTTGGGGTAGATTTTGGTGATTTGGAAGGATTGTCGGGTTGTTTGTGGTAATTATCCTGGGAAGTCGTTCCAGAAAATACTCTTCTACAATCGAACATACCCTCCAAACATACCCCGTCTTATTGCAGAAAAATTGGGTAACATAGCAATCACGTGCCACCATAGAAACCAAGATGGCGGCCTCCAGTATACAAAATGGACGACGGAAACACGTATCACCCTAACAACACACGCTGCGCATGCGCACTAACACCACGTATCACTATGGAGATGACGTCACAACAAGGCCGCTAACGCGGGTTACCATGACAACACAACCTGGCGCCACTAGGTCACGTGACATGACGTCACTTCCGAGGTCCTGCACCGAGGTCCTGCAACCTAGGCCCCAAACGTGCATGACATACTACTCCTATTTCACCATTTCCGAAAAAGGGTCAATCCAAACTATTTTTTTTTAGGAAACAATGTCCACGTCGAGAAGACATTACAAACTAAACCAGTATAATCTTCACTAAATTGAAATAAAAACCATTTGTTACGTGTTAGAAAAGATTTGTAAACAGTCTAAACGCACGTGTGGAAAAGTTGTTTTTTGTTTTTTACAACAGGAGTTAAAATATTTTAAGATAGGTGGCGTTATATAAATACAGCAACAACAAAAAAACAGTGTTTACAATGTGTCAGCGTACGACTGAATAAAAATGAGAAAAAGCTCTTTTTCTAACCACTTGATAGCGAAGCATTACATCAGTTGTCGCGATATTTGATGTCATCCAACAGCAGCCAAGACATTAAGCTTTTTCCGTCGACATACCACTTGTCCAAAACAATTCTCTTTTAACCCTAAACGGGTGAAATACATCTCGGTAACGACTCCCTTTTTTTCTTGATCAGACACAGTTGTTGGTGGAAAGTTGACTGGAGGGTCGTTCAAAACAATTAATCAAATATATCGAACGAAAACGACTCATTTTCTAACTACGATTGTCGCCGTATTCTAAACGTCGTCGATTTACCGAAATGAGCAGAATATCTCATGTTTTTTTCAAAGATTTTTTGATGACATAAAAAGGTTGCATGCGCAGCAAAAATAACCATGCGCGCGGGCCTGAAAAATATAGAGGTTTTTTTTTCTCGTCTAATGTAATTGATAATACATCAATATTTTTTTTAAAAAAATCAGTTTTTAACTGATAGTAGTGTTGTTGTTATGACTGATAGGTTAGGGTTTTATTACGAGTACATCAAGGTGGACAGCTCCATTCCATTCCCTCACCCGAGTCCTTTTGCGTGAAGACTTCTTTTTCAATTCAATTCAAGGAAAATGTGGTAATAAATGTACTAAACGAACATAAATGTGATAGAAAAGGTACCATAAGTGTAAAAAACGACATCTCATGCAATAACCTGTTCTAAGCTGTTAAAAAACGCTCTTAACATCATTCCATTCATCTCCGTACTATGTAAATTTATTTTCGGAGACTTCACTTCAACTGGAGCAAATGTAAGGAAAATTGTTTTAATAAAGGTACTAAACGACCATAAATATGGTAGAAAGGGTACAATATGTGTAAACAACGACGTTTAATGCAATAAACTGTTCTAAGCTGTTAAAAACTCTCTAAACATGATTCCATCCGTCTCCGTTGGTTAAACTAATTAAATGTAAGGAAAATGTGGTAAAAAAAAAATATATATTTCCTATACATCTCTCTAACCGCCGGCCCGGGGAGGGTGTTAGGGAGGGGTTAGTGGAGGGAGGGGGATTATGGAAGGGGGATTAAGGAAGGGGAAGGGAGGGGAGGGAATTAGGGAAGGGGGAAGGGAGGGGTTAGGGGAGGGAGGGGGATTAGGGAAGGGGGATTAAGGAAGGGGAAGGGAGGGGAGGGAATTAGGGAAGGGGAGGGGAGGGGTAGGGAAGATGGGAAGGGTTAGGGAAGGTAAGGAAGGGGGCGGGGAGGGACGGGTAGGGGAGGGTAGGGAGGGGAATTGGGGAAGGGGAGGGGGAAGGGATTAGGGAAGGGAAGGGAGGGGAGGGGGGCCGGCGGTTAGAGAGATGTACAGGAAATATATATTTTTTTGTGTTGGACAGTTTAGTTGAGGGTTATAATCACAGTTTTCCATAGTAGAATTCAGAGAGAGAACTCCCGTTTCAGTATCATTAGAACACGGAGTGGCAGTATCTCAACCCGAGCGTTTTATCTCTGGTAAAATCTGTCAGAGTCTCAGAGATTAGGTCTTATTACTCTATTGTGTAAAAAGATAGGGATAATGTCGAGAATTTGAAATTCTAGAGGGTCCGTATCCCTACCTAATGTTGGTTATAAAATCCTTACAAAAAGCAGCATTGCCCTTACGATAGCGTGATGTGTTACAGTATATTGCTCACCTGGATCGGACCTGGAAATGATCAACGGGTTTTCGTGAGCGAAAGAGGAGAATTCGAAGTTCCTCTGGAGGGTAAAAAAAAGATGAAAAAATCGTTCGATCCGTTCATGTTTAGGGTGGGATTTCTGTTTCCTTAGAACAGTTTATTGCATTTCTTAGCACATTTTCCTTGCATTTACTTAGTTTTATCTTCGAAGAAGGATGGAATAATGTTTAGGGCGTTTCTTACAGCTCAGAACAGTGTGTTGCATTAAATGTCGTTGTTTACACATATGGTATCTTTTCTACCACATTTATGGTCCGGGTTTTCTGATTCCTTAGAATAGTTTAGTGCATTTTTGACCACAGTTTCGTTACATTTACTCGGTTTAATCTACGGAGAAGGATGGAATCATGTTTAGGGCGTTTTTTTAACAGCTTAGAACAGTTTATTGCATTAAATGTCTTTTCTACCACATTTATGGTCGTTTAAAATATTTCTTACCACACTTTCCTTACATTTTCACCAGGTGAAGTTAAGTCTGCGAAAATGCATTGAAGCGGGTTTTCTGATTCCTTAGAATAGTTTATTGCATTTTTGACCACAGTTTCGTTACATTTACTCAGTTTAATGTACGGAGACGGATGGAATCATGTTTAGAGCGTTTTTAACAGCTTAGAACAGTTCATTGCATTAAATGTCGTTGTTTACACATATTGTACTTTTTCTACCTCATTTATTGTCTTTTAATAGATTTATTACCACACTTTCCTAACATTTTCACCAGGTGAAGCTAAGTCTCCAAAAAATACATTAAAACAAGTTTAGGGCGGGTGTTTTGATTCCTTAGAACAGTTTATTGCATTCATTACAACATTTTCCTTACATTTACTTAGTTTAATCTAATGGGAAGGATGGAATCATGTTTAGGACATTTTTTAACAGCTTAGAACAGTTTATTGCATTAAATGTCTCTTTTTTACACTTAAGCTACATTTTCTATCACATTTATGGTCGTTTAATACATTTATAACGATATTTTCCTCTTTTTTTCTTTTATACAAGTAAAGTTTCGTTTACGAAGATGTATGGAAAGAAGTTTAGGACACGTTTTTTGATACATTAGTTAATTGCCATTAAGGTCGTCGTTTATATTTATGTTCACTTTTCATTACTTTTACGGCCGTTTAATATAATTTGGAACACATTTTCCTTACATTTAATTAATTTAATCCATTTAGACGGATGGAATCATGTTTAGGGAGTGTTTTAACAGCTTAGAAAAGTTTATTGCATTAAACGTCGTTGTTTACACATATTGTACCCTTTCCCTTTCTACCATATTTATGGTCGTTTAGTACATTTATTAAAACAATTTTCCTCACATTTGCTCCAGTTGAAGTGAAGTCTCCGAAAATAAATTTACATAGTACGGAGATGAATGGAATGATGTTAAGGGCGTTTTTAACAGCTTAGAACAGGTTATTGCATGAGATGTCGTTTTTTACACTTATGGTACCTTTTCTATCACATTTATGTTCGTTTAGTACATTTATTACCACATTTTCCTTGAACTGAATTAAAAAAGAAGTCTTCACGCAAAAGGACTCGGGTGAGGGAATGGAATAGGGCTGTCCATCTTGATGTACTCGTAATAAAACCCTAACCTATCAGTCATAATAACAACACTACTATCAGTTAAAAACTGATTTTTTTAAAAAAAAATATTGATGTATTATCAATTACATTAGACGAGAAAAAAAACCTCTATATTTTTCAGGCCCGCGCGCATGGTTATTTTTGCTGCGCATGCAACCTTTTTATGTCATCAAACAATCTTTAAAAAAAAACATGAGATATTGTGCTCATTTCGGTAAATCGATGACGTTTAGAATACGGCGACAATCGTAGTTAGAAAATGAGTCGTTTTCGTTCGATATATTTGATCAATTGTTTTGAACGACGCTCCAGTCAACTTTCCACCAACAACTGTGTCTGATCAAGAAAAAAAGGGAGTCGTTACCGAGATGTATTTCACCCGTTTAGGGTTAAAAGAGAATTGTTTTGGACAAGTGGTATGTCGACGGAAAAAGCTTAATGTCTTGGCTGCTGTTGAATGACATCAAATATCGCGACAACTGATGTAATGCTTCGCTATCAAGTGGTTAGAAAAAGAGCTTTTTCTCATTTTCATTCAGTCATACGCTGACACATTGTAAACACTGTTTTTTTTTTGTTGTTGCTGTATTTATATAACGCCACCTATCTTAAAATATTTTAACTCCTGTTGTAAAAAACAAAACAAAACAACTTTTCCACACGTGCGTTTAGACTGTTTACAAATCTTTTCTAACACGTGACAAATGGTTTTTATTTCAATTTAGTCAAGATTATACTGGTTTAGTTTGTAATGTCTTCTCGACGTGGGCATTGTTTCCTAAAAAATAAATAGTTTGGATTGACCCTTTTTCGGAAATGGTGAAATAGGCTATCCTCAATATGTAGAAAATTAGAAGATCAACTTATAATTTTTATTGACAAATCTATGGTTCAGTAAACAGAGTTATCATTGAAGGAAACATCTTAAGGCGTGACTTGTTAAAAAGCGAGTGCATCTCTAATTTGCATAACAATCATATATATTGAAAACATACTTCTCCTTTTAACACATCAAAATCAAAAATGAATGATGCATCAGATTCAACTTATTGTTTTTTTCAATTTAATGTGTTCCATAACTACCTTTTCTTAATACTTTCGATTTCAAGATGGTCCCAACTCCACCGTTATAAGAAAGGAAAGATTATGATTTTCATAATATCCTTGTCGATAGCTTTAATTTGATAGGTCACACGACTATCTTCTCGAAACTTTTGATTTTCTGATCGGTGTTAACCCCATCCCCACGGCGATGGTGGAAAATGTCATTTTTGTAATGTATTCATCAATCACTTCATATCAGTACCTCACATGCTTGGATTTGTAAAAAGGAAGACGTTTTTCGTCTCTGGTCGTGACCCCACCCCCACATAAAATGAAAAATGTCATTTTCGTAATGTATTCATCGAGCCTTCATATCAGTACCTCACATGCCTGGCTTTGTATAAAAAACAACGTTTTTCGGCTCTGGTCGTGACCCCACCCCACGACGAGGGTTAAAATTACGATCTTCTTAATCCACTCGTCGAGACCTTCAATTTGATAGGTCACGTGACCACCTTCTCGAAACTTCGATTTTTCTGATGGGCATGACCCCCACCCCCACATAAAATGAAAAACGTCATTTTTGTAATGTATTCATCAGGTCCTTCATATTATACCTCACATGCCTGGATTTGTAAAAAGGAAGACGTTTTTCGGCTCTGGTCGTGACCCCATCCCACGACGAGAGTTAAAATTACGATCTTCTTAATCCACTCGTCGATACCTTCAATTTGATAGGTCACGTGACCACCTTCTCGAAACTTTCGATTTTTATGATGGGCGTGACCCCCACCCCCACTAAAATGAAAACCGTCATTTCTGTAATGTATTCATCGAGTCCTTCATATTAATACCTCACATGCCTGAATTTGTAAAAAGGAAGTCGTTCTTCGGCTCTGGTCGAGGGTTAAAATTACGATCTTCTTAATCCACTAGTCGAGACCTTCAATTTGATAGGTCACGTGACCACCTTCTCGAAACTTTCGATTTTTATGATGGGCGTGACCCCCACCCCCACAACGAGGGGACATAACTTTGTATGATGAAGTTTATGAGAATCAAGCAATCTGATTGGTTAATTAGCGTTAGGAACGTGAAATGATTGGGTGATTACTTATTTCAAGCTCTTCAGGCTTTGGTTTTTGGTATACCTTGCTCTAGCCATTATATCCACGTTATTAAACGCGATTCACCTCACAAAACTAGCGAGGTGAATCGGTAAATCGTTTTCACCGATCAAATCGGGGTTAAAATTACGATCTTCTTAATCCACTCGTCGAGACCTTCAATTTGATAGGTCACGTGACCACCTTCTCGAGCCGATTCTTGACCACTGATTCAGAATCGGCAAACCGTTTTTTTATGCTGGTCTAGAACCGGCAAAGCGTTTTTTGCTCGCGTTCACCAACGATAGATTGAAGGTCTGATCCACGATGGGAACGTAAACAAAAATTTTTAAGAAAAAAAAAATGTACGATTTCATACATTTTTCACTTTTTTGAAAAACTTGTATATTCGACACGTTCGCCAACGGGTATTTGAACGTTAAAAGGGCGATCTAGGAGTCTCAAAATAATAGCCGATTCTGGACCACCATAAAAAAACGACATTTCTTGTGAACAAAAGTGCGATTTAACACTGAATCCTACGATGGTAAACGCACCATGTACGTGTACGTGTACGGTACATGTACCAAGTGGTCCAGAAACGGCCTTTATCACCTACTCCCAAATACAGGGATAAAGAAAAACTTTGTTATTAAACCATACCTCCTATCGCTTAATGTAGTGAATGTCAGCCCGGTCAAGCGAACGCATGTTTGTGGGACAGAAAATTGAAATTGTATCCTTGGGCAAAACTCTTCATCATGATTGCCTATATGGAGGCGCTGTGTATTGAGGCGAAGGGCAAGGAGATAGTGCATGCACGTACCTTCAACCGATGCTAACCTTGCTCATGACGGGTTAGTGGATTGGAGAGTCCGACAGTTACTCACCGCTGTTCAGTGATTCTCTCCGGGTACTGCCCCGAAAACTATCCATTACGATATGACGTTAAGCCCGATATACAAACAAAGAAACGAACAAACAAGCATTAACGGATAAACTGCACCTTTTGAATGACAAAAAAAAAAATCTTATGAACATTTTTGATGCACCCCTTCTTTTCAATTCCACACCCAAGAAAGCCTTTGATTTATTATACAATATTGGTTAAGTGTCACCCAATCTTACCTAACAAGTGCAGAAGTGTAAAATGCTAACAAGAACAAGGTATTTATGTTTTCTTCAGGGTTGTGAACAAAATCAAATTGGCAGGGAATCTGACGGTGTTCATTGGGGTAATTTAATATATTTCGTGCTTACTACATAGAGTAACAAACTTCTGAAATTACTGTTAACAACCTTCGACTTATACGAAGCCACGAACCTTCGCAGTTCAATCCTCTGAACACAGAAGTAAAAATATCAGAATTTAAAATGGCAATTTTCTCCATAATGCAAACAGAGATTTACCAAATTCAATCTTGTTTGACAGAGCTCATAGAGCTCTGTCAAACAAGATTGAATTTGTTACATTCTTACTTGCATTACAGGAAAGGAAAAATCTGCGGCTTGAAATCTCGGTATTTTGACATCAGTGTGCAGGGAGGTTATAAAACATTTCGACAAAATTTTAAATTTTTTCAAAACGTTCCGGGATATCGTCCACTCAACGGGTCATTTTGACTACGTAGATATCGCAGACGATGACGTACTTCCCATTTGAAAAGTGGATGCTCAGTACTTGTTATCTTAATTTTTCAATTACGTTTCCTTGCAAAGCTTTAATCTTGACAGCCACAACTCCAGTAGCATAGTTCGGGGGATCGACAAGGTTGTCTGTGGTCTGGACAGTAAAAATAGAATAGTTCTGTGCTTTCCGGGGGCTAAAGTGGAGGACCTGAGGGATAGAGTGGACGGTATTGTAGCTGGGTCGGGGCCTGATCCGGTAGTGGTATTACTTGTGGGGTCCAATAACATCAGGGAGAGGAAATCAGTTCGTTTGGTGGACACATACAAGGACCTAATTAGTAAGCTACTTACCAGGAATGCTCGGATCATCGTTTCAGGGGTGCTCCCCGTTATGGGTGGTGGGAATGAGAGGATCTCGCGGATTATGGCACTAAACGAGGAGCTGGAAGAGCACTGCAAAGACTTGGGAATACATTTCATTGACCACTGGGATTCATTCTGGGGACAAGGAGAGTTGTATGGGCGAGACGGATTGCATTTAAGTAGGATGGGTACAGACCTGTTGGGCCAAAAAAATTTACAGGTGGCTGGGCCTTTTTTGGAGAAAAGGGGGGTAGGGGACCACAGCCGATAACCCAGAGGTGCACAAATGCTGGGAACATAGGAAGAACAACAAACATGCACAACACAGGGACATACCAGGGGTATAATAATGTGCCAGTGATGACAAAAAAACAAAGATTCATTAAGTTTGGGTACTGCAACATCCAGGGTCTGCACAAGAAAGTAAGCGAAATATCAACAATGATGGACGAAGGAGACTTCGATATAATGGGTCTAAGTGAGACGTGGATACGACGGGATGAGCGGGTTGATCAGATGAAGAGTTGCGTGTGGATAGGAGCTGGGCGAACTGAGGGTCAGAAACGGGGTGGGGGTGTTGGCATCTACGCTAAAGAGGAATTACAGCCCTCATTGATTACAGATCTCACAGAAGCAAGGACTCAGATTCCAGTATCCAACGAAATAGTCTGGGCAAAAATCAAGTTAGGAAGCAGGAGTGTTGCCGTTGGTGTTGTATACTTAGCAGTGGGGGGAAGTAAGCCCGAGTGGAATGATTCAATATATACAACTCTTAGATCGAATATCACAGAGCTTGAAAGCAGAGGGTTCAGTATTGACCTAATGGGGGACTTCAATGGGCACATCGGGGATAAGGAGGAGGGCATACAGGGAGGTGATAGGAAAATTAACACGAATGGGAGGAAGATGTTGGACCTATCAAAAGAGCTTGGTTTAAAGATCCTGAACAGGGATGCGAAATGTAAGGGTAAATGGACCTGGGAGAGGAACGATAAGAAAACAATAATTGATTATATACTCACTGACGTTAGCGTATGGAGGGAGGTTATAGATGTAGAAATAGATGACGAGGGAAAAAATGACTTGGGTAGTGATCATAACCTGATAACAGTTAAGATTATGGGCAAAAAGACGAATAGAGACAGAAATACCTTCAAGGAAGTTTGGGGACTAAAACAAGGAGCCGACTGGAAGCAGTTTCGGGAAAAACTAAAACCAAGTCTTGAATGTATACCTAGGGATGCAAATGCCCAGAGTATTTCAGATGGCATAGTAAATAGCCTAACAGAGGCAGGGAAGGATTGTATAGAAAGGGTGAGGGTCCCAACGAGAGAGCTTGGATACAGGGTTAACGAGGGACTGAAAAAGGCTATAAAAGAAAGGAAGGTAAAATGCGCTGCTTACAGAAGAAGTAGGAAGCTTAAAGGGGTGGATAACAATGACACGAGACTAATGAAAGGAGAATATGAACTGGCACGGAAAAAGGTGAATGAGATAAAGAATAATAATAGGAAGGAGCCCAATTGCAGTCTTGCCAGAACAATAAAGAAAACGGGGGGGGGGGGGGGGGGGGGGTTCGAGCTCAAACGTATTTTGGAACTGGGTAAATAAACGGGGGAAAAGTAGTGTGCAGAGTATCAAAGTGGATGGGGAAAGTACAGAAGATAAAGGCCGTATCGCTTCAGAGTTAGTCAAGCACTGGGAAAAGATAAACGATAGGCGATTGGGCAGTGGGTCCCCACCAAAAAGAAATACACTGGTGGAGGAGAACCTATCCAATCGTGTATGTAGCGAAATAACGGCAGAAGAAGTGCGGAACGTGGTCTCGAAATTAAAAAATGGTAAAGCGGGAGGGACTGATGAAATTCCGAACGAATTCCTCAAAAATGGAGGGGAGGCACTTATTGAAGTCCTGACAAACCTTTTCAACCTGGCTCTGCGAAAGCAAAAGGTCCCCAGAGAGTGGAGGGAAAGTAAGGTGTCGTTCATACACAAAAAGGGGGATAAGGAAGTTCTAGATAACTATAGGGGGATATCAGTTAGTAGGAACATCGGAAAAGTATTCTGTAAGGTCATATACGGTAGACTTGAGGAAGTTATTGAAGAGAAAGGTTTTTTAGGAGAAATTCAAAATGGTTTCAGGAAAGGTCGAAGAGTCACTGATCACCTATTTACACTCACCCAACTGATAGAATCAACAAAGGCTGAAAAGAAAAAGATGTTTCTGGCATTTCTAGATGTGAAAAAAGCGTACGACCGAGTGTGGAGGGAAGGTATGTGGCGAAAGCTCGAGGGCATCGGACTGGGGGGGGGGGGGGGGGGGTGACTTTGTGGGAATCATGAAAGCACTGTATACAGATGTGCAAAGCCAACTCAGTCTAGGGAGTATCACTACAAAACGAGTCCCTATGGATATAGGCCTCAAGCAGGGGTGTATCTTTTCACCGATTTTGTTTGCATTGTATGTTAAAGATTTAGGGGACGAACTAATTCAGAGTGCGGAGGGGGTAAATGTTGGAGACATAAAGGTACCAGGTTTGTTCTTTGCGGACGACATGGTGTTAATGTCTAGAACTAAACAGGGGCTAGAGAAATTGCTGGAAATTGTTGGTAGATATGGGAACACTTGGCGGCTCGAACTAAATGAAAATAAAAGCAAGGTAATACCCGTTGGACGCAAGGTAGATATGACGAAGAGATGGAGAGTGGGAGAGTTCTCAATCCCCGAAGGGGAAAGCAAACAAATCACTGTAGGAGAAACGGGAGAGTATGAGTATCTAGGGGTAAGCATAAATATAACGGGAAGAAGGGTGTACAGAAATTACTCAGCCAAACTGATTCTGAAGGGGAAAAGAATTCTGAACCAACTAAAACTTTTAGGGAAAAATAGTTTCAACAAGGTCTTTGTGGGGAAAACACTGTGGGAGAGAGTGGGTTTACCAAGTATAACGTATGGCACGGACGTGATTCCATTAAACCAAACCGTTATTAAGAAGTTGGAAAGTACTCAGAATGATGCCGGCAGATGGATAACAGGGTCGAGTAATGCTGCAGCTTTGGAAGCAGTAAGGGGGGAGCTTGGGTGGATGAAAATCAAGGACAGGGTAGATTTGGGAAAACTGTGTTACTTTAACTACTTGAGAAACCTGCCTGACAACCGGTGGTGCAAATTGATGCTCGATACCATTTGGAATTCTAATATAGATACGGGGTGGTCAAAACATGTGAGGGAACTAATGGACAATTACTTTATAGAGGTCACAAACATAGAAGTAGGAATGAAAGAAGGCAAAAGGTTTGTCAAAGAGAGAGTCATGGAAGATTGCAATCGAAACTGGCGAGCAGGGGTTAGCGTGAACAGATCACTGCAGGGGTTACAATATAAAGAAAAGCCAGCTTTTGAGAAGTACCTAGATGGCACCTTTGGAGGGTCACTGCTGTTCAAACTGAGATCAAGATCACTGGAGCTTCGGGGAAAAATTGGGAGAGATGGAGAAAAGGGATGCCAAATGTGCCACTCTGGAGTAGTGGAGACCCTGGAACATTTTCTCTTGGAATGCCCACAGTATATACCTCATAGAATAAAATTTACTGGAAGAATAATGCAGAAGTGGGGTGAAGAAACAAAGGATAGATGGCTGAAGGGGGACACGAGGGAGAGGGTAGGAATGCTTATTGAAGAAATTGAAAAAGAGGAAGTGAGGGACACTATTAAGCAGTTTATATCTGAATGCTGGGAGGAGAGGAGGGGAAGAGGGGCGGGGTGCAGGGGGAATGATGGCCTTCTCTTTTGAGGACCGCGACAAATCGGCGGCTGGCCAAAGAGTTATTATTATTATTATTACCCTGGATGATATCGTCTCGTGCAAATGAAGGATACACCCTACAAGTGATTTTTATTTTCTTCCCCTTTCTCTCCCAAATACGGCGAACCTTTTGAAAATGTGAGTCATATGGCTTGGTAGAAATTCCTTGTTACCCTGGAAGATGATTCGAGTCATTTCTTGACCACCTGTGGAGACAGCAAAATCTTGACGAGTGCTCCTTGCCATTTTTGTTTCAATATTCTAACTTGACTCTCTGACACTTCATGCCATAAACTTTGTCAAAGTCGAAATAGTGCTTGTAAGTGAAAAACATGTATTTAAAACTGTTTCAAAATAGTGGGGAATTTTGGTTGAGTTGAAATTTGGAGATTCTGTACACGATTCAGAGTAATGTCATGTGAGGGAGTCAACACTGAAGATAATAAACTTTTTTACGTACACGATGCCCATACGGAATCGCTGAACTAAATATTTGAATTAGAGTTACCCGCCTTGAAATGATGGAATGATGTAATCTCTAAAAATAAACAGTCTTGAGAAAATATATTCTTTCAATAAACGTTTGAAACATTCTATTGACATCTTGCATTATTGTTGAATATTCCTGATAAAAAAGAGGGTGATTTGATGACTTTTGGACCTAAAAAATGCAATTTACTTTTTATGTGTTTTTGTAGGGAATTCCCTGAAAAATATGTGCACGTGACCGGTACTTACATTCGTGTCATTTTTTCTCTCTTATTTGTTGCATGACCCCCTGTTTTCGGGTCAGAAAAAGTTGTCTGAAGGGGCTATACTTGACAAAGATATTTGAATGCCAAAATTAAAGTGATGCGATCATATTTTGTTTCGCCGGAACATTATAATGGTGGACTATTTGAAATTATTTAGTTCTGTGATACCATAAATTTGTCCGTCGAGCAGGAGAATTTCACATCTTGTCCATCAAGAGTTTACCACATCGTGGTGACGGGTATCTCTATTTGAATACACTTGTTGAAATGTGACCCTGCTGACTTTTTATTTTCTAATAATTTGTATCAACGGTAACAATGTTTATAATTGTTCGCAATGTCTTCCTGTTCGGTGTACATGGATAGGTCTCGCCAATTTTTTTTCATCAGTCATGTTTTTAGAATGTAAGAGCAGTCGGAGTTTGAAAAAAGGTCTCCAGTTCTTTCCATTTTATGTTTTTCTCTAGTTTATTTGTCCACCTTTAACCCTTTGAGACTTTAATTATCCTGATGTTCAAACGTAACTGGGAATTCAGTTTCTTCAACGTTTTTCAAAATGCGTCTTCAAACATCGGAAAGTACAAATAACAAGATATTTTTCACATAAGTGATTGACTGGTTGAGGGCTAGATTATTTTTGGTGGTCTGAATTTGTTATTCAAAACTTGTTTTATTACAAATTATTGGAGAGTGCCCACAGGCACTCTCCAATAATTTGTAATAAAATAAATTTATAAAAACAAAATATTATTTGTGTTTGACTGAATATGAAATATAAGCAAGGAACGTGTTGGCTTTTGCTCAAGTATCCTCATTTTTTGAAAGCACTGATAGTGGCTTCTAGCACTCAACCAGTTAAGAAGTCTTGACAGCAGTGGCGTCATACCAACGGCGCACGGGGTCCCGGGTACCCCTCCCCCAAATATTTTCGGTGAAGGCCTGGGAAGTGCCATTTCCGGCAATCTGGGAGGCATTTTTTGCCAAAATTATTGGGCACGCTACGCGCCAACCGATGGTGGCGCTCCGCTTAGATGGTGTTACCGATCCCCCCCCCATCCCCCCCCCCCCCCCCCCCATTTTCCCTAGCATGACGTCCCTGCTTGACAACAGGATTATATTAGTATTTTAAGCTGCGATAACATTTGGCTCGACGATTGTCACTGAGCACTATTCGGGAGAAAATAGGAATTGAGGTTAAAACTTTAAAAAATCGAAAAATAATAACAAAACAAATGACCACAAAGTATCAACGCGCTGTTTGATTTGCCAAACGGGGTTGTTGCCGAGAACACCCAAGGTGAGTAAAAGGTTCAGAGGTGATTGAATAACGTAATTAATTCTCGAAAGGGCGCTAGAGAAATCTCCCATATTTTCTTCACTCACTCCCTTCCCATTATATTCTTCACAGCTCTTCATAAGGAATCGAGATGCACAAAATTCTGTGCGAACTCATTTAGCATCAGTAGCGTTAAACGAAGAAGAGGAATTAATCAAATGGTCGTTTTTGCGCAATTTCACCTCAAATCTCAAATACGACCGTAATCAAGCAGAAAAGTCCAGCATGATATAAGGTGATTGCCAGCGTAATTGTGTCCCAATCACTGTTATTTAGACCACTCCTTGGTTCGACGTGGTAATTTACCGTCGCCGAAACTGCCAATCGCGATATAATTGCTATAAAGTTGCCCAGTACTATTGATGTAATTAAGCGAGTTGACTGAGTTTAATGAAATCCCGCTGGGACGACGTTCTGTCATCTTTCCAACAGATTTCCAGTAATTCAATGCTGTTTAATTGTTGTAATAGAATTAACGACACATGAGCCCCACAAAACAATTATGGAAACTGCTTGTTAACGCGTAGTTCGGTGATGATTGTTGACAGCTGATGGCTGTAATGATGGAATTCATTTAAACAGTCGTTCTATATTATGTCACATGAAAATCCACAATTGAAAGCGAAATTCATAAACCCAAACAGATTCCAGGTTATTCATTAATTTAATTATTTATTTTTATTTATTTATTGGGGTTTAACGACACTTTCGACAGCCAGGGTCACCTTGTGTCGGACAGTTTACGGGTGGAGGAAGCCAGAGTACCTGGTAACCTGGAGAAAACCACCGAACAGTCGAGCAACTGTCAGACTCTCAACGTACAAACTCCACACAACCAGTGCTAGCATTGGTTGAAGATTATTATAATCCCTGATGGGTACGGATGTGGGATGGGAAAATCTCACCCGAGGGCAAGATATTTGGGACAGACACGAGGCTTGCCGAGTGTCTGGACCAAATATCTTGTCCCGAGGGTGAGATTTTCCCATCCCGCACCCGTACCCATCAGGGATTATTTTTCTCCCCCCACCATACAGCGGTTACGTTATCCAGAGGTAATCGGCGGTCACGCGCTGATATAATCAACTCAGTTGGTATTCGTTATTTTGAAAAACTAATGACACCATCGGAAAGAGCATGCAAAAGTTCTGTATATACCAAAGGTATATACCACGAAATCGATTAGGACGGTGGCAGATTGAAGGTTGAAGAGTTTTAGAGCATCGAACTTTGATCACACTGCATTCCGATGACGTCAATATGAATTAGTTGGTAGCAAGAAACTGATACGATGTGCATAACGTCATAATAACGTTGTAAATGTATAACGTCACGTGGGTGGGGTGGGATACATCTGTCTCTCCCTGCTATCTCATCCTGGACAGACGTGTGTTACATATGCAATGGGGGAGAACAGTGCACTATCGACATGCAATACGCCTTAGTACACGGCGACACCGTGCCCCCACGCGAGCACTCGGGATTAAGTGTCTTGTCCAAGGACATAAAGCAGTTAGCGCTGGGGTGGGGTTGGGGTTATTCTAATCCATTCAACGTCCCATTTACAGAGGTGGACTGGCCGTATGGATCATCGGGAAATTTTCCGGTGCCCCACCCCTATTGGGAGCCACCCAGAGACCCCAAATTTACGCAGCCCAACACTCGTTGGCGCATGAAATTTCGTGAAAATGACTTTCACAGACTGTCGGTTTATCGAAATGCTCTCTATGTGGACTGCCATGGGCAGTCCACATAGAGGGCATATCGATATACCAGCAGTCCAGTCTACCATTGATCGATCAGATGCAAGGAAACAGCGTTCTTTCGGTTCAAAAAATCAAAAAACAATTTCTCCCATTGGGCCGAACTATGATCGGCCTGATGAGTCCGGGGCCCCCTTTGGTACAACCATTTTTGCCATATGGGCGACAAGGGTGGTACAGAAATGCCATGGTCAGAAATGCCATCGAAAATGCCCTTTATGTGGACTCTCACTGATCGCTCAGGAAGCAGCGTTCGTTCTGTTCGAAAAATCAAAATTTTGTCCGGGTCCAGGGCTGCCTTGGTACGTTTCCTGGCAACGTTTTTTGGCCCAATTCGCCCGTTCCCATTTATTTTATTATCGATATTCTCCAGAAGTGAATATATTCATGATTCCCTATCACTATCCATCATTTATACATGATGTATTTAAAAGAATCTGTGGCGGCCGCTTGAAAAGAGTGGTGGCCGAGAGGATAAGTGGTCTTGTTTCTTATGACAGAGGTCTCGGTGTCGATCTTCGGTAGGAAAATGTAACAGGTTTTCCGAACACGCTTTAGAATCATGAATTGTGGGGTTGATGCTGACATAAGCGTACCATACTAAATGGTAGGGTGATAAACTGGTCGTCCCCTGTGCGGAGAGAGACCCACCCAGTGCAGGCTGAAGACCCGGCTGCGTAGACCATACAACATAACCGGCGCAATTGGAAGTTGTAAGTACAGAATAATTGTAGAACCTTCTCCACAATCCTTTCAAAACGAATAAGCTTAAACTAAGTAACTGTGTCGGATTTGACTGTCGATCTGCCGCATAGGTGTCGGTCACAAAACCCACAACTCTGTCAAACAAGATATGTTTAGTTAGTTGAATTTACAGTTTTAAGTGGGCTGACTGACATTGTTTGTAAGTTACGCAGATAACATGTTGTTGTTAACACTTATATGTGGCCCTCTATCGAAACTAGAGAATGGAGTGACCGTCCTCAGACCTTTTGGGTGAGTAATTCTGATTCATGTATGGCTGCAGAGTGCGCTTATTAATTAATTCCGCCAGACACGCTGATTAAAGAATTTCACAGAAACAGGATCAGATTAACGGCATATATAATCGCAAGGGATCGAACGACCCCCACATCGTCCCAATGCAGCCCCTGGAGCGCAAAACATTGATTATATGACTGGTCCTGAAAGACAATAACGGCCTGGCACAGGTAATAGTAGAATCCAGTAGTTGTTGTTAACTGGTTGAGGGCTAAATTATTTTTGGTGGTCTGAATTTGTCATTCAAAATTTGTTTTATTTCAAACTATTAGAAAGTGCCCACAGGCACTCTCCAATAATTTGCAATAGAACAAATTTATATACACAACATATTAGTCGTATTTGACTGAATATGAAACATGAGCAAAGAAAACAGAGGCTTTTGCTCTGGTACCCTCATTATTTTGAAAGCCCTGATAGTGGCTGCTAGCACTCAACAGGTTAATAAGAAAACCAACAGCTGCGTTGCTAGTGATATGTTGTCGTGGAAGTAGCAGTAGTGTCTTGCATTGGCTACCTGTCATAATTCGGTATTTGTACTGGCAGAAGCTATTAGTAGTGGTATAGTGGTAAAAGTTTACAGAAGTGGTTGTGGTCTATGACAGTAGTAGTAGCTGCAGAGCTGTGTCGTGGTACTGAAGGAAGTAGTGATAGAGACTCATAGCAATGATGTTACTGATACCAGACGTTTGTTTGGAAAACAACCGTAGCACTCAACAGTTATAGTAAGTTGCGTCAGCGTTTCTCAGTCAATAGTCGCCGACATTGATATCTCAAATAGTGGTATCCAAAATTCTGATAGTCGCAAAACGGTCTCCGGAACAATGAACCCCAATGGTTCCCAAACAGTAATCCCAAAACAGTGGTGCTAGTATCTTCGCGTATGTTGATGCATACTTTGTATTCAAGAACAGGAGCGGATTCAGCAAAAATGCATTATGTATTATCCCGTACAATGGTGCGCGTATGTCCATGTGCACTTTGTATCCAAACACAGAACTGCATCCACCAAAAATGCATGGGTATTAGCTCTTCACCGCTCACCAGGATATGACCGTGGCAGAGTGGTCTTCCAGTGACAACATGAGTGCGTTTGCTGCATATGCTTTAGGAACATTTTGTATTAGCAAAGAAGCACATGCGAGAAACCTGTGGAAACCATAGGAACCGATAAGCAAAGTAGCGTCTGGGTTTTCTAGGGGCTATGAAGCCCACTATTGTACAGGAGGCTGTATCGTTGACAACTGTGACAGCTATAAAAGCGTCCATACACTGACTTGCAATTTTAACCCCTTACCTAACACGAAAGGCTGACGACACTTTCAAACAAAATTCTTGAATAACTAATGCTTTATCATTTTTTGCATCAAAAACATAACGGATGACCCTCATATCGTTCCATTGAGATGTCATAAGCTTTGTTTTTGAGACAAAATATAAACGATGATGTTTGCGAAAAGCGATGGCCGATTTTGGCCATTACGCTGGGTAAAGGGTTAATGATAAAAGACGACAATAGTGGCTAAATCGGTTTTAACTAGTAGTAGTATGCGGTAGCGATGACAGAAAAGAGAAGCCGTTGTGGACGTGTTTGGAGACAGCTATAGTAGTGGTGAAAAAGACTGTGATAGAGGAATAGATATCCGTAGCAGTAATGGTGGGTACAGTAGCCATGAAAAGCATACTGATGGTATTGACCATCTGCTGGTTCGGCGTGATCTAAAAGGAGAGTGGATGGGGGGTGGGTGAATTCAGGCACGTTTACTTTGCCAGCTTCCATTCTTACCACTCAGTAATAGTATTGAAATTCCTATCGTCAAACATACAGTACGTAGAGAGTGTATTATCACTAAATCACCCGCAGAGTGGAGATTCCACCCAAGCAATAATTGGAAATTTGTTGCAAATCCTAACCACCACAAGCAAAGTTTCAGCCAATTGGCCTCCGAGTTAAACCCGGAGGTCCATTGGCTGAAACATTGCTTGTGTTTTTTGTCGATCTGTACAAAATTTGAAAATTATAGCTTGGGTGATAACTCCACTCCGCGGGTGATTTAGTTACAATCCACTCTCCACGTAATGTATACGTGCTGGGCATCCAAAAATCCTAAACGAGAAGGGGTAGCAGAATTCTCCAATGTCAGATTAGGATATGGATAAGGAAACAGCTGAAAAAAGCAGCTACCTTCTTGTCTCTATACACTAAATCATCACATGGTAATCGATAAGTACTTGCCCAAATGTAATATGATATGTAATGAGCGTCTGCTCGGTGCTAAGTATATAAACAAATAATATTATCAGGAGAAACAGTAATGAATTTGGCTCCGGCAGAATGGCCAAGGAAGCTCAGTGGGAAGTCAACAATGGAAGCTCTTGAAAAAGCTCCACAAATTAAGACCAAGTTAACAAACGATAACAAAACCAGTCGGTCTATATGATGTCCAAAGGGTAAATAAATATGAAGGGAATTGATAAACAGAAATGATTGAGCGAAGTGTCGCCCGCTTTTTGAAATACAATCATAATGAAACAGAAAAAGATATGACATGAGATGAGTTACGGGCGAAATTGTCTCCCAATCATTGTCATTAGCTCACAGCAATTATTTGTGAACACTAAGTTGTTTAATTCAAGTGAAGAAGGCACGAAGGCACGAAGGCCCACTGGCGATAAGGCGGCGCCTCTTTCATTTTTTAAATTCATTTACTATCTTTCACCATAAACTTTTCGAATGCCCATTCAAGCTTTGTGTAACTGAGGAGCTGACAGACTAAGCAGCTCAAAGTTCCCGGACAATTACGCCAACAATAAAGAATGCAAAATGTGTACAGGTGAAAGAACGTTTGTCGGCTTCAATTAACACCCCTAAGACCACTATCCAATCTCCATATAAACCGCAATATTTCTAAGTAAATTCACCAAGATACGGACATTATGGACTGACAAACCCGAGTCTAAAGTGTAAAGGCGTGGCACATTTTTTAACATTATATATACTAATCTATATTCCTTAGTTTGATCAACCCCATGTCGAGTTAATGCCATGATTGTTGTGTGCATTCAATGTTACCCGTTGCAATATAGACATTTAGAAATGTGCTAGGTATGCCCAATTGGGCTCATATTCACTCAACCCGGGGGGGGGGGGGAGTTCAACCCCTCCATTTTTTTGCCGGGCCATGTTTTTTTTTTGTATGCATATATTTTAACACAACCAATGACTGGTGTAACAAGCGTCGGATCCAGAGCCTCCCCTCCGATTAATAAATCGGTTAACTGAAATAGATCGTAATCTTACAGACACGCAAGTACCAAATCCACCCCCAGACAAGATAATCCACAGACAGTATAATTGCTGTAAACGTCTACAGGTGAGGTCTATTTATCGCGTACAGGTGAGGTCTATTTATCAGCTTTGGTCGTTGCGACCAAAGCTGATAAATAGACCTCACCTGTATGATTTACCGACGTTTTTTGACGGGTCTCAAAGTGTGAAATCTTTCAAATACATCTCCTGAAATATCTCAAAAGATCAGATGCATAGAAATGAGGGTTCTGGGACCCTGGAATTTAAAATTTTCATACCGACGACCATCCATCGCCCGATCCCGCCCCCACTTTGAAAATCGTTCCACCGCCCCTGAAGACGCTTTGTTGAACTTCACAGGTGTCTACTGGAGGTTGGGTGGGATTTCTTTAATATTTCCAAGACAACATGGATTGTGAAGTTTCCAACATAATGGCAAACATTGTGAAAATGTTGCAGAGGCCTGGATGTTCTTTAAAGTGAGCTATGTTATCGAACTGATCGAAAATGTTGTTCACAAGTTATATTCTGCAAAAGACCGCCAGTCTGTTAGTGTCTGTAACCAACGCATGAGGGCGCTTAAACCACACATACAAAGTGCTAGCTTTACTGCTTTAAGAAACAGGTAACGCTTGACCAACACTCGACGTTCTAAGTATAGAGTGAAGATAGAAAGCTAACTCCCAGAATTGCCGCAGCAAGCCAACTGTATTAGTTATGATAGAGCATGTAAAATTCGGATGTAACGCATTCTGGAGAAGCAAAAATACTGCTAAGGTCACACAAAGAAGATCTTCTGTTTCTCATGCCATTATTTGTAAAATTGCATGCGGGAGAGCGGTTTTTTATCCTATTTTTTATTTCTGTAATTATTTCCTTGCCATCAAAAGTTCATGTTCTTGGTTTATATTTTAGGCCTCATAATCTACGTAAAGGCATGGGTGGTGGTGTATTTTGTCCCCTGAGAACAAGAAGGCTTTGCAATGCTGAAGCATTGCAAAGCCTTCTTGTTCTCAAGGAACACATTTATCAATTTTTTTAACTTGGGTAAAATATCAGACATAAACCATTTGATTTTTATATTTTTAAGTTTACATTGGTTATAAAAAGAGAGCATGCCGCTGCCAAAAGGACCATGCGGGAGGGTCTGAGAAACAAATTTTTAAAATTGTTTGGCCTAATATAAAAAGAATATATACTACCGTTTTGTTCAAGTGCTCTGTATGTTAAAACATCGCGGATTGCATAGTTCACGACAACAAGGATTTGAAAAGTAACCTGTCAAATGTTACCGAGTGCTTCATTTGTCTAGAATATTTTCACTATCCTTTCAATGTTCCAAGAGAAATGGCCATAACGAAAAAAATCAAACAAAAAAAAAAAAACAATCCCATAATAAAATGGAAGACCACCGATAAACAAATCTCACTTGAACAATATTATGTCCAATTAGGAAATCAGTTAAAACTAGATTGTTTTGAAATCGCAAAGCGAATTTCCAGAAGTGATCCAAGGAAGCACGGATAACGCCCCAACAACGTGGAGAAGGTGCCTGTCGCCTTTTAATGCACTAAGTCGCTCAATGAAGCATACCCTGTCACCCATTTTTAATGAAATATGTAAAAAAAAGCAACTTCCAAGTGGCATAAAAACATCAAAATGGCGTTAAATGAAATAAAAAAAACGCCAAGAACCCCAAGCCCCAACCCCCCACTCCAGAGATCTAGCTCCTATTTTTGTTTATCTCGACAGCATAATAAACTTTCCAAAACAAAATCAACACATTTTACTATTATTTTTGATCCTATGGCCCCCTATGGCGTCACCTCAATGATCGGGTATAAGGGGTGAGGATTTCCGTGGACGGCACCATATTTTTGGATATGTTTTTTGAGGAGATTATATTCCAAAAATTCGAAAGTCTAAGGCTCAAAATAAGGTTGAAAATTAAAGGTATATAACAAAATTTAATATTGGCATCGCTGGCATCGGGTGAGTCAAATTGAAAAGAAAAAAGGGGATTATCAAGGCAATGTGATCACACATAGGTGTGGCAAGTTTCACAAGTGTATTCGTGTATTAATAGGTACAATTGGACTCAAGAACCGATGGCTTTTAATTAAGAATAGAGAAAATAGACTAAACTTCAACGTGAGATAAAAACGTCACATTTGCGTTAAATCAAAAAAAAAAAAAAAACCCTAATCTCCTAATTTTTTTAGCTCTACAATATACTAGAAATTTAAAAAAAATCCGACACACATTAATTTTTTACCCTAAGACACTCTATGACGTCACCCTAGAGTTCGACCATAACGGTTGAGAATTTATTATGACGGCACGTCATTTTAGATATGGATTTTTGTGAAGGTAATATTCCCAAAATTTCGAAAGACTAAGCTTCAAATGAGGTTGAAAATAAAAGCTATAGAAAGAAATCTCAAACTGGCATCGCTCCCATCAGGTCTCTCAATTTGAAATGAAAAAGTAATTCTGCACATCTGCAAGTGATAAAAAATATTTGTGAAAACTGTGTCCCATTTAATCTTTTGAACTAGTAAAACCGATATTTCCATCCAAGGCATAATTTCGTCCCATTTTTGTCGTATTATAAGAGGTCTACACACGGAGCATTGGTGATAAAATAATCACTGCAGTCTGCAGCCAGACGGCTGCAGACTGCAGTTATAATTTTATCCCCCCCCCCCCCCCTGTATATTAACACTGGACTGACCCATCTCAGTAAAGTGTACACAAAGGCGATACCATTCCAGGGAACGGGGGTACAAAGGGTTAAATGGGGCGCAATTGGAATCATAAAGGTAGGGTTTTTAATTAAGAATGTAGAGAATTGGCCGAACTTCAAAGTGACGTAAAAACGTCAAAAAATGGCGTTAAATCAAAAACAAAAAAACAAACCCCAGCTGTCTCCTAATTTTTTTTAGCTCCACAACATACTACAATTTCGAAAAAACTCCTACGCTTTTTAATTTATGACCCTATGACCCTCTTTGACGTCACCTCAGCGTTCGGGTATAAAGGTTGAGAATTTCGTAGAAAGGCGTCACATTTTTAGATATTTTTCTTTACAGAGATTATATTCCCGGAAATACGAAAGGCGTGTGTCAACTTGAAATAAAAAAAACTGCGGTTGGACAACTTAATATGATGACAAATATGTGGAGTGAAGTTTTATAAGTGCATCCTGTATTAATACGGCGCAACTGGACTCAAGAACGTAGAGCTTTTAAGTAAGTATAGAGACAATAGGCTAAACTTCAAAGTGAGATAAATGGTGTCAAATTAAAAAAAACCCAGCTGTCTCCTCGTTTTTTGAGCTCAAACAACATACTAAAATGTCAAGAAAAATCCGCCCCATTTAATGGTTGATCCTATAACCCTCTATGATGTCACATAAGCTCTTGGGTATAAGGGTTGAGAATTTCCTAGGGCGCCCAGAGAAGGCGCGAAATTTTTAAATATGTTTTTTGTGATGATTATATTCCAAAAATTTCAAAAGGCCAAGGCTTAAAATGAGGTTGAAAATAAAAGGTACAGAAAAAACGTCAAATTGGCATCGCTGGCATCGGGTCTCTCAATTTGAAATGAAAAAATAATTTTGCACCTCTGCAAATAATCAGAAATATATGTGGGAAGTTTGAAAGCTGTATCTTTCAGAACTATGGGGCTATGCATATCACAAAATCTGTGTTTTTAATAAGAAAATGCTAAAATTTGAAGTAAAGTAAATACGTCAACAATGGTGGAATTAAAAAAAAAAACAAGTAAAACAAAACAACCCCCCCCCCCCCCAAAAAAAAAACAAACAAAAAAAAAAAAATCCACAAAACACGTATCTCCTATTTTTGGAATCTATAATATAGTAAAATTTCAGAAAAATTGGAAAAAAAATTTTTTTTCCACTTTTGATCTCCTATGACGTCAGGTAAGGAATGAAGAATTTCCATTGAGTGAACACATTTTTAAGTATAGATTTTATTGGAGATAGGGTATGCAAAGTCTGAAAGAGAGGGACATGATATAAATATCCCAAATATTTAAAACCCGCATCTCTATCATCGCGGATAGAATTTGGGAAAAATGGTTGTCCGGGAGAGATTTGGCCATTTCTGATTAGTGTGCCTAATTTCGTGAGAGTGGGTTAAGAGAAAGTACCTGAAATTTGTGTTTGACGAAAAATAAAGAAGGAAAGAAAGAAAGAAAAGGCCAACGAACGCTGTAAGTCTTTCCAACTTCGTTGCATGACCTAATTAGTGTTCAACCCAAAATTGATAGCGGCAAACTGGACACCAACATACATCAAAACGAATCTATTTAACTTCTCCTCATTGAAGCTAACGGTCTCATCAAGCTGCAAAGAAATATCAACGTAACAAAAACATCGGGAGCGAATGATACAGTATGTGGAGAGTGGATTGTAACTAAATCACCCGTGGAGTAGAGTCATCACCCAAAGTATCACTTTCAAATTCTGTACATATGGACAAAAAACACAAGCAATGTTTCAGACAATGGACCTCCGGGTTTAACCCGGAGGTCCATTGGCTGGAACTTTGCTTGTGCTTATTATGGATTGCAACAAATTTGAAATTATTGCTTGGGTGGAATCTACACTCTACGGGTGATTTAGTGATAATACACTCTCCAAGTATTGTACATCAAATAAAAAACAAAAAAATTAAATCCTTCAAAAAATGTGCACAAGAAATAGCACCGAGACTCACAAAGATATTCCCAAAATCCCCAGACAGGAGCGAATACCACCAGAATGAAAGAAGCCAAAAAAGTGGCGTTAATCATGAAGCTAAAAGTTGCTTGGACACACCATATGTTGACACATGCTGGAACATCTTGAGAAACATATAATGCTTTTACACAATTGAATCATTACTTCCGGTCTGTTTACTCATGTGGGACTCAGGACTTGATAACAATGAATTGTTGCAAGTTCATTAACAAGGGAGAACAAACTGATGTTATCCGTCAACATCCACCTTTTTCGAAGTGTACAAAATTTCATTAAGGCCACGAAGAGATTTTAAGACTGGACCGTAATCAGGCAGACTTGTCTGTCAACATCTTCCCAGCCAAATGTCCTATAACATCAGTGTCCATTTTCATTTTCACTTCCATTTCCTTCAGTTACGTCTTTGTGCATTCCGCATGTTCGTCCTGTATGCCTTGACTATAGTAGTGGTGACGGGGCTCCGTCTAAATCGCGGTTCCGCTGGAATCGCAATTGTGCCGTAATATGACACGTTGGCCAGTTGAATCCGAGAGGCTGCTTTTTCCGGCCCAGGAACATGATATTTTATAATTTTATTAAATAGGATGGCCGCTATGTGAATGTATGGGGTAAACCAATCAATATTTTTGTACGTTGAAAATATTAATTGGTCTACCCTCAAATAATGAATATGGACTCTTCCAATTGCCTATATTGAACTGACCTGGAAGATACCACCAGCGTTCAAAGGGTTAAAAACGTGAACTGACTCCGCTACAAATGATAAGGAAAGCACAAACGTCTCATCCTCATGCTTGAGCTAGTAAATGGGCTAATACCTGCCATACCACCAGGCCAGTTCCCAGTATTAACAAAATATCAAAGGAAAGTAACAAAAGGGTTGCTCAATGACTTTGAAACAAATGCGAAACTTCATCGAACTGTCATCATTAACTCAAAAGTACAGAGAGTACGAGATTATAAACTAGATCATTCGTCCAATCAGCGCTTTAGTGGATGCATCTGAAGGAGAATGTATCCGTACAATATAGTCAAAGTATTAACCCCCTGCACACTGATGTTGAAATATCTAAAGTTCAAGGTGCAAATTTTTCCCATAATGCAACTAGAAATTTAACCAATTCAATCTTGTTTGACAGAGCTCATTGAACTCTGTCAAACAAGATTGAATTGGTTAAATTCCCTGTTGCATTATGGGAAAAATGGCTACTTGAAATTTGGATATTTTGACATCAGAGTGAATGGAGTTAAAAGAAACCCTCGCATAATGTATCATTATATAAACTCTCTCCTGCCATGTTTTGCCAGTATAAGATTTTTTCGACTTAACTTACCAACGGATTGCTGAACGTGTTGACATCATCATACGGTAATTCTGGGCTCACCTTGGTTTTGATTTGACAGTGTGTCATATATAGAGGATATCTATGCTATTTTAGTGAATATCGAGAATTATCTCATTAGTGTAGACCTAAAAGTTCTATTTTTCACGAGCGCTTTCAGGTCCACACGAATGAGATAATTCCCGATATTCACTAAAACAGCGTAGAATTTCTTTTTATGATGTGCCACGTGACATTTTACTGCGCAATATTCAGCCCAATTCGACTGCAAACAGTTTCAAGACAATAACAAAAAGCTGCTGTTCTTTCCTTCAAACTAACGTTCAAGGTGACGTCATGCACCGAAGCGTAACTTCATTTAGGAAGCATCTGAAAAAATTCATCGTGTGGACCTGAAAATATTATTTTATTAAATAAAACTTTCAGGTCCACGCTCACAATTTCACGTACTGACTAAAAAATAAAGGAGATTTTCTTTTTTATAATATGCCACGAGACATTTTATTGCACAATATTCAGCCCAATTCGACCCCAAATGCGTACCTTTCAAAACAATAACAAAGATCAGCTGATAGTTCCTTAAAGACAACGTGACGCGGCGTAGCACGACGTCATTTAGGAAGCTACTGAGAAATATTTCTCGATATCTATCGAGTCGATGGATATCGAGAAATATATTTTAGATAGTTTACGATAATTCACAGACTAGCATATGATAAATAGAGAGTAATCGCTTGACTGGACTGATTACGTGAAATAATTCATGAGAGGTGAGGGACGTTCTACAAACACGAGTGCGCGAATGCGCACGAGTGTTTTACAATGTAGTCCCTCGCCTCAAACGAATTATTTCACATAACCAGTCCAGTCAAGCGATTACTCTGTTTATTACTTTTCATTATTAACGATAATTAAATTATTTAACCCTTTACCTAACGTAACTACCAAAATCGGCCAGCGCTATTCTCAAAAATCGCCAATTAATTTTCATTATTTTTTCGTTTTTTGTCTCTAAAACATAGGTTATGACTCCTCATTGGAACGAGCTTGTCGAGCTCGTTCCAATGAGGGGTCATAACCTATGTTTTTGAGACAAAAAATGAAAATAATAGTTATTCAAGAATTGTTTTGCAAGTGTCGTCTGCTTTTCATGTTAGGAAAAGGGTTAAAAAAAAAAATATATGAAGTCCCCATTACACCCACGGCAAAGCGTCTTCGTTTACGCGCACGGATACATGACATAATTGTTGATTGCATAATTCACTTGTGAAGTTATCGTTTATAATCAAACCCGGAAATCCCAGTAAATCACACTTTGGAAAGTAATAAAATAGCATATGTTCAGCATAAGGTCAAAATGGGGCGCGGTGGCGACGCGGTAACCGGTTCTCGTCAGATCACCGAAGTTAAGCAACGTCGAGCGCGGTTAGTAGTTGGATGGGTGACCATTTCAGCGACTGATTCGTGCTCAGCGTTGTGTCCTTGGCCAAGGCACTTAACCCCGATTGCCTACATGGGGGCACGATGACGCTGTGTACTAAGACGTACTGCACGTCGATAGTGTGCATGTCTTCAACCAATCAAACCCTACATGTGCCGCGGTGCAGAGTTCAGAGTTACGATGTTGGAGAGCTGACAGCTGCTCTTCGTTGCTCGGTGGTTCTCTCGGGTACTCCGGTTTCCTCCACCCGTAAAACTGTCACGGTCACGATTAGCCATTGTGTATAAGTATGTGACCTTAAACACCAATAATTAAATAAATAATAAATAAATAATAAGGTCAAAACACATTCCATGATTGTGGATCTATTCAAGAACATTTAAACTATATTATATTCTTATTTTCTCGGAAACTCGGTATCTCGTGCTTTGGGCGGATGCCAATAATTAGCTCCTGAGTGGACCCGAGAAATATGTAAATCCATTAGCAGTTTTTCCACGCAAAATCAATCACTAGGTCCATGGGCAAATCGTTCAAAACTCAAATAATCTGACCGATGTCTAACCATTCTTCTGCTGTGTATTTTAACCGATGTAATGGGAGCGCGGTGGCTCAGTAGGTAGAGGTGCAGGCTGCACGACGAGAGGTCCTAGGTTCGAATCCCACCTGTGGCAACCGTGTTGTGTCCTTGGGTAAGAAGACACGTCACCCCCATTGCCCACGTTTGGGGCACGGTGACGGTGTGTACTAAGGCGACTGCACGTCGATGGTGCACTTGTCTTCAACCAATGCTAACCCAGCTTGTGTGGTGTTAGTATGTTGTGAAGCTGGCAGTTGCTCGCCGTTGCTCGGTGGTTTTATCCGGGTACTCCGGCTCCCTCCACCCGTAAAACTGTCGTGGCCATGATTAGCCATTGTGCAGAAATATGTGACCTTAAATACCAATAAATAAATAAATAAATAAATAAATAATCGATGTAGTAAATTTTAGTCCCCCACCATTTCCTACACAACGCTCAAAATTATTTTAGAAATAGGATTTAATAAGAAGAGAAACACCATGTGACAATAGTTTCAATTGAGGTTCATAAGGTTTTGTTTTTTAAAATTGTAAGGTAACCTCAGGTGGCACTACCGTGAAAACAATTTTCAACATCTTGTGCGCCAGGGGGATTTAGTCTTTCAGTTTTAACAGTTTGTCGATAATGTTCAGTTGGCCGTACAATAAAAAGTTTTCACTTCAAGTGTGATGATCAAGTGACCCGATGGTAAATTGACTGAAGTCTCTGACACTTTGTGCTGAACAACAGCTGACTGAATTGAACAAGAGACACATTTAGTTTCACACCCTTTATCAAGACTCGGAGCCAGTACTATAAAACTTTTACAATTGTATTTTCCAGAATTGTATTTTCTAACTATTAATATAACTGACTGAAAGTAATCATTAACAATTTAAAAGATATGGCAATTTGCCAACAGGCAAATTGCCAGATCTTTGAAAATGCTAATGGTTCATCTTAACCCTTTTTATGTCATAACTAGAAAATACAATTCTAGAAAATACAATTGTAAACGTTTTATAGCATTCACCCCTGGTGAACTATTCTTACAAACATAATGATTGGGTTCTCCGGGAACAGTACGCGAAATAACCAATTGTCGTGTGGAAAAAAATTCACACTTTCAGACTAAGATACCTATCTCATTATTTTTGGCTAAACCCAAAGCAATTCATAGGTAAACACCTTTATCAATGCCGTGGAGGAGGTAAATAACCTGCGAACAAGATGGGAGTAAAACAGAGAGAAGTTCAATATATTTATTTTGTTTGTCTACTTCCCTGGTCCAAATAGAATCGGGGTGCATTCTGCCTGATACCGAATACTCACAGAGTGCCGATTAAATCTCTAAATGGAAGCACATGTCTGAAATGCAAACTTGCAATGGTTATAATTAAAATTTATCTTTCATTTTCGTCTACACGAGCAGGACCAAATTAACCGCCGTCGCAATACAAAAATAGCGATTTATTGGAAACAATTTTCAGTGGATGTAAATGAACTTCGTCTCCAAAGATCAGAAGCCAATATCCGCTCGAAACAATCAAGTCTGACGTTGTCTAAAGCGAAAATCAGATAAATATCTTCTTATTTCCTCGGGGTCAGCAATATAAAGTTCTTGATGAAGTTGAAGGAATATAATTTAAATTAATGGGGAATATTTTCCGTGATGATGGGAATAATTGAGCAAGATTACACGTTATTATCCCTAATTATTTCATTTTTCAGTAACGGTTTGATTTTCATTAAACGCTGCCTTGTTCCGAGAGTCTTGATTTCGTGACGGCAGATAATTATAATCGACATGAACGTGAGGTATATTTCTGAAGTCTGATGGGATACAAGGGGGCGTTTTTCAGTAATAAATGCCATAAAATAAGTACGCCACCCACTTTGCAGAGCCCCCACCACTTATCTTGCACAATATTCAACCAACAGAACATTATTCATGATTCTGAAACATGTATGACTACGAGACTAATTTCTTTGATGTCTGTCAATCTTTCCCCCTGTCCATTTCGATGGCCGTGAACACTAAACGCGACATTTCAGGGGACATCAGAGCGAATTTCAATATGGATGGGGGTGAAGTATAAGTTAAGGGAGCGGGACCAACTCCCAGAAAAAACATGTAAAACGTGTGACCTAAGAAGCGATCTGGGCGATGTAGGGCCTTTATGGACTACGGGTACCGACCCGATTCTGGTAGTACATTACCTCCCAAGAATCGCCCACAGGAGCCAATACTATAAAGCTTTTAGAATTATATTTTCCAGAATTGTATTTTCTACCTATTAATATAACTGACTAAAATGAATCATTAGCATTTTAAATGATATTGAGCTGGTAAATTGGCTAATACCTGCCATCATCGCACCTCCCGGCCAGTTCCCAGTATTCACAAAATGTCAAAGGAAAGTAGCTACAAGGATTGCCAGATCTTTGAAAGTATTAATGGTTCATTTTAACCCATTTAAAGTCATGGCTAGAATATACAATTCTAGAAAATATACAATTGTAAAAGTTCCATAGCACTGGCTCCAGATTGCACGATAGGCATTCGTTCTATAATCTGGCATGCTATTGGGATAGTCATTCGTCGGATAACCGACTCGCATAATCGACGACTCGACAGTTGCTATTCGATGTTCGGTGGTTCTTTCCAGGTACTCCGGTTTCCTCCACCCGTAAAACTGTCACGGTCAGGATTAGCCCTTGTGCATAAGTATGTAACCTTAAACACCAATAAATAAATAAATCGACGACCCGAAAAAAATTTTTCTTCAGAATCATGGTTGACAAAAGGAATAGACAGTGTTTGTCCCGCGTGGAAAGATATGTCGTACAGGTGTTTTTGAGAATAAGCCATAAGACGTTTTTGGGAACGTTCCCCACAGGAAAAATTGATGAACACAAATGCACAATCTGTTTTGAGAATTTTTGATTACCCATGTTGCACAATAATGCGAGGCTGTAAAAATTGCACAACCAGTACAGGGGGAGGCCACCAAAAATTTGCAAGACGTGACGTGGGGGTGAGTGGGTCTCTGGAGTGCGCCAAAAATGTGCATTTCCAACTTGTGCAATTTTTTGAATTTTTTAAAAATATATCAATATATCAGCTAATATATACCATCATTTGTGTTTCAAACCTTAAAGATGATGTTGTACATCACACTCTTAACATAAATACAACATCAGGAGGCTTTATATGTGAGAATATTGGGCTTAAACTAGGAAAATGTCACACGTTAGTAGGGGGGTGGGTGTCTTGTTCGAAATGTAGAAAATGTGCAGACAATATTTTGGGAACAATTCAAATGAAAATTTGTTCCCGTATATGTACACCTGCTCTGGCCAAGCCTGATAATGAACAGCTTGTCATTTGTAGATTGGGGCCCACAGCAGCCCACAGAGGTTTAAATTGGTGGTACCAGTTTAACCCTTTACCTAACATGAAAAGCAGACGACACTTGCCAAAAAATGATTGAATAACTAATGTTTTTCATTTTTTGTCTCAAAAACATAGGTTATGACCCCTCATTGGAACGAGCTCGTTCTAATGAGGGGTCATAACCTATGTTTTTGAGACAAAAAATGAAAAAAATAATAAAAATTAATTGGCGATTTTTGAGAATAGCGCTGACCGGTTTTGGCCGTTACGTTGGGTAAAGGGTAAAAAACCCATAAAGACAGCTGTGCCTACTAAGTTTATAAGCTTATTTTGGATTTTAATGGGAGAGTGGGGGTGGGTGTCTGAGAACTGTAGTAGAAAATTTGGGTGTGAAAAGGAGCCGAATAAAAAATAGGACGTCACGTCTTGCAAATTTTTAGTGCCCCCCCCCCCCCCTCCTGACCAGTAAACGATATATGATATAAATTTATGTATACCAAACTAATATTGTCATTTATTCTCTCCCCAGAGAGAAAACACAGAAATGATTTCCTCGATTATGTGGAATTGTTGGTTAAACAAATACATTTCTGATGAACCTTCCGTCAGGTTTTACACTGAGTTGAAACAGTTTAATAGTAATTATAACTAAAGGTTAGTTCTGTCCTGCTACGCGCTTTGACCAACAAGACAGAACATCAACACGTGAACAGACCATGCAGCAGCGTCAGTTTGCGGGTGAGGAAGAATTTGTACAACGCCGAGAGCACTTTTCTTTCGGATTTCCAAGCACTTTCCAGAGTCCTTTCCTGAGTTATTTTAAAATATCCGATTCAGCTATTGTATTGTATTATATGTTTGGAAATTCCTCCGTTAATTTTTCGGAGCACCCTGTGTGAACCCCACAGCAGTACCAACTCAGGCATTTTTATGAAATCCCTCCGTTGACTTTACGAAGCATGAAGCATCCTGAGTGACTCATAGCGCGGGGGTGAAGGGTGGGGGTAGGGAGGGTGCCCTACCACAGGTACTGAAGTAGGACGTACGCTATATTTTGAGTTGGGGTAATTTTACTGAGCTGTCGCTTCTCCACAGTAGGATTCCTTAACGAGTACAGTAATTACTACACAGGGGACAGCCATTTATACGTCCTCACCTGATAGGACGAGCATGGCACCATCCCCTAACAAGGCGCTATGGAAGAGCAGTGTCGGATGAATCCACGTCGGCATTGCATTACGTTTACCCCACTGGGATTCGTACCTGCAACCCTTGGGCTGCGAGCACAACGCGTTACGCTCTAGGCTACTGCATCGAATGCAGAAGCCGAGGGTGTAACACGTTGCGCTCGAAGCCCAAGCTATATATACATGTATTCCAAACAAATAATACCTGCATTTGTTTAATAGCGTCTCATTCGCTCACACCCTCATTCACTCCTTATCCCCTCATTCGTACTCTCTCGTTCGTTTGCGGTCGCTCACTCGCTCACCCATTGATAAACGATTGTAGGATAAAATACCCTCAGACAAAATACCCTCAGGACATAATACCCTCAAAACAATACCCTTAGGACATAATACCCTCAATAGGTAGGACAAAATACCCTCGGACAAAATACCCTCATATTTGTTTCATGTTCTGTGCTATCTGCCATTTATATTGTGCTTCATATTCAATTGCCACCTGCCATTGGTATTGTGCTTCATATCTATTTAGTTTACCCTTTACCTAACCTGAAAAGCAGACGACACTTGCAAAAATAATTCTTGAATAACTAATTTTTTGTCTCAAAAACATAGGTTATGACCCCTCGTTGGAACGAGCTCGACGAGCTCGTTCCAACGAGGGGTCATAACCTATGTTTTTGAGACAAAAAATGAAAAAGCAGTGAAAATTAATTGGCGATTTTTGAGAATAGCGCTGGCCGGTTTTGGCCGTTACGTTAGGTAAATGGTTAATAAAAAAAAAATTAAAAGTATTGGTACTTGTTATTTCAAACAAAACACCGGCTAGTGCCTTAGATGCAATTACCCCGCTCCCACCCCCCCCCCCCCCACCAAAGATCCAACTTTATATACATTTGGTCTGAGGGTATTTTGTCCGAGGGTATTTTGTCCTACCCATTGAGGGTATTATGTCCTAAGGGTATTTTTTTTAGGGTATTATGTCCTAAGGGTATTTTGTCCGAGGGTATTTTGTCCGGATACCTTGATAAACACACACTCACACACATTCATACCCACACACACACATTCTTGCGTATTCATTCATTCGCTCACGTCTAGCAGTTGTGCTCATTCAGCTCTCCCTATTTCGTAAAATATCTGTACTATTTAATTTCTTTATTTGCTGGACTTTCCGATTTCCAAAAAAGAAGTCTGAAATTACATCGTCGAGGTAAACAGATCAGGTGAGTATCAGAAGAGTTATTCATAAATTAGTTTGATTTTGTTCTTGTTTTGCGACGATCTGTTGGGGTGGGGTGGGTGCCTCATAACTTATAACACTGTATCAACTTATCAATCTCGGTATTTGTTTTCTGCCAACAATAACTTAAATATGTTGTATACAAATATTCATTTTGTATTGCCACGGAAATAATAACACAACATCAACATATTCATTTTTCGTAGACATTAAAGAATATTCTTTTCACCCTTTACCTAACACGAAAGGCAGACGACACTTGCAAATAAAATTCTTGAATAATTATTTTTTTCATTTTTTGCGTCACAAACATAACTATGACCCCTCGTTGGAACAAGCTCAACGAGCTCGTTCCAATGGGGGTCATAAGCTATGTTTCTGAGACAAAAATAAAAAAAAATTAATGAAAATTGAATGGTGATTTTTGTAAATAGTGCTGGCCGGTTTTGGCCGTTACTTTGGGTAAAGGGTTGGAATTTACGAGGCGTCGGGAAACTGAAAACCTTTTTTGTTGTTTGTTCAGCATTTTTTATTTAAAAGGGGCGCGCTGGCTCAGTGGTAGACTGTTGGACCTCTATGCTAGAGGTCCCGAGTTCGACCCCCGTTCTGGACGACCCGTGTTGTGTCCTTGAGCAAGGCACTTTATCGCGGTTGCTGACATGGGGGCACAATGACGCCGTGTACAAAGGCGTACTACACGTCGATGGTGCACATGTCTTCAATAGCTGTAACCCTGCTTGAGCGGAACTTGAACAGAGTTAGAATGTTTAGGAGCTGACAGTTGCTCGTCGATGCTCGGTGGTTCTCTCCGAGTACTCAGGCTTCCCCCACCCTTAAAATTGTCACAGTCACGATTAGCCATTGCGCATAAGTATCTGACATTAACACCAATAAATAAATAAATAAATTGTTTATTTAAACCGACTTCCGCCCCATAAGATGGCGGCGGTGGATAGACTTTTCCTGTACTGTTCGTGGGGAGTGTTTTATCACTAAATCATCCACAGAGTGGAGATTCCACCCAAGAATTAATTGCAAATTTGTTGCAAAGTATAACAAGCACGAGTAAAGTATGCTTTGGAAAAGGCAAATTTCAAACGCATTTATAGAAAGAAAAATCTAAATAGATGCAGCAGTTATTTCACACAGAAGAAGAAGAAAGGAATGGTTTTGCGCGCCGAAGGAGCGCAGGGACGATATGGGAAACAAGCCCTATTCGACCCTCTGTGACTGTAGATGATTTTGATTGGCTGGGCGTGGCAAAGGAGGAATGTAGAAGGAAGCAGCTTATCCTCTTCTATGTTTTTTGTGGGACTTCTTCTTTGGAGGTGGTTGTGATGGAGAAGAGTTTGTAGAATCTTGTGGTGGTTGTGGTGGGGATGAGTTTGTCGGGTCTTGCTGGTTTCGTTTGTTAATGAGATCTTTGGCCATTCTGGAGATTTCATCCGAGCGCTTATCACCATCTTTGCACTTTTCCTGGAGCTTATTACACTGCGCCCTCAGTTCCCTTGCTTCTGTTATCAGTGCGGCCAGTGTTGGTTGGTTGGCAGAGTCTCCCTTGCCCGGGCTGTCCGGAAGCGAAGGAAGAGGGGAGTGAGGGATGGGAGGCGGTGAAAAAACAACTTCCAGTTCCTCCTCAGTCTCCACTGGATGTTCCTCATCCAACTGTACCGGCTCAGGAGCCGGCAATTGATTGGGTGTTCCAGTGGGACTAGGAGGGGAACTGGCGGCTGTCTCCAGAGCCTCCACCCCCTCACTCAACTCTTTCTTCCTATTCCGGAAGGCCTCCAAGCGCCGGGCGTCCCTGCGCTTGGTCGATGGGCTCTTCTTCTTTTTCTTGTGTCTCTTTTCAGGGCCTCCGTGCCCCTTCGGGTGAGGACCAGTGGGAGAGGGGATCCTCTGTCCAAAGGTACTACCTCTCCCCGAAGAGGTTGGTGTTGTTGTTGTTGGCTTCACAATTTCATATTCCACTTTCAGGTGGACGCTCAAGCCTATTTCCTGGATAGTCCAGGAGACAGGGCATGAGACGCCCAGAGCTGAAATGGCTTTCACAAGTCTATCTGGTAGTTCCATCGCTATCTAGGTGTTGTTCACGCTCTGAAGTCAGATGTGTGAGCCCGCTCTGAAGTCAGATGTGTGAGCGAATGATGATTTCACACATAAGAGCAAAGGATAGGATATGTTCACGCGTGACTTGGAAACTGGTGAAAAAAATTGTAATTTTCATCCTCACTCGTTAAATAATTGTGGTATATATTCACAAATAAGCGATGCACAAGGCCCTATGACACATGTGTACTGCGCTCCGCAAGTAGAGGGATGTGTCTCGAAGTTGTTTCGGTTGCGTGACTTATAGCCTTAGTGATGGTCATGCAACAGGACTGACATATACGCACTTTTCAAATACCTACACTCTTCCCGAGACAAGCAGTATACCTACTGTGCAGCCGGTTTAACAAAAAAATTCAGCAGTGATAACGAATCTTGAAGGAATATTAAGTTGTCAAAACTGGCAGCACGCGAAACGTTTGTGTTGCCTCCTGCTTTCGAACCCCTTTAACTCGTACAAGCTTGGGCAATAAGTGCGGATTTATTGAACATCACATTCCGCTAAATATTTTTGGCCAAGCTGGTGCTTCTATTCAGGTGTCGTCTGCCTGTTCAGACAGACGATAGTTGGCCGGAAAGGCGGAAACCGCTGTTCACACTTGTCTACTCTCTCTCTGCTTGGTACTAGCCGGACCATCAGTGCAAGAGCACCTGTTCTATTACATCGCGGGCGTGTCAACTCCACTTTAGGTTTCTTAGTTTTAAAACTGACAACTACTGAATTTTACAAAACGTGAACGAGGGGCATTATATACATACAAAATACTGTCGATTAAAACCTAGAATTTGTTAAATGTTTCTGCAATTTTTTCAATATTTAATAATTTTAAACTAAAAGTTTAATGAGTATACACAGTATGTAGAGGGGGGATTGTCACCAAATCACCCATAGAGTGGAGGTTCTACTCTCAAATTTAATACAGAAACACAAGAAACACAAGCAAAATTTCAGCTAATGGACCTCCGGGTTTAACCCGGAGGTCCATTGGCTGAAACTTTGCTTAAGCTAATTACGCTTTGCAACAAATTAGCATTTATTGCTTGAGAGAAGTCATCAACCACCCCCTTCGGGTGATTTATTGATAATACACTCTCCGCTTACTGTATTACTGTTAATCGATTTGGTGAATACCGCATAGAATTAATAAAAATATATTTAATTTGTATTCATTGATCTGAGACTTTATGAATATCAGACACAATGCGAACTGAAGTACCATGCTTGTAACATGTATCCATCATCATTATTCAAAGAGATCGTATTGATAATATTAAACAGGAAAATAAAAGGCTACGATGTATCACTACGAAAACATCATTTAATTGTCGTTACGGATCATTAATGACACAATATAAAATACCTCGACACACTTCCAGCACGTGTCAAACACCTAACACCTTTTTATACGCGATATTTTTTTTTGCGTGTGGCATATTGTCTCGGTATCAGACGTCCTCCTCTAAATGCCACGACGGCGTTGGGGGACAAAAGACGTTAGTATTACATTATTTATGCCTTTACAGTTACACCAAATATTGTGTATAGTTTTTGCTGGTGTGAATCACTACGAGCACACAGATGAGAGGGTGCATGCAGGGGGGGGGGGGGGGGGGGGGGCACTAAAAATTTGCAAGACGTGACGTCCTATTTTTTATTCGGCTCCTTATTACACCCACCCACCCACTACGTGCAAATTTTCTACTACCGTTCTCAGACACCCACCCCCCACTCTCCCATTAAAATCCAAAATAAATTTTTGAACTTAGTAGGCACAGCTGTCTTTAGGGGGTTTTCATAATGTCCTTAACCCTTTACCCAACGTAACGGCCAAAACCGAGCAGCGCTATTCTAAAAAATCGCCAATTAATTTTTATTGTTTTTTCCTTTTTTGTCTCAAAAACATAGGTTATGACCCCTCATTGGAAGGAACAAGTCGAGCTCGTTCCAATGAGGGGTCATAACCTATGTTTTTACAGTTACACCAAATATTGTGTATAGTTTTATTTTTAAAAAATTCAAAAAATTGCGCAAGTTGGAAATGCATATTCTTGGCGCACTCAAGAGACCTACCCACCCCCACGTCACGTCTTGCAATTTTTTGGTGCCCCCCCCCCCCCCCGGCGCATGCAGAACTTTCAGCTCGTTGATTACCGAGGGGCAAAGCAGTGGTCCTTGGGCGAGAGTACCGACACTTTATATGCTTTCTTCTTTGAAATTATATTTGTCGGGTAGAAAATCAACCATGATGTTTCTAGTTTTCTTTTCTTTTTAGAAATCGATGCTTTCTGGTCAGTAGACCCCCAACTTCAGCAATCTACGTGACCTCCCAATTTATACGTCGAGGGAAAAACACCGCTCAAGATTAGTTTGAATAAAAAATTATACAGCAGATAACCCGCTTAGTTTTTTTGATGAAAAGAAAACTTCAAATAGTATGTGATGTACAGTATGTGGAGAGTGTATTATCACTGAATCACCCGCAGAGTGGAGATTACACCCAAGCGATATTTGCAAATTTGTTACAAAGTATAACCAGCACAAGCAAAGTTTCAGCCAGTGGACCTCCGGGTTAAACCCGGAGGTCCATTGGCTGAAACATTGTTTGCATTTTTTGTCGATATGTACACAATTTGAAAGTTATAGCTTGGGTGATAACTCCACTCCGTGGGTGATTTAGTTACAATCCACTCTCCACGTACTGTATTTGATGGATTTTGATCTTGAAAAATAAAATGCATTGCTGAGAACTTGTTGGAGAGTTTGTACGTTTTATTACCCAACGCCCACAAACTTACCACTACAAAAAGCAACAAACTATAGGGGGGGGGGGGGGGGGGGGGGTATATCACTCAACATCAAATTAAACATATGGCTAAAAAGAATGGGCCATAGTCCACTATTTCAGAGTAAATTGGTTCGACTTTGATTGATTGAAAATATAGGAAATATTCTGAACGCTGCGTTTGTGTTGTGAGATGTCCGTTATCAAAACTCATTAATAATTTACTATATAATAACCTGTATTCAAGTTCTGCGGACCTTTTGATACGCGCATGTACACAACTGATGAAGATTTTGCCTGTATGTGAAAGAGCGTGTAAAAACACGACACGCAACGCGTGAGACATCAGAAGCAATGCGAACGTGTGATTTACTGGGATTTTAGGGTTTGATTATAAACGATAACTTCACAAGTGAATTATGCAATCAACAATTGTGTCATGTATCCGTGCGCACAAACGAAGACGCTTTGCCGTGGGTGTAATGGGGACTTCATTGTTTTGTTTTTTTAAAAAACTTTACCTAACATGAAAAGCAGACGACACTTGCAAAACAAATTTTTGAATAACTATTATTTTCATTTTTTGTCTCAAAAACATAGGTTATAACCCCTCATATGTTTTAGAGACAAAAAATGAACAAAAATAATGAAAATTAATTGGCGAGTTTTGTGAATAGCGCTGGCCGTTTTATGCCGTTACGTTAGGTAAAGGGTTAAATAATATAATTATCGTTAATAATGAAAAGTAATAAACAGAGTAATCGCTTGACTGGACTGGTTACGTGAAATAATTCATTCGAGGCGAGGGACTATATTGTAAAACACTCGTGCGCATTCGAGCACTCCTGTTTGTTCAACGTCCCTCACCTCTCATGAATTATTTCACGTAACCAGTCCAGTCAAGCGATTACTCTCTGTTTTATGCAGACGAAATTTCAGAAAACACGACATTACGGAGATATAAAGTTATCGGAGGTAAACAAATCCGGGAAATCCCCATGACATCATTTCTTAATACACGTGGTTTCTAATTTTAACTCTGCCGCTGTTCGAATAAATGACTGCCACGAACAACAACAACTGTGCATTATTTCTGCACAAACTTGGCATAATTATATAAAACGCTTTCTAGTATTTTAAATAAATTGCAGCTATGTATCCAATAAAACCCACAGCATGTTTATCGACAACGGTAATCTGAAAGGGATTTTATTGACGCGTACTCTATAAATAGACCCACGTGAACACAAACTTCACATTATTTTGTCTTTGCAAGAAAGCTTACTTCGAAGAATATGTAAAAAAAAAAATTACACTGCCCAAGGGGAGGCCACCAAAAATTTGCAAGACGTGACGTGGGGGTGGGTGGGTCTCTTGAATGCGCCAAAAATGTGCTTTTCCAACTTGTGCAATTTTTTGAATTTTTTAAAAATATATCAATATATCAGCTAATATATACCATCATTTGTGTTTCAAACCTTAAAGATGATGTTGTACATCACACTCTTAACATAAATACAACATCAGGAGGCTTTATATGTGAGAATATTGGGCTTAAACTGGGAAAATGTCACACGTTAGTAGGGGGTGGGTGTCTTGTTCGAAATGTAGAAAATGTGCAGACAATATTTTGGGAACAATTCAAATGAAAATTTGTTCCCGTATTTGTACACCTGCTCTGCCCACGCCCGATAATGAAAAGCTTGTTATTTGTAGATTGGGGCCCACAGCAGCCCACATAGGTTTAAATTGGTGGTACCAGTTTAACCCTTTACCTAACATGAAAAGCAGACGACACTTACCAAAAAGCGATTGAATAACTAATTTTTTTCATTTTTTGTCTCAAAAACATAGGTTATGACCCCTCATTGGAACGAGCTCGACGAACTCGTTCCAATGAGGGGTCATAACTTATGTTTTTGAGACAAAAAATGAAAAAATAATAAAAATTAATTGGCGATTTTTTAGAATAGCGCTGGCCGGTTTTGGCCGTTACGTTGGGTAAAGGGTTAAGAACATTATGAAACCCGCCTAAAGACAGCTGTGCCTACTAAGTTTATAAGCTTATTTTGGATTTTAATGGGAGAGTGTGGGTGGGTGTCTGAGAACGGTAGTAGAAAATTTGCACATAGTGGGTGGGTGGGTGTAAAAAGGAGCCGAATAAAAAATAGGACGTCACGTCTTGCAAATGTTTAGTGGCCCCCCTTGCACTGTCTCGGAATTTTATGTGAGTGATCGACTAACCAGGGGCAAATACTACAAAACGTTTACAATTGTATTTTCTGTAATTGTATTTTCTAGTTATGACTTTAAATGGGATAAAATGATCCATTAGCACTTTCAAAGATCTGACAACTTGCCATTTGGCAAATTGCCATATCTTTTAAACTGCCAATGATTCATTTTAGTTAATTATATTAATTGATAGAAAATACAACTGTAAAAGTTTTATAGTATTGACTCCAGTTCAGAATGAAAACCTATGGCAGTGTTTTTCAAATATCCGAAAAAATTCTCGCTTACAAATTAATTTATTTAATCGAATCGGACGCTTTCATAGGAATGATATATACAACAGAAGGGTAGTTCTGCATAAGGAACATTGTGGTTTTGTTAAATGCTGAAGTGATTTTTCTCAAACTCGAGGCTTATTGTCCCTTTCCGAGAATTTCGCGTGCACAACACGCACACTATAGGCCTTCGAATTGTATGAAATTTCAGGCCTCGAAATTTGAAGCATTGACAGAGTTGATTATTGAATATTTTTCAGTTTTGATTACTACATTTATCATGTGACTCGTCCATTTTGTTCACTTTAAAACATTTGATATTTTGTTTTCATATTAATCAGTGATAAATAAAGCCCCCCGTCAATTTCATTGGTCAATTTCAAAACTAGACAATTTGATTGGCTGAACAAAATACAACTGGGCCACCTTTTCATAATTTGCATAATTAGAGTTGGGAGCTTTCATTAGTCAATTTCAAAACTGGACAATTTGATTGGCTAAACAAAATACAACTGGGTCACATTTGCATAATTTCAGTAGGGAGAATTTACGTTATCTGTCCTATTTAGGGTGGGCTATATTCTATTAATCGTTTACCTACAAGAAAAACGCCATTCGTTTTTTTATATTTTCACTTTTTGCTTCCAAAACATAGGTTATGACCCCTCATTGGAACGAGCTCGTTCCAATGAGGGGTCATAACCTATGTTTTTGAAGCAAAAAATGAAAATTTTTAGTCATACGAGGATGTTTTTTTTCCAAGTGCCGTCTGCAACTCGAGTTAGGTGATGGGTTAAAAAGTCATACTAAGTGGCTAATTTGTGCGTGTGTGTGTCATATGATAAATAGAATATGAACTGAGTGTTTTTCTCATATAATATTTATGAAACTCGTCCGAATGTTTCGTTTGGGCTCGCCAAAACGGAAAATTCTTAGACTCGTTTCATAAATAATATATGAGAAAAACACTCATTCCATATCCTTTATATACTACTCAAAGTTTGCTAAGCACCAAGTATATCCAACTACCTGTTTTACATTTTAGTTGAAATGTAATGAAAAGTGTATATATTTTTTATTTAATTATATCTTTAATGATTTAAGCATAGAAATTGAGATTGTGTTTGTGTTTGACATTATTTTTTTAGCTTTTGAATACGATAACCATGGAAAATGGATATTATCGGTAAAAAGCGAAATTTTTCAATTTTCCAAAAAGCTGACGGGGTGAACTGGTATGGGTTCACTATCGAGTATGAGGCCCATTATTGTTAATTACAGCTTGACAACTCCTTTTCATGCTCCCAATCAGGTTCCTGGTGGTCCTTTGTGGGATGTTGTTCCATTCTTGGACCAGTATGGCACCAAGCTCCTGGACACTTCTTGGCTGGACTGGACGGGCTGAAATTGCAAGCTGCAACTCATTCCATACATGTTCGATTAGATTGAGGATAGGGGATCTTGCTGGCCAGTCGATACGCTGAATCCCCGCCCTCTGACGGTACTCCCCGACAGCATGGGCAACATGAGGACGGGCATTATCGTCCATCAGAATGAATCTATCACCCATTGCACCTGCATACAATCTGACGTGGACATCCAGGATCTCATCAATATACCACTGTGCAGTCAATGTACCACGTTCAAGGACACAGAGCTCTGTACGTCCATCCCTGCTGATGCCGCCCCAAACCATGATTGACCCTCCACCATAGCGGTCATTCTCAGCAAATGTTGGCTGCTTGGAATCCCTCTCCCGGTCTTCTCCATACCCTAGAACGCCTATCTGTGTGGTCTAGGCAGTACCTTGACTCATCTGTAAAAAGGACAGGTCGCTAATCTTCTCTGGTCCATCCAACGTGGTACATGGCCCATTCGTATCGTGCCTGGCGGTGATAGTCTTCGTCGAAACATTTACCCTGGATGCATTCTGAAGGTCACTGCGAAGCTGGGTTGTTGTGGCAAAGCGGTTCCTAAGTTCTGAATGATCAAGAACCGGTCTTCAACTGCAGATGTTGCCCTGTCTTTGCCACCACCATGCCGTCTTACTGGTGTGCCATACTGCTGAAATCTTGCCCAGGCACTGGTGATCACCGTATGGTGCACACCAATGACTTCACCAACCTGACGATGCGTAGCCCCTTGCTCCACCATCCCAACAGCCCGCCACATTTCTGCTTCAAACAAATGTCTTCTTACATTTGCATTTGCCATATTCAATCATTAAATCTGAAGGGTTTGTGTTGAAATGAAGATTGAATACCCTACACATGTCATGTACATGTCGACAGTACACGACAACATCATGGAAATCAAGAAAAGTCTGCCTGTCAAGAGAGCTAATGAAAACACTGGGGACCATCTCAAAACATTCCTCAATCATATCCACCAAAAATATCGCAAATATGTCACAAGCAAATTTCACAATGATGTGTCAAATATTTGGTGCTTAGCAAACTTTCAGTAGTATATATTTATTGTGTTTGTATTATTTCTTGTATAATTTACCACACGATGACGCCCAACATTATTCAGAGTTGATACATTTTTGTTTGAAAAATATGTGTGGTTGATATTGTACACCACAGTAAGTTTTAACGGTTCACAGTGTAGACAGAGCAAATCCGAATGCAAATGCTACTATATATATATTGATTGCATTCGCCGTCTAAGCGCCAATATTCCGGCACGATATAGGATATCAGTCCTTGAAAACTCTCCGTCAAATTCTCCAATTCTCCGACAGAACGTACTTCTCTGTCCAGTTGCATTTTGCCATCTTGTCAAATGTCCTAACATGGAGAGTGGATTGTTACTAAATCACTCGTGAGCTGAAGTTTCCACTCAGACAAAAATTCCTTGTCTTGGAAAAGCATTAGAACGACGAGCAAAGTTTCAGCCAAGGGACCTCCGGGTAGAGCCCGGAGGTCCCTTGGCTAAACTGTGCTTGTCCTTTTCCTGCATTACCACAGGAATTGACTGTTATTCTCTGGGTGGAAACTTCACTCCACGAGTGTTTTAGTAACTGTCCATTCTGCACGTACTGCATACGATAAATAAAAAGGTCCACTCATTATCGTATCATGCACTTCGTTACTATACGTAATGGCACCAGTACCATGGCAAGGGGGACTGCTGCCCCACACCCAACCAAGCAGGTGGGGTGCAGTAAGTGTCCCTCTCTGGAGACAAGCTTTCGGATTCACTGGTTTAGTTGCTCCCGTTGAATTTTGTATCGGAGATTGAGGAAGCACCTGATGTCTTGTGGAACAGACATACAAGTGTATAGATTCATAATTATTTCGGAAATGCAGTGAGAAGAGTGATCTCTTCTTTTTAAAACTTTTATTTCAATCGTGCAAATACGCATACAGCATTACAAATCAGCCTGCTTCTCTGTGAAATATCTTTTTAAATTTATTTATTGGAATTTAGAATCAATTTCAAGACCAAAATAATGACCAAATATGGTTCGAATTCGGGTCCGAAAAATATATCTGTCCCGTCAGTCGCGTCAAGTTAGTTCACGTCTTTAACAACTGATAATAATGCAAGACTCATGGTAAATATACAAATATATATGTAGAAGTATGTTCAAGAAACAATACGCTACACACAAAACGTACAAGGTGTTTTTACATTCTCATAAACGCAAGGACGCACCCTCTCACAAGAAAGCAAGAATATTTTAAGAAGCATTATAGGGGAAGTAACTCTATATTAGCGCGAATAGATGTTTTGTGCGAATGACACATATTTTGGAGAAGACAGAATAGCAGTTTGAACACAGAAAGCTCGTATCATACAAGTGAGAGAAAACTTTAAACCAAAATGAAAGTAAAATGCATGTACATCTCTCTAAAATATGAGAACATTTCACAGATTTCATAGAAACGATAGCTTTACTCACAGCGTTATCCAGTTCACAACTGCATTTGTTTTGGTGTTTGTGTGATGTGTGTGAGGGAAGGAGATCTATCCTCCCGATTTTTGGAGAACCTTCACAATAGTGTTCACACAAAGGTTTAATTTGTTTTCTCCATGTCCTCACAACGAAAACAATGGGTTTGGATTTGTCTTCCCGATTTTGTGAGGACTCGTCATCGTTTGTCACCGAGAACAAAGGAAAGACGAACAAATCCCGACAACGACGGCTAAACAAGACCGAGGGCGTGTAATGGTGTGTGAGCGTGCGTGTTGGGGGAGGTGCTGTAACATTAATATTTAATCCTTTACCCGACGTACCGTCAAAACTGTCCAGCGCTATCTACAAAAATCGCCAATGAATTTTCATTATTTTTTAATTTTGTGCCTCAAAAACATAGGTTATGATCCCCTCTTTGGAACGAGCTCGTCGAGATCGTTCCAATGAGGGGTCATAATCTATGTTTTTGAGACACAAAATGAAAATAATTAGTTATTCAAGAATAATTTGCAAGTGTCGTCTGCTTTTCGTGTTAGGTAAATGGTTAACAACCAAATTGTCCCATCCGGGTATTCTTCAGATGAGAGCTTCTCTTCATTCCGTAACCCACCCAAAGGCATTTTTTGCACTGACCCTTACTCTCCGATTTCAATTTTTATCATCCAAGAGTCTTCTCTTTCCTTGATCAGGTTTATTAAGGAGTTCCTTATGAGCTTCCTGACCTGTCTTGTACATCTCTTCTAGGTATTAAAATTCCCTAAATTTGTGAAACTTTAGTCTGCACGACTCGCTGAAATTTAAGGGGTTCTGTCAAGTTAAGATAACGCAATTTCCCAAATCTTTCCTATCCTTGATGCACAACCAACCAAGCGTTTCGCCGAGTGATCAATGCTGGTGCTGGATTACCAAAATGGTGTTATTCACACGTCTACAACATTCAGACTTGTCTGTAAATCCATACCACACGTTATACTTGATACTTATTTGATGGTTATTTTCACAAAAACCTTCATAAAGGATATTTCTATTAACCCTTTACACGACGCAGACGATATCAAAATTTATTATTTAAATTATTATTTTTAAAATGTTTCAGAACAATTTCAACAAAATCATATCATGTGACACCTCATTGGAACGAGCTCGATGAGCTCGTTCCAATGAGGGGTCGCATGATATTGTTTTTGTTGAAATGTTTTTAAAAAATAATTTTTTCAACTGCTCAATTTGCAAATTACGCGTGCGGATGCGGGCGATTCGTTAGGTAAAGGGTTAACTGGGGGAGTGTTTATTTTTTTTAAAGTGAATCTGTTACACGGGTATTTTTTTCATGGGTACCATTCTACAAGCAAAATGAGTCCCATTTTAGTAAGATTTAATAATTTTGTTACAATTTAGAGCTTGGCACTCTCTAATAAATTGTAATAAAACAATTTTATTTAAACATTTTTTTTGTGTGTTTCAACTGCTGAGTGAACAATGTAATAAACACCGAGTAAAGTCGCTAATGTGGCTTTCAGTACTTCTCAGTATAGGGCTGCACGATATTCAAAACTGAATACCGGTATCGGTATTCAAAAAAATACCGCGGTATACCGGTATATCGAAAACTGTTCAGGTATATGAACACAAGTACCACAATCGAGACTCGAGGCATCACAGCAGGAACGAATTAGCATGCCTTGATGATGCGGTTCGAAATACCTTTACCCAACGCAGACGATATCAAAATTTATTATTTTCAAAATTAGTTTATCTGATTTTCCCCAAAGATTTCAACAAAACTATATCATGTGACCCCTCATTGGAACGAGCTCCACGAGCTCGTTCCAATGAGGGGTCACATGATATAGTTTTGTTGAAATTTTTGAAAATTATTTTTTCACCTGCTGAATTTGTACATTACGAGGGCACAAGAAGACGATTCATTGGATAAAGGGATACTTTTATTCATTCGGGGCTACAGTTAAAAAACTCAAGACATCTTGAAAATTAAATTGTGGGTAACCGAATAATGACGATAAACCGATATTTTTGTAATTACACCGGTATTCAATCGATATTGGTTTGAATACCGGTATAAGTAGTAGGAGATGTGGAGATCGTGCCCGGTTGGCAGGATCTCATGCAGCATCCCATGTGACGTCATAGTCACGTGGCCTGGTAGCGCCATGTTTGGTTGTCATGGTAACCCGCGTGAGCGGCTATCTTGCGACGTCATCTCCATAGTGATGTGTGGTGTGAGTGCGCATGCGCAGCGCGTGCTGTTAGGGTGATACGTGTTTCTGTCGTCCATTTTGTATACTGGAGGCTGCCATCTTGGTTTCTATGGTAGCACGTGGTTTCTATGTGACCCAAAACCTTCTAACAAGACAGGGGTATATTCGGATTGTGTGTTCGATTGAACCGGAGTATCAGGAATTACCACAAACAACCGGACAAGTTTTACCGTTTCGAATTCTTTCAGAATTCTCTGCTTCTATCTATATATGCAATAGTTTTCATCAACCTGACCATGTTCCTTTGTTCTGGAGTATACTCCAGTAGCGTAGAAGACCCTATCAGGTGGAACAGTTTACCTTATTGTTACTATATTTAGCAACCTCTGATCTATTCTTGTTAGTTCTGACCCTATTCTGAGTACTCTAATTGTTTCATTTATCTAGATCAGTTATATAGATTATAACTAACTAATCAGATTGCTTGATTTCCCATAATCTGTATGCAGAGTTATCTCCCCTTATTACAACGAAGTCATATCCGATTCTCATCACCTCTATATCCAATGGCCATATCCCCAAGCACCCCAATTTCGGCAATCCTTTTTTGTCGTATGATGCCATGAGGGCTATGTAAAAACCCTCAGTGAGGCCTCATTTATTATCCCTCATAGCCTCATTGAATTTTGAGGTCATGAGGACCATGAAAATCCCTCAATGAGGTATAATTTACTACGACTCTTAGAATAATTTCGGTATTTACAGGTATATCCCATGGAATCCCATTTTGGAAAACGCCTGTGACTGTGGGATCCCTTTTTAGTCGTATGAGGCCATGAGGGATACGTAAAAACCCTCAATGAGGCCTATTTTATTATCCCTTATAGCCTCATTGAATTTTGAGGTCATGAAAACCATGAAAAATCCCTCAATGAGGTATAATTTACTTCGACTCTCAGTCTCATTTCGGTATTTACAGGTATATCCTATGGAATCCCATTTTTGGGGAAACACCTGTGGCTATGGAATTCCTTTTGTCGTATGGGGCCATGAGGGCTATGTAAAAGCCCTCAATGAGATATTTTTCATGGCCTTCATGACCTCAAAATTCAATGAGGCTATGCGGGATAATAAATGAGGCCTCATTGAGGGCTTTTACATAGCCCTCATGGCCTCATACGACTAAAAAGGGATTCCACAGTCACTGGCGTTTTCCAAAATGGGATTCCATGGGATATACCTGTAAATACCGAAATGAGACTAAGAGTCGTAGTAAATTATACCTCATTGAGGGATTTTTCATGGTCCTCATGACCTCAAAATTCAATGAGGCTATGAGGGATAATAAATGAGGCCTCATTGAGGGCTTTTACGTAGCCCTCATAACCTCATACGACAAAAAGGGTTGCCGAAATTGGGGTGCTTGGTGATATGGCCATTGGATATAGAGGTGATGAGAATCGGATATGACTTCGTTGTAATAAGGGGAGATAACTCTGCATACAGATTATGGGAAATCAAGCAATCTGATTAGTTAGTTATAATCTATATAACTGATCTAGATAAATGAAACAACAAGAGTACTCAGAATAGGGTCAGAACTAACAAGAATAGACCAGAGGTTGCTAAATATAGTAACAATAAGGTAAAATGTTCCACCTGATAGGGTCTTCTACGCTACTGGAGTTTACTCCAGAACAAAGGAACATGGTCAGGTTGATGAAAACTATTGCATATATAGATAGAAGCTGAGAATTCTGAAAGAATTCGAGACAGTAAAACTTGTCGGGTTGTTTGTGGTAATTCGTGATACTCCGATTCAATCGAACACACCATCCGAATATACCCCTGTCTTGTTAGAAGGTTTTGAGTCACATAGCAACCACGTGCTACAATAGAAACCAAGATGGCGGCATCCAGTATACAAAATGGACGACGGAAACACGTATCACCCTAACAACACGCGCTGCGCATGCGCACTCACACCACGCATCACTATGTAGATGACGCCACAAGATGGCCGCTCACGCGGGTTACCATGACAACCAAACATGGCGCCACCAGGTCACGTGACTATGACGTCACATGAGATTCTGCATGAGCTCCTGCCAAACGGGCACGATCTCCACATCTCCTACTACTGGTATATATCGGTTTAAAGATATACCGTGCAGCCTTTCTCAGTAGAGCCCTGATAGTGGGTTTTAGCACTCAACCAGTTAAAAGTCTTTCAGTTCAATGAGAATTCTCGTTTTTCTTACTTTGATTACTGTATATACCTATATGCGTGACGTTTTAGCTGACTCTTGAATACATACATTTACCCACCTTTCCGTCACAAAGTTGTCTCAGCCTCCTCTGACACACGCCAAGATTAGAAAAATCCCTGACTCTCCACCTTCGAAAGCGCACAAGCTTACAGCATAAAGGTTTTACCTTACTTTTGATCTCATTCAGTTCGAGCACCGATTTATTCCCATACCTCCCAGCAAATGATAATATATTTCCCAGCAATCTTTCAGTTTCAAAGCCTGGAATCCTTTCCTCTCCAACTGTTACTCAGAAATCATCTCCTAAGTCTTTGGCATACCGTGCAAACACACTTGACGAAGGAAACACGCCTGCTTGAGTCCTGCATCCATCGGTTTTGTTGAGTTTGCTTCGCACATCCTTACATAAAGAAACACGCCTGCTTGAGTCCTGCATCCATCGGTTTTGTTGAGTTTGCTTCGCACATCCTTACATAATGTTCACAAGCGTGAATCACCGACCCCTGCCCTAGAGCGTCCGCCACTTTCCTTCCAAACATACCCGGTCATATGTTTTGTAACCTGATCACAGCAATAGTCTCCCAGACCTTATGAAACAGTTTCTCAATATTGATACTAAGAGTAAGACCCCAAATAATTATCTAATTTATTTATTACTTAACCCCCCTCCCCACCCCACCACTGTGAATTAATGTCACCGTACATTCTCTCCAAGTTTTAAGAGTCAATTCTTTTTTGATGATCTAGTGCAATATTTGAAGTAGTTCCGATTCTCTTCTTTCCGTTCCGCTGGGTGAGTGCGAAGTTCGACGCGAATGAATCTCCGATGGTATTTTGTTTGTTTTGTTTTAACCCTTTCCAACAGTATGATATCTTCTATGTTAGTTAAATGGCAGCAATAGGAAGAGTTCAACTTCATTATTTGAGTAGACGCCAATCAATATTTTCAACGTGCAGCCGGCTGCACGTTGAAAATATTGATTGGTTTACCCCGTGTATTCATTTAGCAGCCATCCAGCTTTATGAAGTTAGGACGTATTATTTTACTCGGCCGGAAAAGCGGCCTCTCGGGTTAAAAGGGTTAATGGGATTTAACAACATTTTCAACAGCTAGGGTCACATCGTACCGGACAGATGTATGGGTGGAGGAAGCCGGAAAACGTGGAGAGAACCATCGAGTAGTGATGATCAAATGTCAGACTCCCCAAAGTACTAAACGCACCCCCCCCCCCCCCACCGTGGGCAATCGGGCTTAAGGGTTTTGCCAAAGTACACAAAGCAGTTACCGCTGGTTTGGCAAGGTTCTTGACAATAGGCAGGATTGGAATATTTTCGCTATTTCTTTTAAGTGTATTGTGCACGGCAATAGTCAGTGGGAGGACTGGAACAAAAAAAGCTGCCTGGATACGTACGAAGGAGGCCCCGAACCCGGACAAAATTTTGATTTTTCGAACCGAAAAAACGCTGCTTCCTTGCATCTGAGCGATCAATTGCTGTCCACATAGAGGACCGTTTTCGATTGCATTTTTGTGTCATCTTTGTCGCTCATCTGTCAAAAATAATTGCACCAAAAGGGGCCCCGGACTCACCAGGGCGACTATATTCCGGCCCAATGGGAGAAAATTTCGATTTTTTTGAACCGAAAGAACGCTATTTCCTTGCATATGACCGATCTGTGGCACACAAGACTGCTGGTATATCGAAATGCCGTCTATGTGAACTGCCAATGGCGTTTCGATAAACCGACAGTCTATGCAATCAGGTCCTTTTCGCCTTTTGGTCGTTTTCACGAAATTTCAGGTGTTGGATTATTTAAATAGTGGCTCCCCTAAGGTTGGGGGGACGGGGAAATTTCCCAGTGGACCATACAACCAGTTCGTCTCCAGGAATAGTGTGAGATTATTTTTAGAACCCTCGTTGGGTAAAATTATCGAAAATGGTATAGTATCTCTTAGCTATTCAGAGGAAGGAAAAGTCACGTGAGATGTGTTGTATACGTGTATCTTTGTGGCCGGTGTATACAGCAGAACAAAAGATACATGATTATAATTCCAGAAGAATTTTATTAACTGAGGTATTCTCACTGGGTAATACTAATCCATGTATATCAGTTTGGCGTCGGAAGAGTTAACTAAGATATTTTTGTTAAGTAGAAAGCATTCAAGAAAGAGTTAATTCCCATCGTGCATTGAGGAAGTGATACACTTCATGTGTCATAGTCAAATATAAAACTAAAATGAAAAATCCCTGCCATGGGGTATCAAACTTGGAATAAAAAGGATGCTGTACCATCATTCAAGCAGGTTGGCTGATTTCTGGAATGATAGCCAATTAGAAACGTGGCAGAGTGATTTTTATTTATTTATTTATTTATTTATTTATTTATTTATTTATTTATTTATTTATTTATTGGGGTTTAACCCTTTACCCAACGAATCGCCCGTATCCGCCCGCGTAATATGCAAATTCAGCAGCTGAAAAAATATTATTTTTCAAAAAATTTCAACAAAACCATATGATGTGACCCCTCGTTGGAACGAGCTCGTCGAGCTCGTTCCAACGAGGGGTCACATCATATGGTTTTGTTGAAATATTTTGAAAAATGTGAAAAAATTATATTTACAATAATAAATTTTGATATCGTCTGCGTTGGGTAAAGGGTTAACTATACTTTCAACAGCCAGGGTCACCCCGTGTCGGACAGTTTTACGGGTGGAGGAAGCCGAAGTACCCGTAGAGAACCACCGAGCATCGGCGCGCAACTGTCAGACCATCAAAGTACTAACTTCGCACAACTGGGGCTAGAAAGGCTGAAGACAAGTTCACCATCGACGTGCAGAACGCCTTAGTACACGGCGCCACCGTGTCCCCAGATGGGCAATCAGAGTTAAGTGCATTGCACAAGGACATAACGCGGTTACACCTGGCGGGGATTCGGACCATGGACCTTTCGGTTTAAAGTCCAATGCCGTTACCACGGAGCCACCGCGCTCTCTAATATCGTCTCTTGGGTGTAACAAAGCGCCATCTGCAATGCTAAGGCATTGCAGATGGCGCCTTGCTGCACTCAAGGGGCGATATCTTCATGAAATTGCAAACTGTCTAGCATCGTAGTCAATATATTTTGTATGAATGTTATTTTAATTTGTATAATCATGCCTGCTAATGTAAAGTTTGAAACTGTCCCCTCTCAACATGATAACAAAAATCCAGGACAAGCTTCATCCGACTCAATGATTGCTTCAGCACACTACGGGCGTTTAGGTTGAATAAATCTTGAATGCATGAATGAAAATTAAGCCAGTGTGATGTCTCACGATGAACGGTACAATTACGCCTCGCCATTTAACCACTCACCTGACACGACAAGTTTGACGACTCACGCAAAACATTTAATGGACAACTAAAGATTTTCTGTATTTTGCAGGGGGGGGGGGGGGGGGGGGGGGTCTTGAAAAATTTCCTATACACGAGGCCGGGGTGGGTGGGTGGTCTGCCTGAGAAAAAAGTGACTTTTTTCCTTGCACTGAAATAATGCTTATTTTGTATTTTAAATCTGATATAAAACAATATTTGACACTTATACTATATGCAGAGGGGCAGCCAGAGCAATAACCTCATAAATGGAAATCAAGGGGAGGGTGGGGTGGCCTAATAACTACCCTATATGTGTTGAAACACAAATATTGTTCAATAATGGCAATTTTCATGAATAAGAACACGAGTCGGCTTGACCAGGATTTTTGTCAGTTTCAACTGAATGATTTATCATAATGATAAGTTAGACAACGAGAAGCTCACCCTAGCACACATACTGGATTGCTACATTGAACACAGCAACAACTGTCAATGAAATAATCAGCTCACCCACATTGACATATCAATATTTTGAAGAAACAAATTTCAACAAATTTGCTTCATGCAAGCACTGAGATGGTTATGTGAACATCTGCACTATCACGTATGTGCTTAAACAGCCTGACTGCCAGTGTAGTGACACAGGAGTCACAATAGACATAGTAGTTTTGCTGTATTTGTCAGAAAGTGAACTTTAACCACATTGGTAATGGGTCTCAATAAAATAAATTAATGTTTTTAAAATGATTTATTTTGTAAACAACATGTAATAATAAAACAAAACCATAATAAAATCAGACACTCAGTCTTATCTGTAACAGTAACGCAAAACCCTATAAATTACTCTAGTTGACACCTACAGCTGATCCTACAAACCGTTTTATAATTGTAATTCCGGAAATGTAATTTTTAAACTCAATAGTAAATGGTCAAACTGGTTTGCTGGTACACTAAATGACACGTGTATATGATAAATATAAATCCATTTAGCAGCCCATGGAGGGTTAACAAATGCTTACCGGAATAATTTATCCAATCAACTGGTAATGTGACACCATGACCTATCAATGGCCATTTTCTCTTGAAAACCCTACCAGATGTTTGTAAAGAAATCCAGGGAAAACATAAATTTTTAAGCCTTTGATGCTTATCACTATTAACAACCACAAAATGGGTTAACGCTTGGTTTTTTGAGTACCCTTATTACTTACAAAAATGGTCTTTGGTGAATTCCACTTCCAACAAAGGAGATTATGTTTATTTCTCAGGTACACGTTGGGTGATGTGCGTGCCTGAAAACACTTGGTGAAATGACTAGAAACTCAAGACTGAATGACATTTCATACAACGACAAACATCTCAAAGTATTAAAGTTTAACCCTTTACCAGCTTTTACGCAAACTATCAATCATAAGCGGCCAAAGCTATATACAAAGAAAATCCAGATTTTTTTTACATTTCCTTTTATGTGCAGTTTTGTGTCTCAAAAACATAGCTTATCAGTCCTATTGAAACTAGCTTGTCAAGCTTGTTACAATGAGGGATCATAAGCTATCTTTTTAAGACAAAAAATGAAAAAATCCTTGGTATTTGAAAGTATCATTTTATTCCTGTCTTGGTTAAAGGGTTAAAGCTGATTTAAACAAGCAGCTACAGGGAATGTAACAGGTTAATTAAATGGAAGTATAATTACATGTGAAACCTAGGAAAAAGTTGTGTAAAACGCGGGTTTTTGGTGATACTAGGGGGTGGGTCCCCTCTCAGAAAAGGAAAAAAAAATTTTTCCTCCTCAAAACGGGGTGGTGGGTGGTGTTTTGGCAGAAATTTTTTTTCAGCCTCGTGTATGCGACTTTTTTCCAGACCCCCCCTGTATTTTGATTCAAAAACATAATTGACGACTCCTCACTGAAACTAAAGCGGCGAGTTCATTCCAATCAGATGTCATAAGAATGTTTCTGGGGCAAAAATTGAAAAACAAAAACAGTATCAATGGTGATGTTTTATAAATAGCACTGATCGGATATTTTTGTCACGTTATGTGAAATATTAACCCTTCAACCAAAATAATTTTCATAATGTACACATTGGGTGATTTGGTGCTCGGCCACCCAATGGTTGGGCATTTGTCTGCACTCTTACTTGCTAAACCGGGAGACCCTCAAGTACGTTTTCAATTCAAGGACCTCCGGGCGATTTACCCGACGTTTATCCGATATCTATTGAAATCGCAAATGCACAGGTTCATGTACACACATCCGGTAGCCGAGTTTTAAATCAACTTGTGTGTAAAGCACATATCTGTTGTCAGGCAAATTGGTGCTGTTCGGGTATTCACCTGACAGGTGAATGTACACTTTTCACACACGCTCGAAACCCTTTTCAAGTTCCATACACAATAATATATTTTAAGACAACTCGACCACCATTTCACATTCTTACCTTTTTTGTAATATACTTCAGGATACATATATTTTAGCACTTTCACAAAGTACAGCATCTTGAATAAAACTCACGAACTTGTGATGCAAGTTGTGGCTTGTGGCACAAACAAAGTAACCGTTCGACCCAGCCATGTCGGTTTAACCCTTAGCACTCTGGTAGTGAAACAGAATATTCTCCCCATCACTCTGTTTTTCTCTTGTTTAACTAAGAATTTAACCAATTATATCTTGTTTGACAGAGCTCACTGAGCTCTGTCAAACAAGGTATATTTGGTTAAATATCAAACTGCATTATGGGAAATATTTGCGGCTGAAAACTTTGCCATTTTGACATCAGAGTGCAGAGGGGTAATATATGGATACAGCACGTTCTACTCGTTTGATGATATCCTATTCTGCTGAAGTGGGCCGTTTGTGATGACCACTTTCCTTACTGGTAGAGAGATGGGCAGCTCGCTCAGCCGAAAGCCAATATCTGACAAATAGCGGCGATAATTTACAATACGTAACGACTATCGTAGTGAAATATCTGTCCGATTACACCCACAGCAAGGCCGACTCGGCTATTCTTCGACTAGGGTGAAAACATGGATCACTTAGATTTATTTATTTATTGGGGTTTAACGACACTTTCGACAGCCAAAGTCCCCTCGTGTTGAAAAGTTTTACGGGCGGAGGAAACCGGAGTACCCGGAGAGAACCACCGAATAAAGGCGAGCAACTGTCAGACTCCCCAACTTAATAACTTCACACAAGCAGGGTTAGCATTGGTTGAAGACAAGAGCACCAGTACGCCTCAGTACACAGCGCCACCGTGCCCAGACGTAAGCAATCGGGATTAAGTGTCTTGTCCAAGTACACAACGCAGTTGGCCCTGGCGGGGCATCACTTAGATGACAGCAAGGTTTAATAACAAAGGGTGAAAAATGGTTCTTGTTCACTTTGGAGAAGTCTGGAAAAAACAGTTCTTCTGTCCAGACCAATTACCCCACAATCTGTTTTGTTTAATGTCCATCTCGAGCTCCAAATACAGACTTTGGTGACTGTTGAGATTTTTTATCATATAAAGAAGGTTCGTTTTAACTGAAGAACATAAAAATGAAAATATATCTCTCAAATAATCAGATTTTAAAACGGCTGATTATTTATTGGAGTGCGGTAGTGTGGTACTGTGGATGAGTCTTAAATGAACTACATGCATGTTTAAGGCCTTGAAGAAGTATTTCACTGAAAAACAAAACAATGGTGATGATATCCCCATGTTAATATTGTAACAAACAGCTATCATCACGGCGATAAAACCTTGAGCAATACGGGCGATACGGATTTGTTTTTGATTAGGAAATGCATCAATATCCAGGGCTTATCAATCAATCAATCGATAGATCGATTGAAAATGTATTACCTGTCTTTGGGAAAAAAGCTGTAAGACGATACCACTTTTAAGTTGTCTGTGAAAGAATGTATTCGTATTTATGAAAACATATTCCGGCAGGACAAGGTGTAACGTAAAATAACGATCGCTCAAGCGTAAACATTTGTGACGGTCCAGAGAACTCACGAAACTGCGGTGTTCTGTTTTAATTCCTCCCTTCATGCATCCATGTGATTCATCCACCCATATATTCTGATTTAGTGCATGAATTGAGCAATTTTTAGAAGGCATGAGTCTGTTTTACATCAACAACTGTTTGAGGTTAAAAATAAAACTTCGTTTCTCCAATGTTTCGTTTCCATTACAAGCGCTTTCGTGGAATTAATTGAGAAATCTAGAAAGAAACAAAAGACTTGATTCAGCTATTGGACACCAATTGATCGTCTAGGTGATTCTGGAACACAACAGATTTGATATTTGAAGAAAACGTAACTTTAAACGTCGTGGCTTAGTTCAGCTATTAAGAGTCAGCTTCCATTTCGATTTTACAACATGAGGCTTGAAGTTATCTCGCTCGTTTCTGTTCTTTGCTGCTGTTGGTTTTGGGGTACATTTGGAGAAGGTAAGGTTGTTCTGTTTAAGTTTATGAAGTGCATCTCCACAAACACACAGAGAAAGATTTTCTTTTGTCCATAGCATGAAACATATATATATATATATATATATATATATTATAAATATGGACTTTCTTAAAGTGGATATTTAATGTCCACCACATTTATTCGCAACAAGAAAACGCGAAACCATGAAATTTATAAGCATTCTGCCATACATCAGGATGGGGTTTACTTGGTACAGGCCGCAGACCTACGCTTTCACGTTATTCCGGTGCCTAATAGGATCGCTATATGATGGAAAAAATTGCGGTAACCAGTTCTCGTCAGATCACCGTTGTTAAGCAACATCGAACCCGGTTAGTCCTTGAATGGGTGACCGTCTGAGCGATCGATTCGGACTCCAGCGTTGTGTCCTTGGGAAAGGCACTTCACACCGATTGTCCACATGGGGGCACGATGACGCCGTATACTAAGGCGTACTGCACGTCAAAGGTGCGCATGTCTTCAACCGATCTAACCCTGCCTGCGGTGCATTGCGGGGTTACGATGTTGGGGAGCTGGCAGCTGTTCGTCGTTGCCCGGTGGTTCTCTCCGGGTACTCCGGCTTTCCTCCACCCGTAAAATTGTCACCGACACGATATGACCTTGGCTGTTAAAGTGTCGTTAAACCTTAGTAAATAGATAATAAGTATGATGGAAATTGGTAAAAGGTGCATGACACAATTTCCGACCTTCAGTCAGAAGAAAAGTCACCCCACTATCACATATTTCACAGTTTCGATCCTTTCCGACTATTTTGCATCACGTGTGGTGTTGCTGAGCCGCAAATGCAAAATCATTGTTGTTAAGGTGATAGCTTGGATTTTCGATTTTGTTGTTTAAAAATGTATATATTTTCGATAATCTTTCTCGCTCGGGCTAAATGTAAAGCGTAAAGATAGGTATATGACGGACCCCGAAAACCGATTTGTCATTTAAACAGGCCAACAATAATTCAAACGCTGCTAATTAAGCATGAAATTTAATGTCCATTATTGCGCATTTGTTGAATGCCAGATGGGCTATCTGATAATTGGTAAAAGAAGTAAGAACTAGACTTTATGATTCTGGAGAATCATGGCTTTTCCCGATGAGATTCCATGATTTTTCATGACCCCACAGTGTCTGATGAATTGTTTTTAACTGTCTCACTGAAGTTCCTTCATTGATGTTATGAGAAAGGTGAAGATAGTAGTCTCAAATGACACAGTTTGATAAAAAATTGTTTAGGTAAAAACCATCATTAACGGTGGAGTGAGTTAATGTCAATATCGTCGTCCAACAAGTCAATGACCGACAAAAGGAGTTATGTTTGTTTGACACATACTCACTGAGTGCTGTGTCAATTTAAAAATGGTCCATTTTATCTCAAATGTATCCAAAATATTGATGTCTGGCAGCTTGTAGAGGGTTAACAAGTGCCAACAGGAATATTTATTCATGCAACTTGTAATCTCACACCAAGAACTGTGAATGGCCATTTTTTCTTTAAAATCTACAAGATGTTTTCAGAGAAATCCAGGGAGAACAGGAATTTTAAGCTTTTGATGGGTATCATTGTTTTTTCCAGCCCAAAACGGGTTAAGTGTTGTTTTTGGAATACTCTTATTACTTCCAAAAATAATTCTCAGTGAATTCTACTTCCACTTATTTTGATCTCTCCTCCCAACTTCAGGTGCTGTGGGTACGCAAACACAGCCTATTTTATCAACATTTTGATGTTTGAGAACCTGCATAGGGTTAACAAATGTTTACAGGAATATTTTGTACATGCAACTTGTAATGTCACACTAAGATATGAGAATGGCCATTTTTTCCTGAAAATCTACGGGATGTTTTTAAAGAAATCCTCAGATAACATGAATTTTTAACCTTTTGAGGGGTATCTCTCTCTAACCAGCTCTAAAGGGTTAATGCTTGGTTTTGTGAATATCAAAAATGATCGACGGTGAGTTCCACTTCCAATGAAGGAGGTTATGTTTATCTCGTAGGTACACATTTGGTGTTATGGTTGCCCAAGAACAGCCCATTTTCTCCAAATGTCAATGCTTGGCAGCCTCTGGGGGGTTAACAAATGGTTAACGAAACATTTTGTTCATGCAACTTGTAATGTCACTCGAAGACCTGCGAATGGTTAATTGCTCTTGAATTTTTTTTTTTTGAGAAATCCACAGAAAACTGGAATTTTAAGCTTTTAAGGGGTATATCTCCTTGACCAGTTAAAAATGGGTTAAGACCTCGATTTTTGACTACATTTACTACTTACAAAAATGTTTCCCTGTCAGTTTTGCGCCCGGTAAAAGAAGTTACGTTTCTCTGTTGTATTCCCATTTGATGTTGTTGTTGTTCAAAAACAGACTATTTTTTCAAAATTTTGACATTTAGCAGCCCATGGAGGGTTAACAAATGCTTACCGGAATAATTTATCCAATCAACTGGTAATGTGACACCATGACCTATCAATGGCCATTTTCTCTTGAAAACCCTACCAGATGTTTGTAAAGAAATCCAGGGAAAACATAAATTTTTAAGCCTTTGATGGATATCACTATTAACAACCACAAAATCGGTTAACGCTTGGTTTTTTGAATACCCTTATTACTTACAAAAATGGTCTTTGGTGAATTCCACTTCCAACAAAGGAGATTATGTTTATTTCTCAGGTACACGTTGGGTGATGTGCGTGCCTGAAAACAGCCCATTTCAACAAAATTACGATGCTTGGCAGCCTCTAGAGGGTTAATAAACGCTCGCCGGAATATTTTGTCCATGCAACTTGTAATATCACACAAAGACCTGCGAGTAGTCAATTTTTCTTGAAAACCTACAGGATGTTTTTAGAGAAATCCACAGAAAATGGGAATTTTAAGATTTTAAGGGGTCTCTCTCTTTAGCCTGTCCAAAATGGGTTAAGACTTCGACTTTTGAATACCCTTACTACTTACAAAAATGTTTGCGTATAGATTGTGCGCTCGATAAAAGAAGGCACGTTTCTTTGAGGCGTACTCATTGGGTGCTGTTGGCGTCCAAAAACAGCCCATTTTATCACAATTTTGACTTTTAGCAGCCCGTGGAGGGTTAACAAATGCCCACCGCAGTATTTTGTCCATGCAACTTCTATTGTCACACCAAGGCCTGGGAGTGACAAATTTTTCTTGAAAATCTACAAGACTCGTTTAGAGAAATCCACGGAAAATACAAATTTTGGAACTTTATGGGGGTATTGCTGTTTAACCAGCCCAAAACGGGTTGACGCTTGGTTTTTTGAACACCCTTATTACTGACAAAAATTATCCTCGGTGAATTCCACTCCCAGTAAAGGAAGTTATATTTATCTCTCGTGTATTGTTTGGGTGCGGTGGGGGCCTGAAACCGGCCTATTTCATCAAAATTTCGATGTTTGGCAGCCTGTGGAGGGTTACTATATGCATCGCCTGATATGTCGTGTGTATCAAAGGGCGTGTCACAGACAGGTCTAGCAATGACGAATGTATAAAAATATCTACAAGACGTGTTTCGAGAAAGTGCCGATAAACCCAAATTTTGGCAGTTTTTTGCCAATTCTGAGGAAATAAGGGTTAAATCGAAAATTCCGCTTGGGTACATTTTTAGATTTTGTGCCCCTCTATGCGTGTGCAAAATTTCGTGAAAATCGGTTCGAAAATGGCTTCTGAATCGTACGGACAAAATGTGTGGAAAAAAAAATAAAAAAAATACCCCCCCCCCAAAAAAAAAAATAATAATCCGTAGAAAAACAATAGCCTTTTCCAGAGGGAAAAGCCTAATGACCAGTGTTCTCCTGCAGCCATTATCTGTGTAATTATGTCCAGTTAATAGGTAATTGTTGCAAAAACAGTACATCCCTCAGATTCTGAACACACATCCATATTACGCATCTAGCATGTCACCGAATGTCAGGAGATACCAAAATGCGAGACTTTCAAAGGAAAGCGATTATTAAATTAATATAGATCTAAGCGGCCAAGTTCAAGAGAATCAATTAAAATGAGAATTAATTTTGGCAATTGAAATAAAAATCGGGGAATTTCTCGAAAAAATCATTCCAGTCTGAAGGCCTGTAAGGCTGTGGATCGTTGGCCGTAAGATATGGGGATGTCCCGTGCTATAGGTTAGAGAAGGTGCCGCATCGGTGCGAAAGTGCACGTTGTAGTGTAGGGAAGCCACATAGCTCATATTTAGAATAGGAGCAGTCGCGGGCCAAGTCGATGGCTATATCTGAGTGTAGGATCAGAAATAGAAAGTGCTTGCTCAGGGAGCTATTAGTATTTAGGAAGAGGGCATACCTGTTGCAGAAGGCAAGACATACGTAGGCAGAATAGGCTTGCCTGTATGAACATTATTCTGAGATAAACGTAGGGGAGAGTTTAACCCCATTGGTGGCGACTACTTAAGTGAAAAGCGCCCAGTAAAGAGAATATAAGCTAGTGGCCGTGCCATGGCAGCGGTAGGGTGACATTCCGTCACTTGTTAGAGGGAAGGCGATAGGGTGAAGTGACAATACGTTAGTGGCCGTGCGACGGCCGTGAAAGCGTGAAGTGAAAAGGCGACCAGAGACCAAACACCAGCAACCAGGAAAGGAAACCAACAAAAACAGAGAATGCGGGCCCGCAAGTGACTCAAAAATTGTGTGGGTGGGGTGTGTTTGACGTTTTGTTTTTCTCATTCATTGGATTCCATGTAAGTCACAAATTACCATATTTACTTATATATATATTCATTAAAATTGTTGTTTCAGTGTACCCCTGTTGATGTACGTTTTTCGAAGAAAAGTCACTGACCCCTTCAAGATAAGAACCACCCCAATAAAAACGAAAGTGGGCGGGTTCGTTACGGTGAGACATACGTTCACGCACGGGTTCAGGCAACACTCTTTGAGATTTGGCTGAATACGCGGCGTGAATCTATTTCCCCCAGCAACGACAAAGCCCGGTTTCCGACATCTGTCAAATTCAAAAGATCCGTGGCTCTGCTGGGCTCAAAACGCTTGTCCTACGATAGTGTGTCTCTACTAAAGTGGAATTGTTTGCCGATTCCATTCAGTAAAAAGTATGGCGTCTGCTCAGAGAAGAAGTGGATTTTACACTATGTCTCAACATTACCTGCCAGTCAGGTGAGTATATTTCAAGACAATCCCTACTGTTACCATGGTCTCATATTTTGGGGGTTATTGTTTAACCAAATGCTCCCTCGTCTGTTTTGTTCAAGGTGATATGTGGGGAACAGCATGTACATTTGTGATTGATCTGAAATACGTTTAGGGGAATCACTATCACAGACCTCTAAATTTCCCACCTGTTACTGTCCCTACTATTACTTTGCAAATGGTAACCAGTGGCGGTGCTACGGGGGGGGGGGCATTGGGGGGGGGGGGGCATTTGGCCCCCCAGTTGCCCCTCCCCCAACCATCTCGCATGCATTTCCATCCACCCTCACACACAAACACATTCAGTCACTCTCTCTCTCACACACACACCCCTCTCTTTTTTTATTCCCAATAATTTCCCATACACACTTAGCCCAAAGCCTCAGGCTAGCTGATGAACACATCCAGGCAGTAGAGATTTAAAGACTCGGATGCAGATACTTATAAGTTATAATTAAGTTATGAGCCAACAAAGGCATGTCTATCCAGTCTCTCTCTCTCTCTCTCTCTCTCTCTCTCTCTCTCTCTCTCTCTCTCTCACGCACAGACCCACCAGACGCGGATCCAGGATTTTTTGAAAGGAGGACCGCTAATTACCTTTACATTTAGTCGAAACTTGGACCCAAAGTCCGTAATATAATTTTTTGGTTTGGTACGTCCACAGGACGTACCAAACCAAAAAAGTATATTACGGACTTTGGGTCCAAGTTTGGACTACCTCATAACAAAGTAATGATATGATCCTTTACGTATTTGCCCCCCTTCATGGGAGTCTGCCCCCCTAGTTGCCCCCCCCCCCCCCACACAAAAAAAATTTCTGGCGCCGCCACTGATGGTAACAGTAGTTAACATCTTTATAACATGGGGACGAAAAAACACGAAAAACAGAAGTCATTATCAATATCGATGACTGTTTTGATGGCATCTTGATCAAATCTTTTGCTTCTTAACCCTTTACCTAACGTAACGGCAAAAATCGGACAGCGCTATTCACAAAAATCATTATTTTTTTTCAATTTTTGTCTCAAAAACATAGCTTATGACACCTCATTGGAAAGACGTTGAGCTCGTTCCAATGAGGTGTCATAAGCTATGTTTTTGACGCCAAAAATGAACAAAATTCGTTATTCATGAATTTTATTTGCGAGTGTCGTCTGCCTTTCGTGTTAGGTAATGTGTTACTCAATTGGCTAATAGATTATTGCCCTATATACACTGCAAAAATATAGGTTTTCTTTAGAACCAAAACTGGTTCTAATCTTCTCCCTGAGATAGAACCAGTTCTGTTTAAACAGTATTTATTTCAAATCAACTAAATTCACCAAAATTTGCATTCAATTTTAACAGAATATTACATGAACTGAAGTAGATTCAGCAGTAAACGTCGAGCTTATTCAACGCAGTCGCCAAACATTTTGAAACAAAGGAGATATGAACAGTTGGCATATCGAACCAGTTTTGGTTCTGTATAGAACCAAAACTGGTTCGATATGTCAACTGTTCATATCTCATTTGCTTAATAATGATGTGAGACAACCTCGTATGAGCTCTAAACTTACGGCTGAAACCCCCTTAATTTATGTTTAATTCTGTTAATATTTAATGTTAATCTTTATAAATTTATTTGAAATGAAATAAATACTGTTTAAACAGAACTGGTTCCATCTCAGGGGCGAGATTAGAACCAGTTTTGGTTCTAAAGAGAACCTATATTTTTTGTAGTGTACTGTTCCAGATATGTTTTGAGAAAAATGGGAACAGAGAAATCATTTCGGCAACAGGAGTCACAACTTAATACAGATAGGGCAACTTTGTTTGTTATTCTACTGATAAATTCAGATTCCAAACCAATAAGAAACGCCCTCTTTCGATAGTACAGTACGTGGAGAGTGGATTGTAACTAAATCACCCCGCGGATTGGAGTTATCACCCAAGCTATAACTTTCAAATTTTGTACATATCGACAAAAACACAAGCAATGTTTCAGCCAATGGACCTCCGGGTTTAACCCGGAGGTCTATTGGCTGAAACTTTGCTGGTGCTGGTCATGCTTTGCAACAAATTTGCAATTATTGCTCGGGTGGAATCTCCATTCTGCAGGTGATTTAGTGATAATACACTCTCCACTTACTGTATATATGACATGACAACACGCATGACTTCAAATCGTTTAGGAGGTTTAGTGATCACCCAAGAGTGTCCTTGGGCAAGGCACTTCACCCCGATTGCCTACACGGGGGCACGATGACGCTGTGCACTAAGGCGTACTGCACGTCGAAGGTGCGCATGTCTTCAATCAATCTAACCCTGCCTGTGCCGCAGTGCAGAGATCAGAGTTACGATGTTGGAGAGCTGACAGCTGCTCGTCGTTACTCGGTGGTTCTCTCAGGGTACTCCAGCTTCCTCCACCCGTAAAACTGTCACCGACATGATATGACCCTGGCTGTTAATGTGTCGTTAAACCCTAATAAAACAATAAAACAAACGATCACCTAAGAATCATAAATCGTTTAGGAGGTTTAGTGATCATTTATACATATTGCTGGTGACAAGGATGACCTATCTTTTTTTTGGTAGAATTCTGGTACTATTCCAGAGTTCTGTCCATCGATAAATGTATCTACATCAGCTGCTTGCATTCTCTACTATTTTGAGTATAAATTAATCATTGCATCCTGGAGAATGCATTTTGGTTGAGAGAGAAACTCAACCAGAACCAGAATGTCCTGTCATAAATACTTTCAGTTGGAGTCTTTCAACGTCCATGGGATTTTGAGGTAATCACAATGCCATTAAACATCTTAAGGTTCAATAGGAATTATGAATATTCCCTGGCTGATAAAACCATATCACCAAATAAGGGAAATTTTTATGATTTTTGAGGATTCTAGCATAATTTACTAATTCCATGTCATGATTGGGCCCCGTGGGAACCCCAGGAAGTGGAGCAGTGTTTATTTACTGTGATAAACAAGCTCTGTTTCACTGGTAAAATAGGACCCAGTCACTAATGCTTGGGGTGCGAGTCCTCTAAAATAGGCAACATGGGGTATAAACGATTGACTGACCTTGACTTTATCTCCATGTTGTGGTCATGATTAGCCATTGTGCAGAAGTATGTGACCTTAAACACCAATAAATAAATAAATAAATAATGTCATGATTGGAAAAATTTCAACTTCGATGGAATGTCTGGGATGGATTTGTTCTGTAAACATCACTCTTCGCATAATAATCGCGAAAAATCAGACATTAAGACAGGAAAAATGTGCGGTAACACAAACGGTCCTCTCAACTGAAAATTATTTTTGAGATTACTTTTAAGTACTCAAATACCTACATTTTAAAAAGCTTATATATGTAAATATGCCGGCAATCCACCAGTAGTGTGTTCTTGTATTTATAATCCCAATGAAATGAAGTTAACAGCTTTGTAGAGTACATATACTCAACTTAGTAATGTCCCCAAACCTTTTTTTTATTTGATGCATTTCGATCATGACAAGATCTCTTAATGCCTTTCAATATTCAATGCTGCTGGAGCAGATTAATTGTGGGTTCCTGTTTTACAGAAATCTCACTTAATCCCACTTAATGGAAGTCCCCGAGAATGAAAATTTCCGATAAAATGTTATTATACAATACAAATCGTGATGTCTCGTTTTAAAATTGTGATGTGTGTGCATGTGTGTTAGTGTGAGTGTGTGTGTGTGTGTGTGTGGGGGGGGGGGGGGGGGGGGGTAAAGTTACGCTACACATAGCGACACACGCGTGTTTATGGGTTAATCAATATGGCACGACTGCAAGCGTGGGATGATAAAACGAGATGCCGCAGGCCTCGAGGAACAAGTGCCAAATCGAATAACCCATTCACACGCGTCGTTCTGTGTTTATTACACGCCTTCACGTCTATAAAGCAGTTATTAGAAGGATACTCAGCAATTCATTTGATAGCTCGTCCCCGGAGTTGCAATGTGTTCTATGTGCCAGTAGGCTGCCAGTAGGCACGCCAGCAGGCCACCAGTAGGCTGCCAGTAGTAGGCTGCCAGTAGGCTGTCAGTAGGCTGTCAGCAGGCTGTCAGTAGGCTAGGCTGCCAGTAGGCTGTCAGTAGGCTGTCAGTAGGCTGCCAGTAGGCTGTCAGTAAGCTGTCAGTAGGCTGCCAGTAGGCACATAGAACACATTGGAACTCTGTGGACGAACTGTTAACAAAAAGAACACATTTTATCGTCAACCAAATTTGCGAGGGGAACCTGTGTTACTATTTTTAGCTATCGCTAGCGATTGAAAGTGTAATTGCGGTTCACGATTTGTAGGAAATTCTAGTGAAATTTCGCTTCTATTTAAAAATAGCCCGTCAACGATTTCCGTTCGGCACATGTGTGCGGAACAGATTTTCATTTTCCGCATGATTTTGTGTTGCTGTAGATGGGGATTTCATAAAACAGGGATGTAATAAAATTAATTCAGAGCCATCAACTGGATTGTAAAATTAGTTGATTTTGTTTTCCTCTTCTTTAGTTTGTTCCATTCTTTTTTTGTACAGTGTTTTGTCATTTCAGGACCTGAAATTGTTTACGTTACAATAATTCATAATGCTGGAGACCAGCAAGCTTTGGGTCATAGAATTGAATTACAGTTTGTGCAGGGCGGAAAACAAGTAAATCTTCATCTGAAAAGGAACACAGAATTACACGATGACGCCCCCGTATACACGTTACAATATAATAACGGCAGGGTGTCATTGGTCAAATTTTTACTTCAAAAGCAGGTACGTTTTCAAATCAGTAAATAAAGAGCACTGGTGTATCTTGTGATATTTCAATGTTTCCCGAAGCATAAGCAATTAAGCATGTATGAATGAATAAATGCTATTTTATTCAACAATACACCATCCTCACAAGGAACATAAACCGTTAATAATACATTCAGTGAACAATCAATATGGGAAGAGATAGTAAAGAGTATAAACATGAAAAATATAATTATGCATGTGTGGTGGTACTTTGTTTGGAGACGCCATAGCCAGGTTGGCTGTCTTCCTGGCATCCCCATGTTACATGTTGGTTACAATTTCTTGGAATAGACTTTTAGCTGCAGGCGCAATCCTTCTATCTGTTAACAAATTGTGGGCTGAGTGCTAGAATGTTCTATGTCCCGTAGGGGACATAGAACATTCTAGCACTCAGGCGACGAAATGTATAAAGACCGTGGATTGAGACCCAAGTTGTGTGTCATAGCCGAGTACAGTAATTTCATGCTGGTTTATGATGGATGAGATACCAGAACGAGCAATTTACTCCATGTAATGCACAATTAGAAATCAGACTAGGGGTAGTCATGGATTTGGCTTGGTGAACCACATAGTTTTGCCTGGTAGATCAGATAGAGTCCCCCTCAGACAAGACCAACAGGTTTCACCAAAGCAAACAAGAAATCTTGAGAAGGTCCACGGCAAAGTAGCTAGGAAATACGGAACTATTCAGCTGTAATGAAGCTTTTAAATTCATTATTACATTACATACATTTTGTAAATAACAACGGAATTACACTAATACTGAAAACATTTTACACGTTCACTTCAAATAAACATTATCAGTTTTCTATTTATTGTATTTGGATGATGCTCTGATATATAGAGATTATTACCATTATGTGGATGTACAGAATATGTATCCGACTCGAGCTCCGGGTTCAAAGGGAAGATCACGACGAGCCGAAGACGAGTTGTGATCTACCCTTAGAACCCGGAGCGAGACTCGGATACATATTTTGTACATCCACGTAATGGTAATAATCATTTTATCTTAAAATATATTGGGGATATGTCAAGAATGTAGATGAATATATAACGAACTATTTATTCGTACGGATGAACAAAAAGAAAAAAAATGGAACTCACGCGAAAGGAACGTGCTTGTATCCGACCCCCTGATACAAACATCTGTATCAGGGGGTCGGATACACGACAGTTGCGGAGTTAATACAGACAAAATACATGTTGATTGTAAGATAAAATCTCTTTATCATTGGCTTCCTGGGTGTAGTTGCCGTGTGTAATATATGTCTCTGTGAATTCCAAATTTTAGGCCGTATGGAATCCAGAATCGATCAGGCATATGATTTAGAATCGAATCGAATCTTATCGCTTTTCAAGCTGTAAATATTGCGCCTTCTTACAACAGTAACTCTTGTCAGTCTCACCTTAAGTATTGTATTCAATAGCAACTCGTCCGTTTGAGCGAGTCAATAAAAAAACGGAATATTCCAGAGCGAAATCAAAGCAGCAATTTACAAAGTGGAACCGCCTTAAACTCTTCATCTACCATCAGGGGGCAATACTATAAAACCTTTAGAATTGTATTTTCTAGAATTGTATTTTCTAGTATTGACTTTAAATGGGTTGGAATGAACCATTAGCATTTTCAAAGATGTGGCAATTTGCCAGTTGGCAAATTGCCATATCTTTTAAAATGCTAATGATTTATTTTAGTCAATTCTATTAGTAGGCAGAAAATACAATTCTAGAAAATACAATTGTAAAAGTTTTATAGTGTTGGCTCCAGGGGCCAAAACTATAAAACCTTTACAATTGTATTTTCTAGAATTGTATGAATGAATGAAAGAACGAAAGGTTTTTGCGCGCCGAAAGTGCGCAGGGACGATGTGGGATTTACAAATCCCTTGCGACCCGGTTAACCTTATTTGTTTTTTCCTTGGATCACACTGGCCTAGCTTTCCTATTGCCCAAATTGGTGTCTGAGGGGGTTATGCACGCGGTTAGAATACCCGGCAGTTTGCGTTGGAGTGTTAGATGGTCAATACTCATTCCCTCAACGCCTTTAAAACTATTAGAGAGCGAGCTCTATTCGGTTCCAGTTCGGCGATGGTAGAGGTTTAAGTCCCACCATGGTGGCGAGCCAGAATGTAATGTTGTGCGATGGCAAGTTTAAGGGAAGAAGAGAAAAGAAAACCAAACAGCAACGCCGGTTTGGTAGCGGCCCCATTTTTCTAGTTATGACTTTAAATGGGTTGGGATGAACCACTAGCATTTTGAAAGATGTGGCAATTTGCCAGCTGCTAATGATTTATTTTAGTCAGTTCTATTAGTAGGTAGAAAATACAATTCCAGAAAATACTATTATAAAGGTTTTATAGTATTGGCTCCTGGTCTCATGTGACAATCGGTAGGATTTTGAGAAAATAATGATGAACCGAAAATTTACGAATCGGCGCGAGACGAACTGAATCATTCGAACGATTTGGAATAAATCGGATTTGAAGCTTCGACGCGCCCTTATAGAATACTGTCTTCAGCTAATGGGCGAATCCATTTTGTATTTCTTGGGAGGTACTGCAAAAATTAATATTAAACTCCAAAAGGGCTCTACGGATAAATTAATAAAGAGGCGTTTTGTCGATTTGTTGTGCATTATGTCGTCTGCTAAGATGTTTTTCATCACAAAATATATTTGTACATAGGAACTGCAATAAATGTTCTATCCCTTTACTGAGGTATGAATGGGGATGTAACCTGTTAAGTTATTTAAAGGGAGTAGCACTTCATGTACAGAGAGAGAGAGAGAGAGAGAGAGAGAGAGAGAGAGAGAGAGAGAGAGAGAGAAGAGAGAGAGAGAGGGGGGGGGGGGCACAGTTTATATATAAGATTTTGTTTAACACATTCCCCGATGAGCACCTGTACATGCACGCCCCATTCTGTGAAATTCGTTCGTGTTTTCTAGTAACAAAAACAGACGACACCTCTACCTATCCCTCTACTTATCCCCAATCATAAAAACTGACGTGTAAATTCTTACATCAGTATTTTAATTTTGGGGGAAAAGTTGGGAGGGCCACTGGACGTAATAATATTAGATTCCAAACACTAATTATAGGAATAATCATAAAAAAATTAATAAATGAAGCACCGGGTGAAATCCGGGCACCGGGTGAAATCTGATGCTGCATTAATTAAAATGTTGGTTGCTGATGATGATCTTTATTATCTGGTAAACGCATGCGTGGAAATCACTGTCTATGCGTGGAAAACCACGGCGACTGTACTGTATGTTGAATCTTGTGACACATCGGAATTTCAATCCTAGCTACACTGCCTATTGTCATGAGAAATTGTCGTACCCAAGACAGGCATTTTCGTTCTTGAACTTATATATACTACTCAAAGTTTGCTAAGCACCAAATATTTGACACATCATTGTGACATTTTCTTGTGACATATTTGCGATATTTTTGGTGGATATGATTGAGGAATGTATTGAGATGGTCCCCAGTGTTTACATTAGCTCTCTTGACAGGCAGACGTTTCGTGACAGTCATGAAAAGCATGTACTCCTTGATTTTCATGATGTTTTCGTGTACTGTCTACATGTACATGACATGTGTAGGGTATTCAGTCTTCATTTCAACACAAACCCTTGTGATTTAATGATTGAATATGGCAAATGCAAATGTTAGAAGACATTTGTCTGAAGCAGAAATGTGGTGGGCTGTAGGGATGATGGAGCAAATGGCTACCCATCGTCAGGCTGGTGAAGCCCTTGGTGTGCACCATACTTTGATCACCAGAGCCTGGGCAAGATTTCAGCAGTATGGCACACCAGTAAAACGGCATGGTGGTGGCAGAGACAGGGCAACATCTGTAGATGAAGACCGGTTTTTGATCATTCAGGCCCGTAGGAACCGCTTTGACACAGCAACCCAGCTTCGCAGTGACCTTCAGAATGCATCCGGGGTAAATGTTTGGACGCAGACTATCCGGGCAAGGTTGCACGAAGGTGGTCTCCGATCGAGAAGACCATGTATTCGCATTCCGCTGTCCCAGAACCACCGCCAAGCACGATATGAATGGGCCATGGACCATGTTGGATGGACCAGAGAAGATTGGCGACCTGTTCTTTTTACAGATGAGTCAAGGTACTGCCTAGACCACACATATAGGCGTTCTAGGGTATGGAGAAGACCAGGAGAGCGATTCCATGCACCCAGCATTGCTGAGCATGACCGTTATGGTGGAGGGTCAATCATGGTCTGGGGCGGCATCAGCTGGGATGGACGTACAAAGCTCTGTATCATTGAACGTGGTACATTGACTGCACAGCGGTATATGATGAGATCCTGGATGTCCACGTCAGATTGTATGCAGGTGCAGTGGGTGATGGATTCATTCTGATGGGCGATAATGCCCGTCCTCATGTTGGCCATGCTGTCGGAAAGTACCGACAGATGGAGGGGATTGAGCGTATTGACTGGCCAGCAAGATCCCTTGACCTCAATCCAATCGATCATGTCTGGAATGAGTTGCAACTTGCAATTTCAGCCTGTCCCGTCCAGCCAAGAAGTGTCCAGGAGCTTGGTGCCATGTTGGTCCAAGAATGGAACAACATCCCACAAAGGACCACCAGGAACCTGATTGGGAGCATGAGAAGGCGTTGTCAAGCTGTAATTAACATTAATGGGTCTCATACTCGATACTGAACCCATACCAGTTCGCTCCGTCAACTTTTTGGCAAATTGAAAAATTTCTTCTTTTACCAATAATATCCATTTTCCATGGTTATCGTATTCAAAAACTAAAAAATAATGTCAAACTCAAACAAAATCTTAATTTCTGTACTTAAATCATTAAAGATATAATTAAATAAAAAATATATACACTTTTCATTACAATATTTCAACTAAAACGTAAAACAGGTAGTTGGATATACTTGTTGCTTAGCAAACTTTGAGTAGTATATATAACGAAACAAAACTTTTGGAGAAAATCTTTTAAAAGGACTGATGTTGTGTGATGTCAGTCGAACAGGCTATTTTTAGAAAGTGTATAATGCACGGGGATAGTACAGTATCTCTCAGCCAATCATATGATGGGAAAGTCACGAGAGATATAATATATACATATATATGTGCGTGTGGAGAGTAAAAAAAATTGCACACTTTTTAATGAGACAAGGCGAACAAGATTGTAACAACAAATGGAGGTGTATAATGCCCAATCGGGGATCTTGGGGCGTGGTATAATTTGGATTACCGGTATGCTACGTGTTAACTGAATAACAAGTTGTGTCACATCTACTACACACATGCTTTATTTATTCGCAAATACATTTCAAAGAAGTCTTGAGTTTTTAACCCTTTACCTAACATAGCGGCCGAAAATGGCCAGAAAATTAACCAGGTTAAGCATACCACAGCCTAAAATATCTTGGAAGTGTCTCGATAAACCATACAAATATGGATATCATTAGAACCAGCTCGTCGAGCTGGTTCTAATGATATCTATATATGTATGGTTTTATTGAAAACTTGTGAAATTTGTTTTCGAAAAAGGTTAAATTTAATTAATTTTCTAAAAATACTGTGTTAGGTAAAGGGTTAACTATAATCCCGATTGAATAATATTCCAACTACATCATCAAGGCATGACCTTGACAAAGGCTTGCCTTGATGATGTAGGTGAAATATTGTTCAGTCGAGACTTGAGCCACTATAGACAGGACAAGTCAGGTTTAACCCTCACCACAATCCGTCATATTCGCGACGCCCCTGCAGGAGGCCTTCATGCTAAAACCTAGGGCATTTTATACCTTTTTTCAAAAAAGAATTTGTAAGTTATTGTCAAGGTGGTAAGTGCTTTGCCCGTATAATCTTGTCTCTCTTGTCAAGGTGGTAAGTGCTTTGCCAGTATAATCTAGTCTCTCCTTACCATAGTAAATGCATATCGAAGAACACCATAGCTTTGGCGTAATTTCATGTCGCCAAATTCAAGAAGTCTTTGAAGCTTGCATGTGTTTTAAAATTTGTCCACAGGTAATGCGTCGTACAAACGTGAATATCTGAGTTTAGATGATTTCATCTTCGGGGACGTTCGAACCTGGAGGGGACACGGCGGGTAGTGCCCCACAGAACATTTTACATAAATAGTTGAGAGAGCGAGAGAGAGAGAGAGAGAGAGAGAGAGAGAGAGGGAGAGGGATGAGCAAGGGAGGGAGAGAGAGGAACTTGTATTCCTCTCTTAGGTTCCCGTTATTGTTATGTTATTCAGGGCGTAGCCGCACATACAATTTGCTCTTATGATGTGTTAAAGAATCCCCAGAATGATCTGTCTCTTCTACTACCTTCAACCCTTTGAACCCTCGTTTCCTGGAATGGTATCGCCTTTGTGTCCTATTACAATGAGATGGGCCAATCCAATATCAGTCTACAGGGAGGATAAAATAATAACTGCAGTCTGCAGCGGTTTGGTTGCAGACTACAGTTATTATTTTATCATCAATGCCCCGTGCATAGACCTCTTATAATAAGACAAAAACGGGACGAAATTATGCCTTTGACCGACAAATCGGTCTTATGTGTTCAAAGGGTTAAAGTCGCGAAAAGTGCACATTTTTGGTTCCATAAACTTGTTAAATATAGAGCCAAAAATGCGTATTTTTCTCAATGTTGGCGTGCGTTGGTCACAAACATAGCCTTGTGTATTGTATTCCTAAAACACAGCCTTGTGTATTGTATTTCTAGCTTGCCACTCCGGCACATGGACCACCACTGATGTATATATAAGTGTGGGGTGTCATTCTATGACCCTGTCCTCCCCCAAGTTCGAAATATATCTTATGCCCATGGTTTGACTGACATAAGTTATCGAAAATTAATAAATTTCAACCTAACAAATATATGTTACAGGAATCATTTGAATACCAGGATGTAGAGAGAGGAGGTGTATTCACAGTGAAATGTTCCAATTCTCAGGGCACCTGTACCCCCGTTATGGTAAGTATTTAGTTATGCAATCTTCCGTTTGTTCTCGTCAACCTCTCATAGATTAAAGCTTACTGACATTTCTTCGTATTCATTAGACGCAAACAAACAAACAAACAAACAAACAAACAAACAAACAAACAAACAAACAAACATTTTTCTCCTAAAAAGCAAACTTATCGATTGAATAACCATCTCAGGTCACACGGTTAGTACTTTTATACGGATGTAGACAAGTATTACGCTGTGAAGGTCAGGGAAACAGGTAACGAAAACCTTAAACATGGGCATCCGCTGCTTCCGATCTGTGTTTATAAACAGCACTCCATTTTTCCTCACAGTTTACCAACAAGGAGATAGAGGTGGGGGGGGGGGGGGGCGGCATGGCAGACCTGAAAAGCTTCTCAGTTTATCAAATATCAGAGTAGCAATCAAAACATAATAGATGAATGTACAAGTTTAGTAAAGGGTATATTTCAGTCCTAACATGGAATTAAAAATAATTCATTCTTCCATTCGTAGAAAATGGAACTCTTGGCATATTTTGTACAAGTATTGCTGAAGTCAAATTGATGATCTGAGCACTGTAACTGTAAGAAAAGTAAAGCTATGGTGCATGAATAGATAACAAGTGTGAATGATTTGTATCGTTTTGCACACAATTGAGAAAGATCGACAATTCGTTGCTTATCATTTAAGGCAGGTAAAACATGTGGTTATCTCCCTTCTACTGTTATCGTTTTCGGATTCAGAATAAATTGGAAAAAAACACAATTTACAACGAGCATCTCTATTACAGTCTAAAAGTGTTGTTCGATTGTAAAATAAAACAATTTGGGGACATTTAGAACAGCAAAAATAGAGTGTGTGTGGGGGGGGGGGGGGGGGGTGGTAAGGGGGTCTTAGGCATCACTTTTCCGAAGTGACGGTTGTTTCTGTTCTTCGTTCAGTGCATTCAACCAATACAGAATTCCGCGTCAAAAGATTAGCGGGTCCTGGAGCCAATACTATAAAACTTTTACAACTGTATTTTCTAGAACTGTATTTTCTACCTAGTAATAATATAACTGAAGAAAATGAATCATTACCATTTTAAAAAATATGATCTTTGAAAATGCTAATGGTTCATTTTAGACCATTTAAAGTCATAACCAGAAAATACAATCCTAGAAAATGCAATTGCAAAAGTTTTATAGTATCGACCCCTGGTCGCAGTTTGATTACAAATGAGTTGGTCGTTTAACTATTTCATATTGAAACATTTCAGTGCCATAACAACATGTAGTCATAACAACCACAGATCCCTGATATGTTAAAATTCTTCTACCATGATGGTCCCATTCTATTTGTCAGAAAAAAACACACACACAGTGACTGCCATTTTTTCATTTATTTATTTACTGGTGTTTAAGGTCACCTTCTTCTGCACAATGGCTAATCGTGACCACAACTTGGAGATAGAGTCAAGGTCAGTCAATCGTTTATACCCCATGTTGCCTATTGTAGAGGACTTGCACCCCAAGCATTAGTGACTGAGTTTTTACCGGTAAAACGGAGCTTGTTTACCAGGGGTTCCCACGGGGGCTGCCATTAGTTTGTTGATATCATCCAATTGTAATATTGTATCACATGCCACTGTCTACATTGCTCAACCACAAATTCAAGACCAAGACATTCTGCTATCGACCAAAAGTTTTCCTATGCGATGCTCAGAACCTGCTTATCGGAATGCACGTGCATCCGAAACGGTTACTTCACAGTAATTGACTCCCACTTTATGTAATATCTGCCATGGATCTGCTATGCAACGTAACCTCAGCTGCAAGTTGTATTTAATATTCCAGAATTTGGTATTTTGTGTAGAGTCCTATCACTAACGACGTATCCACCGCGAATCCATTCGCTTTAGCTACCAATTGAGGACAGAAGTTTTTTACGAGTGCTATTGTAATGCACACAGGTGAAGACAGAATAAAACATAATGCCCCCTCCCCTCACTCTCGGGCAACTTCCCATACATGAGCTATAACATCAATCGCCAGTACCTGGAGAAATCTGATGCAGTTTTTTAGCTTGAACGACTGTCAATATATGCACCAAGTTAATGGTTATTGCGGACATGTGGACCGGAACATGACACCACTATCCAATTCTGTGATTAATTAAATAATACCAGTATGATGACCACACAAGGGGTGTTCGGACGAGCCTGGTGCAGTCTGTGTCTTTTTACCACGACAGGGTCAACATTTCTGGCAACTAATCCTTCAATTGATCGAAAAAGAAACAAAAAGAGATTCTGAAGAGAAGAAACCATTCTAAATGGAACTTTGTCGGTCAGGTTAAAATGGATAAGGGAAACAACTGTAAACAAGTTTTCTACTGGCGCCCCAAAACCTGACACAGAGTCAGTACTGTTCATCAGATGTCATACTTAATATTGCCATTGCATCTCTAGTATTGCCTCCAATTTAAACGACAAAAACCGGGAGCACAAAGTGGCCTAAAATTATTATAAACAGTTAAAAACTTGATAAGTAAGAATGAATGAAGGAAGTCGACATCAAATGCGGGTAGACAGCGAACTGTGAAAAAGATAAGTTTGTACTGACACTGACAACGTTGGGAGGCGACACGATAGTAAGGTCCACAAAAAGAAACCGATAATTCATATTCAGAACAAAACAGGGTGTATTCGAAATTGATGGTTGTTCCGCGTTGTTCGCATTCCAGCGAAATGGGACAAATCGGAATGTTGAAAAAGTTATGCAACGGCACAAGGGGCGAACAACTAGGACAAATGAAGAACTCTGCTCAAAATGCAACAGTATAGAGTCCAATCACACGTGATATACCATGTCACTTCGTGTTACCCCCAAAACGTCTAAAAACCCTATTAACCCTTAACCCAACGCAGACGATATCAAAATTTATTATTGTAAATATCATCTTTTAATTTTTTTCAAAAAATGCCAACAAAACCATATCATGTGACCCCTCGTTGGAACGAGCTCGATGAGCTCGTTCCAACGAGGGGTCACATGATATGGTTTTGTTGATTTTTTTTAAAAATACTATTTTTTCAACTGCTGAATTTGCAACATATTTCAACAAAACCATATCATGTGACCCCTCGTTGGAACGAGCTCGTTCCAACGAGGGGTCACATGATATGGTTTTGTTGACATTTTTTTGAAAAATACTATTTTTTCACCTGCTGAATTTGCATATTACGCGGGTGGATGATGCCGATTCGTTGGGTAAAGGGTTAACCCTTTACCTAACACGAAAATAGACGACACATGCAAATAAAATTCTTGAAGCACTATTTTTTTCGTTTTTTTGCGTCGAAAACATAGTTTATGACCCCTCATTGGAACGAGCTCGTTGAGCTTGTTCCAATGAAGGGTCATAAGGTATGGTTTTGTGACAAAAAATGAAAAAGTAATAAAAATTGAATGATGAATTTTGTGAATAGCGCTGGCCCTTTTTGGCCGTTACGTTGGGTAAAGGGTTAAGCACAGATGGCTCTACCTGTGTGTTTTTGTGTGTGGTTACCAGAAGATTACCCTTACAATAGGTACATACGCATCAAATGTACCTCCATAATGGTTTGGGGGTGTATTTGTATATGATATGGATTATAATGTTTGGTATCATATATTACATTATGATGCCTCAAAGTTATTTTTCTAGACAGAATGCCGGGATAGTGTCCAAGGCTGGCATTATAACAGGTCACTCACCCCCTTTCACCTAGTGGTATTATTACACAATATTTGACAAGACGTCGCCATGATAAAATTAAACGATTAGCATTCGCGACAAATTTTCAAACTGAATTAAAACAAAATAAAAAAAATACAAGATTAAAAAAATACATTCAAAATATCCAACTTTGTGATATAATGTATTGAATGATAAAAATAAACAACAAATTTGTCTGTTCTTCCTACCCAAAGTTTCACTGCATTTTTTACGTCTCTGTCGAGGAATTTTGCTATTCGAAACAGTAATACGTCATTTCAGATCTTGTAACATTACTGGACGATCAAGAACATTTCGGGTAGTATGGTGTGTGTCAATTTTACTTATAAGCGATCGCTGACCTAACAGTCGAATTTGTAAGCAATTACCGCATTTCGAACTACGACCAATATCGCTTAGTGTCGTCACCAATACGTACCAACGCAACTTGGTCAGTTCTTCATGGCAATGTCAGTATTGGAACTCGAGAAACAAACGCCCGATCGTTCTTCGTTTTTCACAAAATCTAATAAACTCAATTCGAGCGAACTTTTGGCATTTGTTGGGTGATACCGTGTCATGCCATGCTCAGAGAATACCATATCGGGGTTTTGTTACACTTCACCCGATATGGTTTCTCTTAGTTTATATGGCACCGAATAACCCATTTAACTTGTTGAGAACTAGATTATTTGGGGCAAATTGAATTTGTTATTCAAAATTTATTTTATTGCAAATGTCTGGTAGAGCTGTAGGTTAACCGAAACCGGACCGAGGTTTTTAGTTTTTTTTAAAAAACCGAAACCGAAACCGTCGACATCCCGTAATCTAAGCTTTTTCGTTTTTTATTAAATACTCTCTTGCTGCAGAAATTCACAGAATGTAGTCATTCCATAGTAGTGGGAGTACCCAGACACTGCCAATGGCAGTGTCTGGGTACTCTCATCACAGACTGTAGCCATTCCAGAGTAGTGGGAGTACCCAGACACTGCCAATGGCAGTGTCTGGGTACTCTCAGTACTCTGGGAAGGCTACATTCTGTGGATTTCCGACATTTCAGCTTAGCTGTGTTTGCAGCTTTCCTCAAGTTGCGTGTAGGTGTCAGACCTCGAAAAATGGCCAAGCACAATAAACGTTCTGTATATTTAGGTAATTATTATATTGGCCTTCCTGATTCTTCATGTACATGCATTATAGCTTATTTCGAGCATTCATTGAGTTTCATTCAATTTCACTACCATTCAGTTATGACTCCGGACATGAGAATGAGTTTTATTGAATTTTACTTGGCCTCAAGAACAAACCGAAAACCGAACCGAACCGAGGTTTTACTCCACCTGAAAAACCCAAACCGAAACCGAACAAGAAATTTAAAAACCTACAGCTCTAATGTCTGGAGACTGCCCAGAGGCACTCTCCAATTATTTCTAGTAAAAACAAATTATATACACAAAATATTATTTGCGTTTGACTAAGTATGCAACTTAAACAAGGAAACATGTGCTCTGGTACCCGCTTGTTTTTGAAAGCCCCGATATTGGCTTATAGCACTCATCCAGTTAAAGGCAATGCAAATTATAATACGCATATTGTAGGGCGGTAATCACCGCAGTGGGTCAAAATGGAGCATATTTAAAATGTGTAACCAAAATGGCTTTACATTTTATCTCATCGTTACAAGCACGCGGTACAAAACTGAAAAAGAAACTTTCAGTTAGGCATAAGTGATATCCCGTCTGAAGTCTGATTAAATGAAGTGAGGAGGACAAAAAAAATTCCCTCCTCTTCATTTCACCTCGTTCTAGTTTAGATGAAGGCCCAGAGTCCTTCTCAGGGGAAAATACACAGAACGACACGTGCGCGTGAATGGGTTAAACGATATGGCAAGAGCGCCAGCGCGGAAGGATAAAACGAATAGCCGCAGGCCTCGAGTTTTATCCTTCCGCGATTGCACAAGTGCCATATCGATTAACCCATTCACACGCGCATGTCGTTCTGTGTTTATTACACGCCTTCATGTCTATAAAAAACAATTACTTGAAGGACACTCAGTAATTCATTTGACAGCTACCAACAAAAAGAACACATTTTATCGCCAACCAAATTTGCGTACTCATACTCTTCTTCTTTTTCTGGATATTCATTATCCCCTTCATATATCGACTCTATTTCTTCTTCACTATTGTCGTACACATTAAACTCGCCATATCCTTCAATGTTAGACATTTTATTTAGTTATTTCGCAATCGGTTCAGTTTCGGGTGGACAGTCGTCTGCTCAATGATTTCTGTTCGGCACATGTGTGCGGAACGCATTTTCATTTTCCGCATGGTTTAGTGTTGCTGCAGATGGTGATTTCATAGAATGTAATAAAATGACTTCACATTCTAACTGAAACACCCTGAGTATTACTTGAGGGTTTAAGTACAAAGAAAGTGAAGTAATAACAATATAAAAATGCCCCACGAAATATCAGGGTGAGAGTATATGAACCAGTTTTAATGATTTCAGACACGAATAGATATAAGGTTGACAATTTACAGGAAACGTGTGGGTGAGGGTTTGGGACAAGTCCCCATAATCACCCTCCATTGCTACACTCCGCCGCCTTCTCATATCTATATTTTCTCCAACTATATTACAAAATACAGTGGCGCCCACTTAATTGGATATCTCTTAATTGTATATCCCTGTTAATTGAATATAATTTTCAAACACAAACCCATTTACCATACCTTCAGTACAAATTTGATCTGTTAATTGCATATGGGTTGTAGAGTAAACTCCTGTTAATTGTATATAAATTTTTGTAATGTGTCGAAAAAATTACTGTGACACGCACCAAATTCACCTTATTTATCAACCTTTTTGGCCTCACTACATCCAATACAGGCATTTATTCTATTATATCTTGTTTGACAGACCTCTATGAGCTCTGTCAAACAAGATATAATAGAATAAATGCTCAGTTCACCCCCCCCCCCCCAGAACACAGGAAACTGACCATATCCCTGTTAATTGCATACTCCTGTTAACTGAATAATTTTCACTGGCAAAATGGAATTTTCAATTAAGAGGATTCTACTGTACTTCAGAAGAAACAACTTTATGAAAATCGGCAAAAATATAATATTTTCCATAAATGTGAAGAAAAGTTTTGAACTTTTCTAAAGTATAAAATAATGGCTCTTTTATATCCATAGCTTTTGTCCAAAGGCCTCCATCGGTGGAAATGAATACAAAATATCGATCATGTGCTTTCAATATGAGTCACAAAATGCAATGACCATCCATAGCTTTTGGCCAAAGGCCTTCATCGGTGGAAATGAATACAAATTATTTTCTTTCAGTATGAGTTACAATTTGCAATAGCAGATAATCGACATTTTTTATTCATTTCCACCGATGAAAGCCTTTGGCCGAAAGCTATGGATATGAAAGAGCCAATATTTTATTCTTTAGTTTTAATACTTATCAGTCCCTTCCTGGACCAGATGGCCAAAACCGGCCAGCGCTATTCTCAAAAATCGCCAATTAATTTTCTTTATTTTTTTTCATTTTTTGTCTCAAAAACATAGGTTATGACCCCTCATTGAGACAAAAAATTAAAAAAATTTGTTATTCAAGAATTATTTTTGCAAGTGTCGTCTGCTTTTCAGGTTATGATTTAATACAAAAATCGGTTGCGTGAACCCAGTGAAAAGTTTGTTTGGGAAAGTCCTTGACAAAGGCAGTGTACTAATGATGAATGTTTGCCAGTTTCTTTCTTGGTTTGTTCGATGTGACATAATAATTATTGAACGGATTGTCGTTGATTGTGCCAAAATAGTGCACCTAGACAAAAATAGTTTCCAGAGCGTGAATTATTCTTGCTCGAGGACCACTATAATTTTTTACGCAATGAACTTCAGAGGCGGACTGGCCGTATGGTACACCGTGAAATTTCCCGGTTACCCCCACCCCCCACACTCTATTAGGAGCCACCCAGAGCCCCCAAAATTTACGTAGCCCAACATCTGTTGGCGCATGAAATTTCGTGAAAATGACCAAAAGGCGCATTGAATTTGATTGCATGGAATGTCGGTTTATTGAAATGCCCTCTCTGTGGACTGCCATTGGCAGTCCACATAGAGGGCATCTTGATATACCAGCAGTCCAGCCTGCCACCGATCGGTCAAATGCAACCGCGTTCTTTTGGTTCGCAAAATCAAAAACAAAATTTTCTCCCATTGGGCCGAACTGTGATCAGGTCGGTTCCCCCTTTGGTGCAACCATTTTGGCAAATGAGCGACAACGGTAGTTCAAAAAGCCATCTAAGATGCCTTCACTGTGGTCTGCCATTGATCGCTCAGATGCAATGAAGCGGCGTTCTTTCGGTTTGAAAAATCAAAATTTTGTGCGGGTACAGGGACCATTTTGGTAAGTTTCCCGGCAACGTTTTTGATCCAGTATGCCCCTGTGTACTATTTATAATCGACCATACGAGAGAAATTTAGGCAGGTTTGGGCATCATCTTTGAAACAAAATGGCCATGTTTTGCAGGCACGCCCTGTTATTTTTGATGTTGTTTTGCTTGCAGGTTGGTACTTTCTATGACGATGGATCAGAATATAAACTGGAGCCGTTACACTTCGACACCAACCGAAAAATTAGCAACAATAACTTGTACATAATATCAAAGAACGATAATCATGATGACCGACATAATGGTAAGGTTGTATTAAATTTTGGCTGTCTTGTACGGTATGTCAGAAAAGGACATGAAGTCTGTGCAAAGGTGTCTAAAGTTCAGCAACGTCTTTCAACGGCCAAGGTGTTATCATGTCGAAAATTGTTTTGGGTTTAGAAAACCACTGTACAGCGGCATGTGAACGACAGACATCCCAACTCACCCAGCCACCATAGGAAACTATGTGCTCGATTCACAAAGGCGGCGGTTTGTGTACCACAAAGGTGCAGCAAACGTTAACACGATGCTCCCTCGTGGTTTCCGCAGATCTGGAGTTAAGTGGTTGTTTTTTGACCTGGAAAACACCCCTTTAGGCTTATGATCAATTGATTAAAATCGATAAGCTGTACCAAAATTATAATTTGAATCATCCCAAAACATTGTTGTTTTTCATATAAATCTCCATATACCATACATGTTGGCGGAGATAACGTTTTTGTCCCGTTTGAAGCACAAAACTTAGTGGAAATAAATTTGTTGACGCATTTCTCAGCTCTACAATTATTTGGACCAAATTCGTGATAATAATTAATTTTATTTTTATAATCGCAGAATACAACGGATAGAGTTACATTCCTTGGATCGTTAAGGAAACGAGTAAACAGAATTTTGTTGACATATCGTCCCCTGAGTTCCAATGTGTTCTATGTGCCTACTGGCACATAGAACACATTGGTACTCAGGGGACGAATTATTTGCACTTAATATATTTTTATGATTGTATTGTCGGAAATCTGATGATATTTGTGACTATTTTCGGGTTTCTGGGTTCGAGTTTTATAATGAGGCGAGCGGAAACGAAAAGCTTTCATTGAAACCACATAACCCCGATGTTTCACGTGCGCTTATACCCTGGATGTTGAAAGCTCGCATATACCTTGCATGTTGAGCGCACCCTTTGCCATGGCTATTTGTCCAAGGCATTCCTACCAATCAAAAGACAGAATTTATCGGGATAAAGGGACAATATGAGTTATCCAACTTGAAAAATGACGGTCGGAAGTGATTACAATTGAATATTTCAAAGTAACTTGTTGGAAATTCCCCAAAATATTCGTCTTTATACTCAACAATCATTATCCTCCAGTGTACGCATGTGTCAGTGGAGTTCCCTGTCACAAATTGAAAAAATAATTTGTATTGGCGTCAATGGGAAAAATTCACCAAAGGTGACATTTTATGCAAACATCGCAATTTTGTTTTGTTAGTTCTTTTTGGAATAGGATGGCATAATTCGCGTAGTACTCAATACGATCTTACCGGTAGTCGAAAGTGTTTTAAAACTTTCATGTCTGTTTGAAAATCTTAATATGTTACCACATGGAGTGCCTAACAAAGAGGCTAAAATCGCCCGATTGAAGTTATTTCAAAGTAAAAAAGTTGTATTTGCTTCCATTTAAAAAAAAAATTATTGACCTTTGTTTTGGGTATTTTAGTATGTGTTGTATACCAGACGGTTGCTGTATGGAGCGCTTTATAGAGCGATCTGTTGAGAAAATAGTAGCGCTTTGTGTTTGTGGTGCATGCGTTGTCGCGCTAGTGCACCCGCAATGCATATTATTTGAAACAGAGATACAGTTTTCCACGTATTCCTAAAATTTCAGAGGTGGGATATTATTAGTTACACAGTTTGTTGGTGGCCTAATATGGTATATATGGTGTCAGTTAATTTCATATTGGACGAGAGCGAAGCTCGAGTTCGATATGGAATTAACTCACACCATATATGCCATATTAGGTCCATATACCATATTAGGTCACCAACAAACTGTGTAACGAATATATCTTACCGACTGCTGCATCGATGCACAGAACTAATAACAACAGCGATCAAAATTAAATGCGAGAATTCTCACAATGTGTTCAACTGACACCATATATACCATATTAGGTCCATATACCATTTTAGGTCACCAACAAACTGTGTAACGAATATATCTTACCGACTGCTGCATCGATACACAGAACTAATAACATCAGCGATCAAAATTAAATGAAAGAATTCTCACAATGTGTTCACGTGTCTTTGCCTTGTTACAATTTATGGGAGAGTGCCTACAGGCACTCTCCCATAAATTGTAACAAGGCAAATTCATACATACCAAACAGTTTCATTTCGAAGATAACATGACACACATCCACAGAATATGAAGCCTTTTAAGTTGCCTAACCTGCACGTCAGACCAAATATGGGCTTCCAACACTCAATCTTTCAACTTGAAGCGTTTATCGGCTGTCGCCATTTTGAATAATTAACAGACAAAGGGGAGATTATCCATAGCTGTCAGCGTTTATTGATGTTGACGGGCAATATATGGTTTATATGCAGTCTGCATGTGACATCTTTGAACCAATGAAATTCCCATATACTTGAAGGAGGTAAGATATATCTGACGTAGAAATTATTATATAGATCCTACTGCTGATATAAGAGCAAGAGAAAATGGTGAGCCTGATGTAAGGCTCTGTGTTACTGTTACAAAGACCAATAATGAAATGGAAACAACGATGTTCCTGTCTTGAAGTGGGTGCAATCCTATTCATAAATTTCAACTTCCTGGCTGTGTCTACTTGATCTCAGAATGCACGCGAGACTGTGGTGCTGCGTATATTTGCCCTGCTATCATCACACAAGTTATTTTCACCAATGCACATTGGGTTTTAACAGCTACGGCCACAGAAGCCTATCGGTAAAAATCTTGATGGTATTAGTTGCATAAAATACATTCGATCAAAGAAGATAGCGCGCAATATTCAAAATCTTATACCTTTACCTATATGATGTGATAATTTGGACTACATTATAATTGAAACATTTCTCCCTTTCAAATATAGGCTATGACCACTCCCTGAACAAACCCGATATGAATATTTCAACACAATAATAAAGCGTGTCATTCACTTTGGTCTATAGTAATCCTGTGTAATTATGTAGCTGTTTCACATCTTTTACTAGTTCTACGAACTGGTAAAATTTATGAATAAGTTATATAATTATGTGAAATGGTGGGGCTCTTAAACACCTTATTGCAATACATTTCTCCGTGTGTCAGGATGTTACAAGAACTGTACGTGTATAGAGAGTATGAAATGAGTGTTTTGGTTACTGGATATTTATGAAACGAGTCTAAGAATTTTGTTTGCGTGTTGTCGAGCCTCTGGCGAGGCAAAACGGCAAATTCGTAGACGAGTTTCATAAATATCGTGTGACCAAAACACGAATTTCATATTCTGTTTATCATATGACACCACAGTTACCAAACACATCTTTTAGACAGAAATGAAGGGTTAAAAATGGCATTTCACCTTAAATGACATGCATTTGACTGTGACTCGTCCAAGCTGCACGCACATCATATGTCATAAATCAATATAATAGAGGTACAAGATCAGTCAGTAGATGTTTGAAATAGCATTAATTTGACCAATCAGAAAACGTTTTTTTTTTAAATTGACCAATCAAATCATCTGAAGGCCTGAAGAAGCACTAATTAATATTTATTGAAAATATGAAACGGAAATAAGACGAGAAAACGGAGAAGCCATATGATAAAATGTTATAATGTTCGGAAAATGCATAATTTGGAATGTTATATTGTTTTAATATATTACTCTGAAGATTCTTTTTATCTAATTTGAAAAAAAATGGCGACTTTAAGATTTGGTTTGTATGTGGAAGAGCATCTAAAAAAACACTACATGTAAAGTGTAAGATTTCAGAAGCAACTCGAAATTGCCTAAATCTGTAATTAAAAACTTTAAGACAAAATGAATTTCAGAAAACACGATATTATGAAGATGTAAACGAAATTACTCGAAAGTACAGTCGCCGTGGAATGGTCAAAATCTACGCATGACCACTGTGATGGCAAGAGTCCCGAATCATAACATACTCCAATACTACCAACAAGGCACGCTTTCTCATGCCTTGATGAAGCAGCTGATATATTACAGTTAAAACTAGAAGTCCTGTCATGAAATGCGCATAAATAGCACGCCGATCTGCGCGTTAATCTACGCGTTATGACCACAGTAAGGCTATCACATTCTGTACATATGGCCTGTGCACAAGCAATATTTCAGCCAATGGACCTCCGGGTAACCCGGAGGTCCATTGGCAGAAACATTGCCTGTGTTTGAGTAACTAGGAGAACCTGCCATGCTTTTGATGCTATTCGATATGGCAATTGCGCGCAATTCCGTCGCGCAATTAAACCTAGATAAGCACACAGTTCGTGACAGGACTTCTAGTTTTAACTGTAGTCAGTCGATTTTACAGTTCAAAAAAGACGTTTTGTAAATTTATTTGTTGATGAATACATGCGCCGTTTCAGGTAGTAAAATAATAAAATTAAATGTTTATTAAAACAAGAGGACCCAGTGGACTGAGGCGCTCGCCCGACAAAGTTGTTTAAAGAAGAATGTAATTCAGCATCTATAGCCAGTTAACGAATGAGAAGTTTCAGCGCGAAAGGCGCACAGGGACGATATGGGATTTGAAATCTTTCGCGACCCGAACTAGTTAGAAACACCACATTCATGTAATTATATATAACTCTCTTTTCCATATCAAATGATTTTGCTAGTACAGTACAGTCGCTGTGGAAAGGTCAAAATCCACGCCTGGGCCGTGTTGCCCACGGGCGCTTTTCTCATTCAATAATCAGCAGTTTATTCCAAATATTCTATGAATGAAGCACCGGGTCATACCCGGTGCTTCATTCATTGAAAATTTGATGGCGATTTCATTGTTTTATGTCGGATAATCACTGTTAATTATTGCATAACTATCGAAATATTGCCCACGCGTGGATTTTGCCTTTTCTACGATCACCGTACTGTCATCAGAAGGAAACAAATCCCGTCACATCATTTCTGAAGACATGCAGTTTTTAATTTAACTTTGCTGCTTTTCCAGGAAATGACCGCCACGGACAACAACTGTGCATTATTTTTGCAATAAAATTGGGTATTATTGGATAAAAAAAACTTCATTTCTAATAAATTGCTGTTTGACAGTTTATGAAGATATCCTCATTCGAAAGAAGCAAATCCAGTGTTCTTTTTATTATTATTTATAGTTGTTTTGAAATACTCGACATGATGGAATGTAAGTTTTACTCCTCAAAATCGAATGATTTTCCACATTAGATGGAAAATGTATGCCTCTCTTCCAAATGAAACTGTCGCTTAATAATATTTAGAAAACCAGATCTGTAGAATGTGAGATAGCATCAAACACTCAGGACCGTAACTACCGAAA